>PVIU01001929.1:0-157778 GCA_004026605.1 Ondatra zibethicus | reverse complement strand
TGATGATGGTGGTCCTGACCATCATGGTGATGCTGATGGTGGAGGTGGTCATGAGAAGGGTAATAGTGATGATGGTGGTGCTAACCGTCATGGTGATGCTGATGGTGGAGGTGGTCATGAGAAGGGTAATAGTGATGATGGTGGTCCTAACCGTCATGGTGATGCTGATGGTGGAGGTGGTCATGAGAAGGGTAATAGTGATGATGGTGGTGATTAAGTAGCTCCAAAGGGATTTGTGGAGTGACCCATGTGACCAGCTGTTGCAGGGAGCATGTGGCTGCTGAAAGGGTTCTGGACTGGGCCCAGTTAGGTCCAAGCCCCTCCTGTTGCTCTTTTTTCTAGCAGAGCGGCCTCAGGCAAGTCACTCACAGATTCGCTTTTGATCCCTCCCTGCGGTTGGTTTTGTTGCCACTTTGTGTGGCACCTTTTGGCTGAGGACTGCCTAAGCATTCTGCTCCACAACTGTGTCCCCGTGTGGGGACACTGCTAGCTGGCTTTATATCCAGTGTCTAACTTTACTCTTAAATGACCCAATGGGAAAGCGACCAACCCATTTCACAGATAAAAAGGCCAAGACCCAGAAAGAGGACATCTCTTACTTGAGATACACAGTGACACCAAAAGTCTTTGGACCTCTGGTCTCTGGCTCTTCCCAGTCCCCCAGCACCACGAAGAATCCCTGACAGCCACTCCCCGCTGAAGTCTTGGTTATGCTAGTTCGAGAGACCTCCATAGGGTCTATTCCTCTCCCCTTGTGAATTCTCAGTGCACAGAGCACACTGGAGCCTCTGAGAACCCTTCACCAATGCCTGCTGGGTCTGTAAGTTACCCCACCTGAAGCACCCACAGCGTCACCTCCCAGAACACCATCTGTGCCCCCCACTGCAGCCTTAGCCATGATGCCCATCCCTGTGGGTCAGGTGTAACTCAACAGCAGTTTCTGGATGGTTTGTCCAGATGTGCAAGCAGCAGAGCCTGGTGCTGATGCCAGCTTCCTCCAAAGCGGCCGGAGGAAGTCACGTGGGTGGGCAAAGTGTCAGAGTAGGAGCTCTGTGAGGCAGGAAGCTCTGTGAGAGTGAGGGGACGACGCTTCCCATGGTGCCCGTGACAGCATTTGCCTGGAATTTGGGTCAGAGACTCAGTTCCTGGAATGTTTCTGCTTAGGACATGTTCTTCCTGATGTATCTTTCTTGAGAGTGGGTGGCTCTGGGTGCAGATCCAGTGCACCCACAACCTTTCCAAGTCTTCACAATGCTCTCTTCTGACCGTTGCTGTCCTCATTTTGAGGAGGATGAGACTGAATATCTGGGAGTCAACCTGACTTTTTAGGACATTGTGTGGCACCAATAGGAAGAGACCTGGTCAATTGTCCTCATCAACTTAGACCATGAAAACTGATATGGACAAGTTCAACAGAACCACCATATACGGGCTGCCCATGCATGCTTCAACATTGCCAGGGTATAAATTTTCATTTGTGGCACCAAACAGTAGAGATGGGATTCGAACCAGCCATTTTGTCCCTGGAGCTAACTCCTATTCATCTTGCAGCAACCGAAACCACAGTCCTTTGAGCTTATCTCTTCCCTGCAGGTGGCCACAGTCTTCCCAGGCTTCGGAACTGTAAATCTCTGTGTGAGGCAGAGGGAGCCAGATGCTCTGGTGTTATAAATAAGCCCCATAATGTTGAGTAATCAGGAACAACTCAGCTATTGTCGGAAGGAGAAATAACTCGGTTATTAATAAATGCAGGAGGTCACAGTAATTGATAGCAATTGAGCCCACTGTGTGCAGGGACATAGCTATGCCATTGTGCACTTGCATGTGTGCTCTCTCCCTCCCTCTCTTCTCCTGCCCCCACTCTCCTCCCCCTGTTTCCTCCCCGTGTCCTCAAACCTTGCCTCTGCAGGTAGATTTGAGTCATAGACTCTGCAGCCCCAGGATCTTCTCTTGCGACTTCCTTTTCTCTCTCTCACTCCTCCTTTATTCTATTTAAGCTTTCCTGCCCGGTGACTCTGGAGACAGAGTAACCACTGGGGCTCTTTCAGCTGAACCAGAATTTCCCAGACCAGTGTCTGATGGGACATGGGAACTGCTGCAGGCTCTGTGAAGGTGTTCTAAGGTCAAACTGGGTTAAAAAGAATGTCCCTTGCAGGAGGCTCACAGAAACTGCTCTAAGGGCTCCGAGAAGTCCCACAGCTATGGCACATAGCCAGGCTGTGACAAGGATATGATACAGGAATCATTTTCCTCGGTGTGTGTTCACAGCTGTCTGTGATTTTGGAGGACAAAGGTGACTTTGGCTGCTTTCCTCGATCTCTCTTCACCTTACTGTTTTTGAAATAATGTATCTTGGGCATTCCACTTTGGCTAGACTGTTGAGACTGCAGGCCTGTACTGCACCCCTGGTTTTCCCCACGGGTTCTGGGGATCTGAACTCATTTCTGTCCCTTTCTCCTCGAATATGTTCGATGAACTTTGGGGAGACTGACACCCAACTCTGAGGCCACCTGCCCCATTCCGCACCTCTGTTGTCACTGAGAATCACTGCGTCAGCCCTGCCTGGCCCAGGTTGCTGTTGGCTTGAGACTGGTCTTAGTCAGACATGCGGGTAGCCTCTGGGGAATAAACAAGATGCCAGAGAAAGAAGGAAGCTTGCTGAGACTCTTTCCTTGGCCACCTTCATTTGAAGGGAAGCCCAACTAGACATTGGTTTCTGTGGTCACGGCCAGTGGTCCCTCCTGAGCCTTTCCCTTGGCTGAAGATGCTAGGGCAAGTGTTCAAGGGCAAGGTTACATGTGCGATGTGAGGCTGGAAGGCCAGGAGGGGCTGTGCTAGAGATCTGGCGAGCCTGTCCTTTCTCACCAGACACTCAAGAAATGGCTGGCAATCCGTACACACTGGGGAGTGACCTCTGTTCTCAGAGGATATTTCAGGTACAGCTTCTGGACCCCTGGAAGGTAATGAGAAGAGCATCAGCCCACAGCAGGAGAGGCCCACCCTGCTCCCTGGCAGAACTGGTTTTCATCTCGCCCTCTTTGACAGTGTCTCTCTGTCCCTTGGCCCAGCTCTCTTTAGTATTAACTTCAGACTGATGCTGTCCCACTGTTTTGATGGTCCATACAGCTGGCTCCTTGGGGGCAGAGGAGCCCTCTCGTCCATCTCTTTCCCAAAGGGAGGCAAGGGCAGGGTGAACAGGACTGGCCATCAGCCGTGCAGCTCATCCACCCCTGGACTCATCCCAAGCAGTCAGCTCCCAGTTCTCTGCTCCTCTGTGGACGGCAGAAGAGCCAAAGAATAGCTTCTCCACAGGGGCCTGGCCAGGCTCCGGGCCACTTGCTGTAACGCCCTGGACAGTAAGCTTGAGCGTGTGCGCATTCTTGTCTTTCCATCTGCGCATTCTCCTGGAGGAGAGACTGTTATCTATAGACGAGGCCCAGGCAGAGTCCCTGACATGTACCCTGTACTCAAATCTCAATGATTATCATTACTGTTAACTGATAGCCTTGTGGAGGAAGGGATCAAACCCAGAAAGCGGCGTTCCGCCAGATGCTGGGAATCCCCTCCCCCTCCGTGCCATCCCCCATTCCCTATTGCAACCCCAGTGGTGACCTTTTGAGGAGCACAACAGTGTCCCTGGCTTTGGGGGAGTTAGTAACAGACACTGGGCTAACACAGGACCTCCTCTCAGTAGAGAAGCAGCCTTAGTTAACTGGGGGCTCCCAGAGGGGACACTGATGCTAGCTAGTGGTCTCCATGGTACACAGCCATTTCCTGAAGCAGTCAGCAGACCTGCAGGGGGTGCCCTGCCATGCAGGAACCTGGAAAAGAGCGCCCCCTGGAGTTTACAGGTAGAGCTGCAGTGACAGTGAGCTGGGCTCTCCTGTGGGGCTCCATCCTGTCCTTGTGCCCTTCTAAAAGGATCTTGGGAGTTCTTCTGATCTTTCATGGATCGTAATAACTGTGCAGCCGCCTGAGTAGTGGCTACTACTGAGAAAGGCAGTGGTGGAAATTGGAATCTGACACTGTTTCTTCCTGGTAATCTCACCCCTCTCTGACTCTCTCCCCCTCTGGTGGCACTTCTGAGTTCTTGGCATTCCTGGGATGGGCTGCGGCCACTGTCCCTGTCTGATCCTATGCTACTAACCAAGTTCCCTTCAGACCGCTTTGGCTTCACTAGCTGGAGACCCTTCTGTAGGCCAGGAGGACCCACAGAGCCCAGCAGACACCCTCAGAAACCTCACCCCATCCTCCCCAATCAGTTCCCTGAGGCTGGACAAGTCACTATAGGTGTGATGGGGGCAGGGACTCCAGAGTAGATGTGCATGGTGTGGGGGCAGGAGAGGATGAGAGACACCCACAGAGAGAAGTCACCTTCTGTTAGTGTGAGCAGCCTCTCATCCCCCCACCCCCGTGCCCAGGAAGAAGGAAGCCTCTTCTGGGGTAATGGGCTGTCCATCCTCTCTCTCATGCCTGCTCAGCTCCCTTTTTAACAAAGCGAGAGCTGGCTGTCTTCAGCCTGGGAGACAATGGATCTAATTAGAATCTAATGGCCTGCTGGCACCTGCGCATTTCTGCTTTCTGTTGTGACAGGTGACAATGATTCTTACTAGAGACACAGAACTAACGTTTCCTTTCACAATGTGTTTGTCTAAGAGAAATAGATGACTAAGTCCCATCAGGGACTGTGCATCTGGGGGTCCTAAGGACGTGCTAACTTTCCTAAAGGTGACATTTGAAGGATGGGCTTTGGCGACAACAGGTTCTTCTTCTCAGTGGCTGTCTATTGTCTGTTGATTCTCTGAGTAATTTTTCGAATCTTTAAGTGACAATGACCACCCACCTCTATAGCAGCGGTGAAGGAGGGGAGCTGAGGCTGCAGGAGGCTGTATAGTGAGCCCAGGCTAGCCTGGGTTGGGTAGTGAGACCTGTCTCAAAGAAACAGTCCACAAAAATGCATGAACGGTAATAGTGCTAGAATGCTCTGAAAATTTAGTAGTGATGATAAACAGGGGATGGGCTAACACATACCAAGATTTCTCCATGTGCAACATGGGGACATCATATAGACTCCCAAGTTCCAAATGAGGGGAGTGAAAAATACAGCATGTTAAATAAAAAAGGTCAATAAAGCTTAACTATTACACTGCCCTTATTGTTGACACCATACTCACCACCACCATCATGACCACCATCATTGCCACCCCACATCACCACCGCCATCACCATCATCATCACCACCCCACATCACCACCTTCATCACCACTATCATCACCACCACCACCACCACCACTATCATCACCATCACCATCATCACCACCAACACCATAATCACCACCACCATCACCACCATCACCATCACCACCACCAACACCATTATCACCACCATCATCACTGTCATCACCATTCACCACCACCATCATCACCATCATCATCATCACCACCAACACCATTATCACCACCATCATCACTATCATCACCATCACCACCACCATTATCACCATCATCATCACCACCACCAGCACCACTACCACCACCATCACCATCTCCACCACCATCATCACCATCACCAACATCATCACCACCAACACCATCATCACCATTATTGCTATAGCATCACCATCACTTACAATCATCATGGCCACCACCATCACCACCACCATCAGCTGTGTCATCATCTTTGATTGACTTCCTCAGATCTCAGTTTCACCGTCCTTGCAAAGTAGCATTTGTGGTGAACTTCCTGCATAGCTGGCACACAGGAACACCCAGCAAGCAGCTGTTATTTGCCATCTTCTCCAGGTAGCACTGGTTAAAGTCTCAGGCAGAGTCCTCCTGCAGGGTTCCAATTTTGCCCCAAGACTGATTGTTCAGATGTCTCCTTGGCCCACTGGGCCCTGGCAGCAACCTGGGGGACAGAGGAATATCTGCAGGGAGCCGTGGTTTGTGAGGAGACAGGAGACATTGTGATTTGTTTTAATTAGTCAGTTATTTGTATTTGGGTCACAAATCAGTCCACAGCTACTGTAGGGAATTTAGAAAATGTCAATTCCTCACTCTGTCTGACTACATTCCTGCTTGTCATGTAATTTTAAAAGATGTAGAAACATCTGTTTCTTTGTGTGGCATGTGTAGAAACAAGCATGCGCTAGTTCTCTCATTCAGACGTGTGGGTCTGGGGACTGAACTCGGGTCTTTCAGGCTTGGTTGGCAGCACGTGGCCTTCTGGGCCATCCCACCATGCCCTCCCTCCTCACTTTTCTCATTGTACCAGCACTCTAGAAACGACATCACGGTATCTTGTGGGGTGGTTTTTCATCCACTTTTGCTTAACCCCATCTGTGAGCACTGTGTGTGCTACACAGACAGGGAGTGTTTTAAATGGCGTCCCCGTGATTCTCTGACAACCTCACTTTGCTGCCCTTCTTGTGCTCCGGGTGGACTGCTTGTCTTTGACACCGCACTCTCACTTCTGTCTTCGGGTTTGCCACCGCCTCCTCACCTCTAAGCTCCCTGCTGGTCACAGCCCAAGCCCATTGTCGCATCTTTCCAGGGTTCCTCTGGGCAGTGGACATCCATCTCTCTTTGTCCATTATTCTGGTTTAGTTTCTCCTTGCAGTATGAACTACCTGAACTCATCTCTCTTGTCTGTCTGTCTGCTTGCTTCTTGCCCAGTTCCCTGCCTGGACTGTATGAAGCAGTCACTGTGTGTGACTTTCTGTCATGTCAAAGGTGCTAACCAGTTTACAAATCGTGCTGAGCATGTAGGTGACTGGTTAGAATGCGTGGCTGGGTAACTGGGTAAGTGTTTGGGTGGTTGATTGGGCAGGCAAGGGTCAAAAGACAGTAGATGTGCGCATAAATAAATATATGGGTAGATAGGCCCTAATTCTACCCCATTCTAAACATTTAGAGTGTTTCCCTTATTAGCTTGGAAAAAAAAAAGACCAAAATAGATGGAAGAGTGGCAGGACTCCCTGAGGTGTTCTTGGGCAGGCAGCCACCCTGTGCCTGGTATCTCGCCCCACATCTTCCTTGTCCTCTGCACAGTGGGCCGGAAGCAGTTCATGCGGTTTGAGTGGGCCAGCCGTGCTGCTGAGGCCCTGGGCTGTGACTACGAGGAACTGAATTCCGCCACCTTCAAGCACCACCTCCGGCAGATTCTCGAGCAGATGACATCAGGGCCTCAGCGCCAGCGCCTGGAGGACAACGAAGCCTGCTCAGGTACTAAGCACCTAAGGCCACACTCTAGGTGCCCAGTTCCTTGCAGAGACTGTGCTGGTGACCGCGCTACATGCTTTCCATGTTTTCACATGTTCATCAAGACAGCTTAGGAGAGCTGCTCTGTGTACAAGTGCCAGGCTAGGGAATGCCAGTGTTGGTGGAAAAGGAAACGGTTCCTCCCTCACTGATCGTTATGGGCAAACAGATCTCTCCGGCCATTATTAAACATGGAGGCTGCAGAGTCCTGGGTGGGTCCTCTGTGCTGGGAGAGGGGACATCAGGCTGTGCCCAGAGACTGATGCATTTCCACTGTGGTTCGTATTTGTGGAGCGCTTGATAGGTAGAGGAGAAAGTTCTACCTGTGTGAGGGGTGAGAGCGAGGCCAGTGCATCTGGAGCTGGGGGGATGTAGGAAGAGGATGAAGGGCAGGTACCTATCAGTGTACACAGTTGCAATGACTGATGGGAAGCTGAAGAGTGGCTTAGTGAGGGAGGACGAGGCTTGTTCTCAGGAGATCTCAGCTGGAAAGCTGAGCAGAGAAGAGGAGAGCTGAGAACCTGTAGAAACCATAGGTGAGGGCAGAGTTCCTGCTGTGCAAGCATGAGAATCTGAGTTTGGATTCCGAAGGACCCATCTAAAAGCTGGGCACAGCAGTGCGTGTCAGGCCTGAGGAAGCAGAGGCAAGAAGGCCCTGGGGCCTACTGAGCCACTGAGTTACTGCTCAGTGAGGGGCCTTGTCTCAAAAAAATAGGGTGCAAAGTGATGGAAGAAGACAATAGTGTCACCCTCTGGCTTTCACACATGTACACATTCATACACACACACAAACACACACACAAATGCACTAACATACAAATGCAACACAAACACACTTACAAACAAACACACAAACACACACTGATGCACACATGCATACACCCACACATAAACACACACGTCACTGCATGAAAGGGGGATGGGGCAGATGCTGGGTCTAGGGTACACATGGAGGTAACACGAAAGTGCTGGAGTGCTATCTTGGATTGGGTCTGAGGACCCATGGGGAAAGGTTGAGTATTTCACTGGTGAAGTACAGATGAGAGGCTGTACCCATGAAGGTGGCTCTCCAGGGTCCCGAGGCTGTGGTTGTAGAAGACAGAGGTGTGCTTTGTCAGACATCAGGGTTTGTGGTAAGGAGAAGGGGCTATGTGAACTAACTTTGGGGACAAACCTCTTTGTCCCATGGGTTCCTGGAGCTGTCTATCTTCCAATAAAGTGGACGGCTCTTCTGTTTTGTTCCCAGTTTGAACTCGCTGTCTCCTCCTCTCATTCGTTGCGCACTACACACGTGAATGGCAAGCTTGTGTGTGCACACCCATGTACACATATGTGTGCACACAATACATATGCATAGGTAAGCAGCATGTACACACACGGTGTGCCACATACATGAAAAGACACATGTACGGAATGCATACAAGACCACTTCTTGAGTCTGAGTTGGTCTGTCCACAAAGGTCTCAGAGATAGACATTAAGCAGGCAAGGGACCTGTGAGCCTCAGATCAATGTTGTGAGGTTGTGGGTTGCCTAGCAACAGCCCAGGGTGGGGATGGAGATAAAGGAGGGATGGGAAGTGCTTGGGAGCAGCAGTGGGCAGGCTGTCTAGAATGTGAAGCAGAAATATTTGCCTTGAGGGGAAATGGATTCTAATTCTGTGATGGGAACTGAGTGGAAGGTCAGGAGCTGTGACTGGCTGCTGTCTGTTGCACAGCCTCATCCAGGCCAGCTGCTTTCACGGGACACACTTGTGCCCTTGTGTTCAGTCAAGTCTGAGGCCTGCTACCTCCCTACCCCCAGCACTGGAGAGAGATCTTCTGCCATTTCCCACTGTTCTGTGTCCAAGTTGTGCCTCTGGGCTGACAGAGTCCAATTATCTCACCATCCGCTCTGCTTGAATGACCAAGTTATCCCAGCAACGTGATTCTGGCCAATTCAAACAGTTGGAAGACTCGGTGAACCCAGACTTCTGTGTTTCTCAGAAGATCTCACCCGAGTAAATCTTAGGTGTGAAGTGACTGAGTCTGAGGGTGAAGCCGTGACTGCTTCCAGAGGAACAAGCACCACGCACGCCAGCCACGGTTCCATTCTGTGCCCGCTGCCAGGGATTTAAAGCCCCAACCCCAGAGACGGTTCCTCACTTCAGGGCACTCCCAGTCTCAGAAGAGAGACATAGTTTAAACTAATAAAGACCATGAAGGCAAAAAATAGATATAAAGTATAATTATAAAGCATAAGTATAGAACTGATGCTATACGCCCAGACTGGGACTGGCTCCCCAACCCCACAGTCAGCTTTCTCTACTGTACAAAGGATGGGAGCCGGTCATATTCAGAAGGGTTATTTGGACTAAGAGAGCAATCAAGGGTCCCACCGTTCCAGGACATGCTCCTAGTGACCTAGAATCCCCCCAGGGCCCTGCTTTTTCAAGTTCCTGCCACCTCGAGGTAGTGCTAGCCTGAGGACTGAGCATGGAATGTGTCGCCATGTCCAAAATACAGTGGCATATCCCTTTCCGTCATTGTGATAGGACATCATTATCAATGCAACTTCTAGAAGAAGCATTTGGCGTGGTGACAGGCAACAGGCTGGAAAAACAGCAGAAAGCTGCCTCTCAAGCCCCAAGCATGGGGAATGGTTCAAGTCTTTTGAAACACGTGAAGACCACATCTCCTCCCACAAGGTCACACCTCCTAATCCTTCCCATGTAGTTCCGCTAACTGAAACAGATATTCAGATGCGTTAGCCTGTGGGAGTCGTTCTCATCCAAACATTTCAGTCGCTCTCTGAGGAGCATGTGAGGCACTGGGACAGACATGGAGTGCCAGGGGAGACTCTAGGGTCCCACTAGGTTGTTAGCACCTTTCTTTAAACCACACACACATTATTTGAGCACTGAGGGATGTGGCTTCTCTCTCTGGTGACCCTGGCTGCTTGGTATCGATGCTCTTGGCCCTAGGAGAGGTCATGACCTCCAAGTATTAATCGTTTTCTGTCTCCCCCATCCCAGGGCTGAAGATGACGGGTATGGAATGTGTGGAGGGGATGGCCTCTGGCCTGTACCAAGAGCTCTTCGTGGCTGTGGTCTCCCTCATCAACAGGTAACGGTGGTCTGTCAGACTGAACCTAGGCCTTCTGCAGTGTGTAATGGGCACAAACCAGGGGCATTTTTCAGAGTGGGATACTGTAAACAGAGGAGAGGTTTCTAAGGCAGAGCTGGCCTTAAATCTTGCCCTTGCTGTGTGACTTCCCCAAGTCCAATTATTCCTCTGCTCTCTACAACTTGAAAGCTGTTGTTTCTTCTGGGCTTTACTGGGACATTAGAAAAAGTGAGCAATGCATTAAAGTACATTTCTAACAGTGAAGATACCAGCAGCAGGACCTGGGGGCGCAGGACCTGGGGGTGCAGTTCAAAAGGAAAAGTTCTCCCACTTGAGCTGGAGGGACAATGTCCAGAGCCCAGCACCCACCTAAAAAAACCAGGCATGGAAGCACAGACCTGTAATCCCCGCCCTGGGGAGGTGAGGCTAGGCAGACCATTGGCGAGCCAAAGCACTGAGCTCCACGTTCAGTGAGAAACCCTGCCTCAAAACGCAGGGAGAAAAACAACAGCAGGTGGCATGACATGAGCCTCTGTACACACATACAAACACACACATACATATACACACATGTATACACACATACACATGCATGCATGGCACATGTGCTCATGCACACACATACATATGCAGACATACACGCTTGTGCTCACAGATATGCACATGTGTACACACATACACACATGCACATATATGCACACACACAGGTACACACATATGCATGCACACACATGTGTACACAAATACACACATGTGCACTCACACCCCAACAAAACTTACGGATTTAGTAACACCTGCTAAGGGCTGGGGACAGCCCTAATGATTCACCCTGCCTTGTGCTGTTTTCTTCTCACGTGGGCCCAGTGCGCAGATGAGACAGGACAAGGTGTGGGATGGGGAACCTTTGTCATTTATTTCTCTGGCTTTTCCTTCTGGGTGTAGGGGACAAGCAGGACAGAGTAGCAGCATGGCCTGTGGGGTGGCAGTCCAGGGAAAATGCCAGGCTGCTCCGAGTCCATCTTCCTCAGAAGTCCATTGAGCAGCTCCGGCATGACCCGTGGGGAACACGGGGAGGGGGTCCCCTTCTCTGCAAGAGTGCGCAGCATAATTAGACTTCTGAATCCTGTTAAGGGATAAGCTGCTGCTGCGTAGCAACCGAGCAGCTGGATCTCCAGTTGCCAGGGCCTTGGAATCAGCTCCCTTTATCGCTATCTGAGTAATTACCATCCACTGGGAGGCACAGGCACCTTATCTAGAAACTGAGGGATCATTGTGCTTCGAGGAAGGGAGGGCTGAAAGCTTGGAGTGAAGGGGAGCAGAGAGGCCACCTATTCTGCCTGTGGCCTGCCAGCATCTGTACAATAGAGGTTTTTCTGAGAAGGAAGGTCACCATGCCCATTATGGCCTCTAGGAGGTGCCTCCCTTCCCAACTTCACCCTCCTCTCATGCATGTCTCTGTGGCAGCTGCCCTGCTTGACCCCGTGGTATAGATAGAAAAATCTTCATAAGGAGAATGGAGAACTAAGGTCCAAAGCCTACTCTCCAGATCTGATGGCAGATGTTGCTGGTGATGGCGAGAGAAGAGGACTTTGCTGAGCACCAATCACAGGGCAAGCTGTGTGGTCATGGCAGTGGGTGTGGTGTAATGTCCCATTTTCCCAGAAGCCTTCGGAGCTGACCTCTGCCTTTAATCATTTCATAGGCATAACCAGAGAGCGCAGGCAGCTCCTCAGAGACATACAGCCCTCTGTGGCAGAATAGAATGGCAGCTCATGCTTCAGAAGTCTTTCCATTCTGTCTTTTGATTCAAGCAGTCTAGGCTGTCTGTCCTGAGAGAAACATTGAAAGTATCCAGGGAAGTGATAACATACACAATGTGATTTCTCAGCTGCATTGTGCTATGGGCAAAGAGAGGGAATTTCTCGGATGGCTTCTGACATAGGGCCGGATGGAGAAGTCGCATTGACTGAAAGCTTACTGCATCCTTGAATTATGAGACACACTGACACTTAAACCCCACTTCCTTTACTGCAGCTCTGGACTAACTTACTCCTGTCGTCATGTGACGGCTGGGGGGAAGGTCATGCTCAGAGAGGTTAAGTAGATGGCCCCGGGGGTGGGAGTCACACAGCCTATGCGTGGTGAGCTTGGGTTTAAAGCCAGATCTGCCAGATCTCCAAATCCACCTAGAACGCGGTCTCAGTTTCTCCATCTCTGCTATGGGGGAGGGCTGAACCAGCAGATCTTTTCTCTCCCCAGATCGTTCTCCTCCCACCGTCTGTCTATGGCTTCCATCATGGTGGTTGACTCTCCAGGCTTTCAGAATCCTCGGCACCAGGGCAAGGACCGGGCGGCCACCTTTGAGGAGCTGGGTTACAATTATGCCCAGGAGCGTTTGCAGCTACTGTTCTACCACAGGACCTTTGCTTCTACTCTGGAGAGATACCAAGAGGTGTGTGTCGGCTGGACTGGGGCCTCCCAGGCCTGTGCCCAGGGGTGAGGCCAAACGGGTGGAGTGAATATCCATTCCAACTGACCCGAGTCACCTTGCTCCAGGTCTGGCTACCTCTGCCTCTGCCCCGCTGCAGATGGTTCCCCACGAGCTGCTGTTGTGTACAGACACAGGTTGACCACCCTTTGGGGGACAAACAGTCACTTCTAATGGAGTAACAGGAGCATGCTCCTGGTCACATGCCTTCTGTGGGGAGGTCCATAAATTCTTAGCATGTGAGCCAGGAACACATAAGGCCCAGTCACCTCTGAATGGCCTCTTTCTTCTTATGTCCATGCTGGCCATCAGAGGGGGCACACTCACACTGTCAGCACAAAGGAATGCACACACCCTGAGCAGATAACAAAGAGAACGTGCCCAGACGGACTCAGTGTGTATCCACTACCCGGTTCTCCTCCAGTGAGTGCCCAGGGCAGGGACAGCTAGGATGAGAGGCTTGGACTCAGCTATTCTTTTAGTTGGAGCCAACATGGATCAGACACAAAAGAATAATTACAGGTTGGAGAGTCCCAATCTAATGGCATTGATTGGCTGTGTGGCCTTAGAAAACCTGGTGACCTTCTCTGACCCTTGATTTCATCACATGGAAAACTGAGAGTGAGAGTCTTATATCTGTTATCATTGGAGATTGCACATCTGTAGAATACACTCCCTGGGGGCTGGAGAGATGGCTCAGCGGTTAAGAGCACTGACTGCTCTTCCAGAGGTCCTGGGTTCAATTCCCAGCACCCACATGGCAGCTCACAACTGTCTGAAAATGCAGTTCCACAAGATCTGACACCTTCACACCAAAGCACATAAAATAAAAGATAAATAAATCACTAAAAAAAGGAATACACTGCCTTGAAGACACGGCATGAGAGACCTTCTGTCATTGCTCAGAAGTTTCTGGGGAACCAGGACAGCACTTTGGTCTGGGCATGGCTCTAGGACCTGTGGTCTACACCCCAAGCATTTTTAAGAGAACTTTCTACACCCATGTTCCTAGCAACACTAGTCACTGCAGACAGGGGGCTATGCTAGGTCACCAAACCAACTGTTCTATGCAGGAACATACCAAGAAAACACGGCTGACAAGTTCTATGGGATATCACCCAATCATTAGGAAGTTGGTTGTGGTTCCTGCTACAGTGTGTGCAAACTTTGAAGACATTCTGCTAAGTGACACAAAGCAGTCAGCAAAGGATACACACTGGGTGATGCCTCTTTGTGGGGTGCTGACTGCAAAGTCATAGGCCGGGAAGGTGGGCTGTCTGCAGTCCTAGCATGCAGGAAGTGTGGGGACTGTGTAGTTGGCGGTTTTCATTTCCCAGGGTGGGAACTGCTGGCATGCATCGAACACTGTTGATGTCCGCACTGTAAGTTTAAACAGTTTTGGAGCACAGTAGGATGCTTGCACACTGGCATCCATGCCACCAAAGTCACCCATCTACAAATGGTCAGGGGGCAAAGTTTCTGCTACATACATTTCACAATTTTAAAACAAACTTCGAAAGGATGACTTAACCATGTTGGAAACTTCACTTCCCCCCCCCCGAACCCCTGAACTTACAGAGTGAACTAACATACACATCGTACGAATTTCAGGAAGGCATTCCCGTGCACTTTGACCTCCCAGAGCCATCCCCAGGAACTACGGTGGCTGTTGTGGATCATAATCCCTCCCAGGTAAGAGAGCATCCAGGTCCCTGGGTCTCTCAGGCTTTGTTGGTGCCCATTCTCTAAGTTCTTTGAACTAGGGTTCCCCAGGGATAGTTACAGACCTTGACTGGTGTGGGGTGTGAACATGGAAATGCCCTGAAGCCTAAGGCATGCGCTCAGTTCTGTGCTAAGTCTTACAGCAGAGTCACATGGGCCTGACGGGAGCCAAACGTGTCAGGACTCCAGTAGCTCCCACCTGGAGCCGTCTGGGATTCAGCCTAAGATGCTGGCTGCAGAGACTGGGGGGAGGGAGAAACCTTGGAGGCAGACAAGCCTCTGTGAGAGAGGACTCACACTGACATCATCCTCATCCCCAGAACTTGATGACTGTACCCCAGCTCACCCTTGTCACAGACCTTTGACCTGGGACCCTAGCTTCCTATTTTTGTTTTCTGCCCTTTGCTTTTTAGTGTGAAAGTTCATGGGCTATGGAACAGTCTAGGCACGGGTCAGTCTTGATGAGCTTAAGCCCATCTTTTCACTTCTCTCTGCCTCGGTTTCCCCTTCTCCAAGTGGGAACGGTGTATTTCTCTGAGTGGGTATAACCTCACCGAAACATTGAACAGAAAGCACTTGCCACTGAGTGAGATCAGAAGGTCCTGCCAGTGGCCCTTGACCTGCCTCAGGCTACGGCAGACTGCAGCCCTCATCCTGTCTCCTGCTGGCTAGGACAGTTGCTGCTCCTCAGGTCACAGTGGGTCAGCTGCCCTGCGAAGCCTCCTTCTCCACACCCCATCGTCTGCCAAAGGCTCAGCTGGGAGAGTGCAGTGGTCAGAGGGACCCGAACCGTGGCTTCTGAGGGCCTCTCCTGAGTAAGGATGGACCAGCTGTCCATCTTGATTCCAGCAATGAGGGCCAATGGTCCTCTAGGCTTTGCCTCTGTGACCATCATGGGACCCTGATTGTGTCCCTTGCCCTCCCCAGGCTTTAGAGATTGAAAGGTCATCAGAGCCCTGCTTCAGTTCCGAGAGCCCCAGTTGGTGGGCAGCCCAGGGCCCCAGGCACACAGCATTGGCGGGTGTTGACACACCTAATTCCCCCAGCACTACTCAGCTCGTTGTTCCTTGTGCCAACTCAGCCTCACAAGGTCTCTCTCATATATCAGTAGGCAAATCCATAGGTTCCCTGAAAGGTTGCTCTGGGTAGCTTTAAAATTCCATGTCTGCTATGGAATCAAGTTC
This sequence comes from Ondatra zibethicus, assembly GCA_004026605.1. Taxonomy (NCBI): domain Eukaryota; kingdom Metazoa; phylum Chordata; class Mammalia; order Rodentia; family Cricetidae; genus Ondatra; species Ondatra zibethicus. The sequence continues at coordinate 142,021 of PVIU01001929.1, read as the reverse complement.
ATGTTCTCTAGAATATTCCTTGAGTGCTTATCACTGTAAATTTATTCCCTGAAATCTCAGTATAATATAATACCAAGATTTCTAAGAGGGAGTGGTGTGGTGGGCCGACTGTGCACACATTGTAACTTCCTGTGTGACTGGGGAGGAATTACAAGCAGACACATGCTTCTTAAGTCCCCAGGGCAGCCCTCTGGGGAAGGCCTTTCCAAGCTCCATTTTACATGGGGAAACAAGGCTCAGAGGGGATACGGTGGGTTGTCCAGGGTCATAAAGATGGAGGTGGGGAGGAGTAATACCCTTTGCAGACAGCTCTTGGCTTCAGTATGAGAGTGAAGGCTGAACAGGATCACAGGGCCCACAGGCTTAGTTCTGAGGGCTGGGAAGTGTCCAGAACTGAGTCTTGAGCGCGCGTGCGCACACACACACTGCATCTCCCACCAGGTCCACCTACCGGCTGGAAGAAGTACTGAGGATGCCAGGGGCCTTTTCTGGATCTTGGATGAAGAGGTTCGGGTGGAAGGCTCCAGTGATAGTGCGGTACTTGAGCGTCTGCGCACAGCCTTTGAGAAGAAGTCGGCTGGGGCTGATGGTAAGGAAGGCAGGGGGAGAGATGGGAGTGCATCCTGCCTCAGTGTGGGAGTCTGTCTATACCAGCTGGGAAAGGCTTTGACTTCTTTGCTAGGCAATCACAGTACCTGGGTCTGTCTTAGAAGGTCACAAACGTGTGCTAACATCTATTAAATACAGCAGGAAAATCAGGTCAAATATAATGTTTACATATATACACATACACATGTAATGCAGGTCTGTATGTTAGTAATATGGTCTGCCTGTTTGTACATTGTAACACTTGTAAAGCAGGATTGAATATGCGTGTACACATGTACGCACATGCACATGCGCACGCGCGCGTGCGTTCACACACACACACACACACACACACCTGCTACAATATAATGTAACCAGGAAAATCCCAGAGAAACTCTAGCCTCCAAAACTATGAATTTAAAACCTTTTTAAAAATATAGGAGCTTATCTCCAGCTATGGTCATAGAAATGGAGCAGTGCACAGCAGCCAGCTTTCTGTGGCTCCTCAAGTGTGCCACACACACCCTCACTCCAGGGACCATGTACTGCCAGTTCTGTGCACAAAGGCACCCTTCTACTTCATCACAGCACAGTGGGTGGACTTCCTCACCTCCTTTGAGTCTGGGGTCCCCCCGGCCATCACCTTGTATAAAACAATACCCCACATCACTGTTGACTCTCACACGTTTTACTTTCTCCACCACCTGACATCACACACTTTTCCATCAGACATCCCCATCGCAGGGCAGGCTGGCTCCTCCAGGATGAGAGCTGGGCTGGCTTCCTCACAGAGGCAGTCCCTAGAGTAACCCTGGTGTGACTAAGTGCACAGGTTCTTGACACAAAATGGATGAATATGTGAAGTCAATGAAATGAAATTCTTAAATGGGTGTCATCTGCATCCTGACTTTAAAGCAAAGAGGCTGGAAGTCGGGTCAGAAAGGGGAGTGTCTTGTGGAGCGTGGCTGTGGTAGGAAGGACCCACTAAAGTCTGTAAACCTTTCTTCCTTTAGGCTTGATTGTTCAACCCCAGGTACTCTGAGCTGGATGCTCCAAGGCTCTGTGTTCCCAGGGGGAGACTCTGTCCTTTGTCCTGAATGGTCCAGGACAGACATGTTAATTCAATCATTTTGGTTTCAAAGACTCCCCTATCCCCAGATCTTTCTAATGAGCTCTGAGCTCTTGAGAATAAATGGATACTATGACCTCAGCCGAGTGTCCTCTTACAGGCAAGTGAGGCTGTCTTAGATGCTGTTCTATTGCTGTGAAGAGACACCATGACCACAGCAACTCTTATAAAAGAATGCATTTAATTGGGGCTGGTTAACGGTTCAGAGGTTCAGTCCATTGTCATCATGGCAATGAGCATGGTGGCATGCAGGCAGACATTCTACATCTGGATCCACAGGCAGTAGAAAGAGAGACTCATGACTTGGAACGGAATTTTTGAAACCTCAGAGGCCACCCCCAGTGACACACCTCCTCCAACAAGGCCACACCTCCCAATCCTTCAAATAATAGTGCCATTTCCTGATGATCAAGTGTTCAAATCTATGAGCCTAAATAGGGGCCATTCTTATTCAAAGCACCACAGAGCCCAACAAGGGTTGGGGGAGTCTCCAGGGAACTCCCTAGAAAGTCAAGTTCTGCTATGCATTCTGTTCTAGGGGTTGAATAGAAAGGGCTGAAAAGACCCTGCCTGGAGATCCAGTTTCATGGGGAAGTTAATTGTCTCCCTGTAGTGTCCACCCATTCATCCACCCATCCCCAATGCTTCCTACAATCCATATGCCCAGCATGACACTGAGCACTAAGGACAGAGAGATAAACACTGTGATTCTGAAGCAACACCCAAAGGTTATCTTTAGTAAACAGTGGAGGCAATGCTGCCGCTTACTCAGTGAGTACCACGTGCCATGTGCTAGCTAAATGTTTTATGCATCCTTTGATCCTTACCCACCTTGGGAAGTATGTATTATTTAAGCGTCACTTTGCAGACCATAAAACTAAGGCTCGGAGAGAGACTGTAACTTGGTCCCTTTCACACAGTAATTCATTCCAGTGAATCTGTTTTCCCTCTAACCCCAAGGCCAGGCCTTCTCTGTCTCTGATCCTATCTTTTGTAAACAAGAGACTGGATTCGCTATCTCCCAAAGGTAGCCTTTGTTTAACTCGTGGTGATTTCCCATGGATGCATGTTTTAAAGTATTTATCGGCCACTTATCTCCATGCGTGGTAGGAAAGAAATGGTGCTCATGTACACCGGGTTCACGGTCAAACACTTCTTTTAAAAAGAATGTGCCTGGCCAGGCGGTGGTGGCGCTCGCCTTTAATCCCAACACTCGGGAGGCAGAGGCAGGTGGATCTCTGTGAGTTCGAGGCCAGCCTGGTCTACAAGAGCTAGTTCCAGGACAGTCTCCAAAGCCACAGAGAAACCCTGTCTCGAACCCCCCCCCCCAAAAAAAAAGAATGTGCCTGTGAAAACATGAGTCGGGTTAAACAAAACCTGATGTAAATCACAACCCAGGTGACAGCTAGGTCCATATGGGAAACTCAGAAAGAATGTTGATGGCATCTGGAGCTTAAGAATACCAAAAGAAACAGATCTGGAAGTAAGACATGCTCCTCACTACTGCAGCGAGTGTGTATACCAGGAACTGCCGGCTTTAGCTGTCTAGAAACACACTGACCATTTTTAATTTGGTGGGTATGTGAACAGAGTGCACACAATCCTGACAGACCCCAATGCCCGTGCCACTGTCTCGTTCCAGGACCCCCTGTGCTGCGGACCTGCGAGCAGCCCCTTCAGTGTGAGCTATTCCACCAGCTGGGACTGGACCCTGTGCGCTATGACCTCACAGGCTGGCTTCGCAGAGCCAAGCCCAACCTCTCAGCCATGGAGGCCCCCCAGGTCCTGCAGCAGTCGAAAAGGTGAGCCTCGCTGGGTGTGGGACAGGGCAGCACATCTGTCCCCTATGGTTGTTTCTGTTCAGCAACAAGCCAGTGAGCGAGGACGGCGGTCTAGAAATCCCATCTGTCTGCAGTAGGGGAAAGAAGGTCATGACTCCAATTGGAGTAGTACAATGTCTCCCCAGGGGCAGAGCAGACCTGGGGGCAGAGCAGACCTGGTGGCAGAGTGGAGTAGGCCTTGGGGGAGTCAGCTCACAGCCACAAAGCCGTGTCTCTGTATTTTGGCTTTCCACCTCTCATTAAGTATCTGAGAGATGATGCGACTGGAGTAACTTTTATGGACATCCTAGAACCTGGGGGCTCATAAAACCAAAATGATATGTTTTGTAGCAGTAGAAAAAGCTCTTTGAGCTCCCTGCTCGTTCATCCCAGAAGCACTGGAACAAGGCCTGCAGCAATCCAGACTCCATTTCCAGGTTAATAGAAAACACTTGCTGTGTGAGGGTGTGTGCCTCTCAAGTTCAGTGCTGGAAACCTGCTGGGGCAGAGCCTAGAGGCAGCAGAGAAGGAGGGACCAGTGTTTCGGTAGGTAGACAAATCAGGAAATGTATGCTGAGTGCCTACTGTGTGCTCCGTCTTATTCCTCTTCAGAGGAATACGCATCCTTAGCTCCATTTTACAGCCGGGGAGACATGTCTCCAGTGGTGAAGCCTCTTGCTTTTGATTCTGCTGGCACAGCCAGGGTACAGCTTAACCTCAGCAATGCTCAGGGAAGCTCTTAGGGTCTTATGGTCAGAGTTCATTGGAACCCCCCAAACTCAGAAGGTCAAGGGAGTCCATAGCTCTTGCAGAGACCCAGATGAGGAATGAGGCAGAAAGAGGGTTACTGATCGGGGATCTAGGACACTGGGGTCAACCCACAGTTCCATCCTTTGGTGTGATGGTGAGCAGCCACACCCTCTCCCGTGGCCTCCTTCACCATAAACTCAAAGCCAGAAGCAGAAGATTCAGCGGGCCAGTTCTCCTCCACAAGCAGGGGGCATGCAGATCGTGTCTCAGTTTCTTTCTGGCGCACACCAGAAAGCCTGGGCCTTCATTCCATAGCATGAGACTTGGGAGTGGTGGTCACACATGGGTGCTTAGTAACACTTCTACAGTATAACATAGCAGGCAGCTTAGGGAGGAGTCTGAGTTGCAGCAGACTTTCGGGGCACACCTTGGGGTCCTGAAGAGTTGCTTCCTGCCCTGACACCCCACATCTGAAGCCAAGTGAGGGGTGTTGAGTCAGGGGAGGGAAGCAAACTCATACTGACCAGGTGAATCTGAGTCTCGGTGCCCGGACAAGAGTTGAAAGGCATAGTAGCACTGAGTATAAATCCTATTAGAATATTTTTCCAGGCATGGTGAAGCACACTTTTAATCCCAGAACTCCAGAGGCAGAGGCAGTTGAGACCAGCCTGGCTTACACAGTAAATTCTAGGCTAGCCAGGTCTTACAGTGAAACCCTGTTTCAAAACAAACAACAAGAACAAAACACCAAATAAACAAAAGTCAAAGGACATTTTGAACGTGTTGCAGATGTCACCTACCCTGGCGACTGTAAGACCAAGCCCTACTGGGTCTTAGAGTGAAGGTCTGTAGTCAGAACCTCAGCAAATGCGTCAGGACCCGAGTCTCTGTAAGGGCTTTCAGAAGGCTGGCTGTTCCTCAAGCTACAGCAATATTGCTTTGGTCATACCTAACTGGGGAGCTGAGGTGTCCCACATGAAAAACAGAAGAGCAGAAGATTCCTTCCACTCCATGGGATAGGGCCACACATCAGGTCGGGGCTTGGGTTGGGAGCACCTGCCATCTCCACCCCAAGCTTGTAGCTCCTGGGTGCTGTGTCAGCATCCTGGTTAGACTTCGATGTTGGGGTACCACACACCACACCTCTGTCGAATCTTGCCACCTCTTCACGCTTTTAACCCATTTTACACACCTCTGGCCCCTGCGAGTCAGTATGCAGTGATCTGGATCACGTGACTTTAGGTGTGGGGCTAGAGTGGGACTTGGGCTTTTGGGTAGTGATGAGAGATCCCCAAATGCTCAGTGAAGAGACAGGACAGGTGGCATGTGGCAGGCACCAGGCCTCTTGTTCCTAGCTCCTTCTACTGGAGCAGTGGGTTCTATCCAGCCGCCTTTTTCTTTTTGAAAAAAAAAACTTTGATATATTATTAAAAATTATGATGCAGGATTATGGGAGGTCATTTTCCTGGCTCTATCTGAAGGGTTAGATGGCAGCCATTGTGTAGCATGTATGTGCTTTGGGCCCATTCTTGCTCGACCTCACTATTTCTGCCCCCATTAGTCCTTTCTGCTCCCAGAGGGATTTGCTTCTACTGTCAGGAATCAGAACACATATGACCTTATGCTTCCATCAGGTCTGGGGTCCACAGATGAGAGAAAACAGTGATCCCGTCTTTCTGAGATTGCCTGAGGTCTTTTAATGTGATTGTTTCCAGTTATAGCTATTTTTTCTGAAAATGGCCTAACTCCATTCTTCTGCATGGCCCACAGAGACTTCTGTTGTGATACCAGCCATATTTCTTTATCCATTTCTCTGTTGGGCACCTAAGTTGGTTCTGTATCTCTGCCCTTGAGCAAAGCCAGCTTGGGTTCATTAGGGAGCCTTAGAAGTCAGGCAGCCTTGCAATACCTGTTGGAAGAGGCCGAGAAGAGGTGAAGCCTCTTTAGGTGTAATTCTGGGCACTTCATTATTGTCTTGTAGCAGCAAGTCATTCATTCCTACAGTCATATAGTCGGCACCTACTGTATACCTTGCCTACTCTAGGGATAATTAACATGGCTATGCCTTCAGGATGGAAGAGGCTTCGTAGGATTGCCAGGAGGGAGATTCTCATGGGCAGGGGAGGGAGTTGCTCAGGAGGGAGACAGGAGGGTTGTGAATAGAGGCACACTCATGCCTTCCTTCCACGTGAGCGAGCTTACCAGAGAGTCCTTGAAACCCCCTCTCTCTTCCTCACTAGGGAGGAGCTGCAGAACCTCTTCCAGGCGCGGGCCAAGCTGCCTCCCATGTGCCGTGCGGTGGCAGGGCTTGAGGGCACCTCCCAGCAGGCTCTGCACCGGAGTCGTGTGGTGCGGAGGGCTTTTGCCAGCAGCGTTGCTGCACTGAAGAGGAAGGCTCCCTGTGCCCAGATCAAGCTGCAGATGGTGAGTGAGTGAACTAGGCTATGACCCATGTGACCTTGGACGTCCATCACATGGACCACCACCCCACCAGGTTGCTCACTTCTACTGCATCCTGCAACACCACAGAGATAGGGTCCCCTGCTCTATGAGAGGGACACAGAGGATCCATGGCCATGGTCACCCCTGAGAAATGACTCACCCAGGTCTAAGGCCAGAGCATTGGGCATTTGGTGTTGAGCTGAGGACCTTGGGGGGACATTGCCCCTTGTCTGAACTGTTAGACTAGTTCCACTTGCCTTTCTCCCTGAGACACCCCCTCTGGTGGGGTTCAGGCAGCAGGATCCTGCATCCATGTGAACATGCTACTTTAACCTGCTAACAGAAGTGAGCGCCGGATTGGTCCTGGGCAGGCTGAGCGTGAATGAGAACTGTGGTTGTAGATTGTGGACCACGAGAAGGATATGTTTAAAGAATGAAACCCTCATAGAATATTAACCCCAAGTACTATGGCTTGCAGTTCAGTCATAGTTCCTTTGCTGAGGGATGTCTCTGTGACCTAGTCACACACACTTACTTCTCCCATGCCTCAGTTTCCCCAGCTATGTCCACCGGGCCCCTTATTTTCCCAAACAGAAACCAGCATAAGCACAGTGTCTTGGGTGTGGGACACGGAGTCCCCAAGGATGTTCAGGTGATGCTCAATGTGTGCCTGTCTGCTTCCCCTTGAGACATCAGCTCTGATCCTGTCGTCTGCTTTGGTCCCAGGATGCGCTCATCAGTTTGCTGAGTCGGTCTCAGCTGCACTTCATCCACTGCCTTGTGCCAACCTCAGTGGAAAGCAAGGCTGGACAGGGGACTCCATCGCCTTCACAGGCTGGCGGAGACCAAGGCGGAGCCAACAAGCCTTCAGCTCTGGACATTCCAGCACTGAGGGTTCAACTCGCAGGCGCTCATATCCTAGAGGCATTAAGACTGCACAGAGCAGGTAAGAAACAGGTGGGAACAAGGTGCCCTTGTCCTGGCGGCACCCACTATGCACTAGTCAGACACAGGACAGGAACATTCATTATATGTCAGAGAGTCACAGAACACGAGCACCCACCATGGGTCCTGCGCTGTACATGCAGTGAGAAAAATGTATCTGCTTCCCATTTTACAGATGAAGCAACTGAGGTTCAAAATAGGATTCCTCAGGGTCACACTGCAGGGATAAGGAGCATGGGGATATCAGGTGTCCCTGACTTCCCATGTGGCTTTCAGAATTGCTTCTGGCTCCAGAGGGCTAGGCCCAGCCTTTACACCCATCATTGGAAGAGTAGACATCCCAAAACGAGTCACAGTTTAAGGTTTCAGACTGTAAGCCAGTGTGAAGATGTCTGCACTGTAGGGGTGACAAGATGAGGTACAGAGGCAAGAGGCTCATGGGTGCCTAGGGGACTTTGCTACTCTTAGGTAAAGGACTTACCCAGCAGAGGTAAAATAATAATCAGGTCCCGAGGTGGAAGAACTAGCCACCCTGGCAGCAGGGAGGACAGCTAGAAGAGGGACCTCAGGGTAAAAGCAGGGAGGTACAGAGCTGGGGTTTCTGGGAGTGGGGTCAGGCTGGGTGCAGAGCTAACACTCATCCAGGGCAGGTCACAGCCTCCTTCGCTGACCACTCAGTGTCTGCCAGGTACAGCTGGGTGATGGAGTGGCAGGGAATGTGGGGTTTTTGGCAAAGAAAAGAGTGTGCAGATCTGTTTAGTATGCAACCCCGTGCCTGTGGTTTCTGCATCAAGTTTGATCTGAAATCACCCCCATTGTTTTCTACCACTCGGCCTTCCAAGGTCTGAGCTCAGCCACTCTCTGCAGAGGCCGGGGAGCAGTCTCATGTGGCCTGTTTCTATACTGTCTTGCGGTCTCTGATGTCCTGTCTTGTGATCACTGCAAATCCCATATCAGTAGTGGAACCTTTGACACAGAACATTTGACAGAGAAGCTGGGGGTCATTAAAGACAAAGCTGAGACACCCCACTCCCCACTGAACACCAAGAGCATCAGCACAGGTGGAGGGAAGTGAATAATGTCACAGGGGAAAGAAGGGGTTCACAGCTGGCATCCAGGCCCCACAGCCAATAGACCTGCCTGCCTGACAGCAGCCGTGGCTGCATCATAGAGTGTGTGTATATGTGTACATGTACATGATGGTGTCTGCATGAATATATGTGTGTGTATTCATGAGTTCATGTGAATGCATGGGTGTGGTCTTGTATTATGTGTGTGTGGTGTGTTTGTGTCTGTATGAGTGTGTGTGTGTGTGTATGGTGTATGTGATATGTGTTTATGTGATATGCGTGGTGTGTATATGCATGTGGTGTGTATGGCATCTCCTGTCTATGCTATGCCCAGTACTTTTCTCACCCCTTAGATTATATGAGAAGCATGATGCCCTGGTCAGTGTACAAAGGCTTTAGCCATCTTTCCCATTGGGTGAACGGAGATGCATGTGGGACTTTGGAGGGAAGGGTGTTGGTATTAGAGAGCTATTGAGAGAGAGTTACCCAAGTGACAGCCCTGGGAAGATGCTGTAGAGTTTTCCAGAAGGTCTTATGACGGAGGAGTCTGAGAGCAGGAACACGTGAGCAGTCGTTAGTATTGATTGAGCACTACCTCCCAGAGCGCTGCCTGTGCCTTCCCACATGTGACTGCCTGCTGTGTCCCCAGGTTACGCTGAACACATGGGGCTTGCTCAGTTCCGCCGTCGGTTCCAGGTGCTAGACCCTCTGCTACTGAAGAAACTTGACTCGACCTCTGAGGGACTGGATGAGAGAAAGGTATGTGAGCTTGGCTCACAAGCAGGGGAGGCCAGATGCTCCCATGTGAACACTGTTCTGTCTGGACTGTGCAAGGGCAGCTGGAGCAGGGACCTAAGAGCGGGGTTTGAGGGCAGTGGGGAGTAGTCTGTGATTTGAGTCAGACTTCACCCTACCCAGAATGCCCTCCTGAAGCCTTCAAGAGTGTGCATAGAAAAGAATAAGAGGAAATAGAGCGGTGTGTCCCATGTCCCACCTCACAAGGACTGTGGCAGCACAGAACCCTCACCCTGCGGTGGCCCATAGGAATGTTTGAGGAGCACCTCACATGAGAATGTAATGAACAGGCCATTGCAGGGCCTTTGTACCGGTTGTCCTCTCTCCAGAGGACACTCTCTGATGTATCCTTTGCTGTCCACCCCCAGCTCAGGGACACTCAACATCGAGTCTTCTTGTTATGATGTCTCAGGAATCTCTGCCCTTAACTGAAATTAAGTTTCCCAGCAAGTACTCAATAATTTTAACCAGATTGCTGGATACACACATGTGTGTATGCACACACAAGTGTTCATGTGTATGTGTGCATGTGAGGACATGCATGCACACAGACATACACAGGCACACACAAGTCACATGCTTGTACACACACATAGACACATACAGGCATATACATATATACATACACACACACACACACACAATCTATCTTGATACTTTCACCCTTATTTTTCTGTTTCCAATCCTGCTCTAAATCCATGAAACCTCACCCCTCACCCCTCACTCTCCACAATGGAGCTGTCCCATAATGAATGACTGTGGGCTTGTCAATGGTTAGAGCCTGGTGGCATCATGTGGCATCCCTGAGAAGCAAGTACCTTCAGTCTCTTTGGCAAATGAGGCCCTTAAAGATAAAGCAAATGTCAGGGCCTTAGAAGTGAATTCCACGGGTGTTCATGGGCTTGTTCCTGGAAAGTCAGCTTCTAAGTTCCAGGGGAGGGTTGATGAAAGATTGTGGGTCTTGGAGTCAGACATGTGTAACTTCAGCTGTCACTCAGGTAGGTGATTATCTGTCTGCCTCAGTCTCTTTACCTTTAGAGTGGGAACAGCGGCAGCAGCTGTCTCCATCAGTGCTCTGAAGATAAAATGCTATAGAGTAGCCAATGTACCCTGCACAGGTCCTGGCATGCGGGAGGAGCTTCATGCTTGTTAACTGCTTCTGTCAATAGCAGCAGTGGTGGCAGCTGCAGCATCTCTCAGGGTCAGGCTAATGGGTGGGTAATCCATAGATTTTGTCACAGCCATGCTGAATCATCCCCTTTGTGTGTGTGTGTGTGTGTGTGTGTGTGTGTGTGTGTGTGTGTGTGTGTGTGCGCGCGCGCGCGCGCATGTGTGCCCGACTGTACTTGGAATCCTCCACATTGTCATCCTCAGTGAGCCTTAAGGTTGGAAGGGTAAACAGAGTCACAGTCTTAGAGTTCTTGGTTTCTGTCCACTGTACCAGGACTAGGGGCATCTCCAGCAGCAGACACAGCTCCTTCTGGGTGCCTCTCCCTTTCTCTGAATTTTGGAAACCCCATAATTTGGTTTGGCTCTGAACCGATCAGCATGTGAGGTCTTTTCTCCTTGGTCCACGCATGACCACCACACAGAGGGGCCACAGTGCTGGAGACTCTGGGGTTCCTGTGCAGGGGAAATGAGAAAGGTTGGGGGCGTGAGGGAACTTCCTATGGGGTGATGGGTACCCCTCATGGCAGCATTTGGACTCTGGACAAGTCAGCAAGACTCTGTTGTGACTAAACCAAATCCACCTCCATACGTACTCCAGGTGCCAGAGAATGGAAAATTACCAGTGCAACAGACTTGGTTGGAAGTATTTTTTGCTTCTCATTTCTTTTTTTTTATTTGTTCACAAATTTCATTTGCTGGGGCATAGAATTTTGGTAGCAAAGAAAGAAAACACCATCCTGCCTCTTATGAAAAAGCTGATAAATATTCATTTGTCAGGCAACATGATGGGCTATGAATTATACATGAGTATGTACTCTTGTGGGCAAGCCGGAAGGCTCTGCGCAGAGTGGTTAAGACCTCAGGATTCCCTGAGACAGGCCCGACAGCTAGAAAAGGTCAGTGTTGACATGAGACGCTAGACGGCAGCAGAGGGGATTCTTGTCAGGGTGGAAAATGGGCCCTAGCGAGTTCCCCTTGTGCCTGATTTGTGGTGTCTCTGCAAGTTGTGCTGGCTCCTCAGAGTACTCTTATTCGGGGTTTCTGCACACACGCATCACAAAATAGCTTCCTGGTGTTAGGGTGCACACCTGTGACCCCAACACTAAGGAGGTAGAGGTGGACAGATCAGTTCACACCCATCCACAAGACACAAAGTGGTAGAGTTCCAGCCTGAGACAGTTCCAAGACAAAGCCTTCTGCTCAAGGGATTCATTTCTCAGCAGAGGTGGCTGAAGCAGGGCTGCAGAGCCAGGCAGAAGTACAGCTGGGGCTCAGACCCAGACTCTGGGTCCGGGTCCTTATGCAGAGCATTTAACATAACTATTATGGGTAGAAAGATTGCTCTCCCATGAAGAACACTTACTGCAATTGCAGAGGACCCAGGTTCAGTTCCCAGCACCACAGTGGACAGCTCACCACCCCTGTAGCTCCATCTTTGAGGGATCCAATAGCTTCCTTTGGCTTCCATGGTACCTGCCGGTACCTGGCTCACATACACTCACTCAGACACACAGACACATACATTTAAAATTAATTAATTAAGAACATATGGTGGTGACTGTAGTCCCCCTTTCTCTCCGTGAGGACCCGTGAGAAGCAACTGAAGGGAGGAAGCTCTGGGCACAGGCTGTCTTGGCAGAGGAAGAAGGTGGTGGAAGAAATGGCTCACGTCTCCAGCAGCAGGGCCAGGAGGCTGCTTGCTCAGTGTCCACCTAAAGTTCTTTTGCCCCACCCCTCCCCTAGTGGGAGCTGTCCACACTCAGCGTGCTGAACTCTCTGGAAATTAATTCCACCACTTTCCCCCTCATTTGCTGGGTTCTCACCACGGACATTCTTCCAACCACTATTTTTCTCCATCACATGAGCCAATTCCATCACACGTGTGGGGTGTTTGTTGGTGTGCCTCTTGGCATGCTGCTTAGTCAGTACCCTGGGAGTTAAATGGAGCCGTCTACCTTCAACCATGATGTGGTCAGTGTGCAAGAGAGGGATGCACGAGTTCTAGATGAGCGAGCATTAGAGCTGGAGGCTTGACCTTCAAACTGCATCTTCTTCCACGGCTTTCTAAGGATTGAAGCCTATTAACTGGTAGCCATCTGAACTAAGGTGAGCTCAGAACAGCGTCCAGCACAGCCCTGAGTTGTTCTCAGGACTTTGTAGCTCCGTGTGAGCCTCCTGGCTACATCCTTCCCTGATATCCAGGACACAGGAAGTCTTGACAAAACTCTAGGGCAGAATTTTTATATCTAATTAATCTATCAATTATTAAGAGACAGGTGTTAATGCCCCTGGCCACTAATGTTGAGCTGTCTTGCTTTTCTTTAATTCTATCCATTTTCTGCTTCTCATGTCTTGGGACTTTCTGGCTAAGTACTGAGATAATTTGTCTGTCTGGCTGGAAGGTTAACCCTTTCATCACTGGACATGTCCCTCGCCGTTTGTAGCAATGGGTTTGGCTTGAATCCAGTTTTGTGTCCAGATGGTGCCAATGCCATCCCTGTTATGCTCACTATTTGAAGGGTGATGCTTCGTCCATTTTTGCTCCTTTCATTGGGCTCTGGTCTGAACCCCTTGCAAAAAGCCGTCTGATTTACTTTGTATTAACTCAGTTGCTCTTCTTGTGGACTGTCTGAGGAAGCTGGCAATGTTCCAGAGACGATAGAGTATATCTTCGTTCATCAGATTTCCTTCAGTTTAATATTAACCTAGTTCTGGTTAAAGAAAGAATATCTGTTCCGCAGATCCACCTCCCCATGACACCCCTGTGCCGGTGTTACATGTACAAATTATAAATCCATTAATACAATTTTATATTTTTTTAATTTTTAATCTTGTATATTTTAAATCCATTAACATATTTTTATAGTATTTTCTTTTTTGAGACAGGGTCTCACTATGTAGCCCTGACTGTCCTGGAACTCACAATGTAGACCAGGCTGGCCTCACATCCTAGAGATCAGCCTGCCTCTGCTTCCCAAGTGCGGGCACCACACAGGTTTATACCATTCCCTTGTTCTTTCATGTTTATGCTTTTTGCTGTTCTTAAATCTTTAAAGGTTTGAGTCATTATTTCTTCCAGCCTTTAATACAAATACAAGATCTGATAGTAGTGACTCCCCAGCCTGTGTGTGCCTGGGCACAGTTTTGAGTCATTTTTGTTTCGGGAGGACTGGGAGCACAGCTCTTCAAGGCTTGATTGGCAGGGCCTTTTCCCTCCCGGCATGTTTGTTTTGTAATCCCACAGCCTTCTGGACATCACCATTCTAGTTTTCTTTCCATGGCTGTGACAAACACCTTGAGCAAAAGCAACTTAGGGAGCAAAGGGGTTATTTCAGCTTATAGGTCACTGTCCAGCACATCATCTTGTTCGTAATTTCTGGAAGGAGTAACATTGGGGGAAGTTTGAAGCCATGGCCCTTTGCCCCATTTTCTCCCCCGCTTCTCTCCTTTCTGAGACTCTCCCGTGCGGACACTGGACACGGCTCTGTTGCCAGGTGTGACTCAGTTTTCTTTATTCCTGCCTTTCTCTGTTCTTCAAGTTGGGTAATTCCCTTTGATGTCACTCCCAACTCACCAGCTCACCTGCCAGCCTGGGTCTGCGGTTGAGCCCCATGGGGAAGCTGTCATTTCAGCTGTTAAATGAAGAATTTCCATATTTGCTTTCAGCCATTTGTATCTGTATATGATTTTTTTTTGGTGCTGGGGATCAAACCCAGCCCCGATCATGCTCAGCAGGGAGGCTGCCACACAGTCACCTACAGCCTGCTCTGTCTTTTAACTCGTGAAGTGGCACTCTTCTCGGGTCTTTGAACAGATCTACAATGAACACTTGGAAATCTGCACACTAAGTACACATTCTGAGCCAAGGAGGTCTATTCTGTTGGCCACACCCTCCTTCCCCCAGTAGGAGTCATAACTTCTGGGAGTGTGTGTGTGTGTGTGTGTGTGTGTGTTTTCATTTCTGTTGAAACCTGGGTGTCTTAGACAATGACTTTAGGCACAGTTTTTTTCTTAACCATCTGGTGATTTGTCCTGATTAGTGTGGACCCCTGGTGTCTACCTGCTTTTTAAAGTTCGTGGTTTTATTGTTTGGCCTGGCTTCTCCCCAGTGAGGGCCACATCTGCATCCATCTTTGGGGCTGCAGAGGTTGTTCTGTGCATATTTCTATTTACTGATGAGTCTGGGTACAACAGGAGAGCTGTCTGCATCTGGGGTGTCAGCGTTGTACCCCAGTGTCCGCAGCTCTGTCTGTCCTTTCTCCTCCTACACCCATACCCATGGCTCTTGTTCTTGTCTTTAGCATAGAGTCAGAAATACAAAGGTACTTGACATTTTGAAGTTCGCAGGCTAATGGATGAATCTAGAAAACATCATATTGAATGAGGTAACCCAGACCCAGAAAGACAATTATCATATGTATTCACTCATAAATGGCTTTTAGACATAAAGCAAAGAAAGCCATCTTACAAATCACAATCCCAGAGAACCTAGACAACAATGAGGACCCAAAGAGAGACATACATGGATACATGGACCTAATCTACATGGGAAGTAGAAAAAGACAAGATCTCCTGAGTAAATGGGGTCATGGGGACCATAGGAGACTGTAGAAGGGGGGAAGAAAGAAAGGGAGGGGAGTGAAGAAAAATATGTAGCTCAATAGAAATAATAACGAAAAACAAAGGTACTTCGTAAGACCACTGGCTGTCCCTTTTCCTACAACCTGTGAGGTTCCTGGTTATAGAGTCCACTTGCTTCTGTCAGAACAGCCAGCTTAGCTGTGACTGTCCCTACCTGCTGCTGCTGCTGCTTCTGAGCTCCTGGCTGCTTCTGACCCCGCCTGGGATATAGGTTAGCCAGGCCTTGCACTGTATCTGTGATCCTGTTCTGACTGAGAATTTTCTGCTTTCTTGGTGTGACTCACCTGGTGGTCCCACTGCACAGTCAGAACTTATTGGGGTGCAGGGAGAGGGATGAAAGAAGCCCAGTCAGGATGGCTGCCAGCTCCCACTGCCCTGATCTAGCCTTCAGCAGACTTCCTGGAGCCATTGATTCTCATTTTGTTAAATCTTTTTTCTTCAATTTGCTGAGTGCTGAATTTGTTCCTTTATTAAATTGTAGCCATTGTCATGATGGTTGTGCAGAACAGAGAGGGGTCTAGAAGCTCCTTGCTCCACCATTTTGGGAACTTCTCTTGCATATCAGTCCTGTGACCTCTGTAAGTCTCCTTCCTTAAACCAGGTGTGTGACCCCATGTACTGAGGACCAGACAGGAGAAGGTTGCCCAGGGTCACACAGCCAGGGAGTGGAAGATCTGGGCTGGGTACCAGCATCAGAGAGAAGAGAGCAGGTTCATGGGTCAGTTCCTAGATCCTGGGGCATCCTTTCCTGGGGCATGACCCTTCCCATTGCACCGGTCCTCAGTTGCTTCCTTGGTGAAAGTGGAAATGTATTGCAAAAGCTTGGATACAAATTATGCACAGGCAATTGGAAAAGTGCTTGGGATCAAAAGGCTGGAAACAATTTCTTTCTTTTTTAAGGCAGGGTCTCTATGCAGTCCTGGCTGACTAGAACTCACTATGTTGACCAGAAGGCCTGGAATTCTGTGCAGGTCAAACTCACAGAGATCCACCTTCTTCTGCCAAGTGCTGGGATTAAAGGCATGTGCTGTTACTAAATTGTGCTTCTTTGGAGTGAAATGGCCCATATTTTACTCACAGACCAGCATTCCTTGCTGGGGCATATGAGCCTCAGGTGTCTGTGGAAAAGCTGATGTGACATGACACCATTTGACATAGCAACCTGGATCCCTGCCAGATCTTTCTTATTTTTTTATATAACAGGCTGTTGGACAATGATTGCACTGTGTTGAACTAAATTAAATAATTGATATCTGGCCTAAACAAAGAGCATTTCCATATGGTTCAATTACATATTAATATTAATGAAGACAACACAAACAGCAATTAAATAATTAAGTGCAAAGTCATTTACAAATTCCTTTTCCTATTTTCTCAATGAAGCCTCCCTGGGGTCCTTAAGGTCTAGACAGGGTTATTATCATCATTTTGCAGTCCAGGGAGGGGATCAGAGACATATCACTCACTTGCCCTCCATCGGCTGGACCAGAGCTCTCTCAAAGGTTTCTCTCTGAAGTAAACAAAGCAGGCACATTATTTTCTAGGGCTGGTATTTTTGTTCACATCTGAAGGATTCTAAGAAAATCAAGAGCTAGAGATGCACCCTTTGTTGCTATAGCGTCTGAGTGCACTGTCTATACTGCAGCTTAGAATACAAAATTTCTCACGTGTTAGAACCTCTCCCAGGGTGTGTGCGTTTGGTGCCCTACTTATCCTGGTGTGATACCTGTAGATCAAAGGGTATGTGAGGTCCCACAGACAGCTGAGATCCATTCCTCCATCTTTTCAGAAGGAGTCCAAAGCTGGCAGTAAAGTACTGGCCTCAGATATTTTCATGGATGAGCGAAGTAAGACCTGGTCCCAGGTGGATGCAGTTCCAGGTCTTGTCGTTTGAATCAGAGTATTTCTAGGTATCCAAGAGTGGTCTTCAGCTCACAATCCTCCTGCCTCAGCCCCGCAAAGTGCTGGGATTAACCCTAGATCCACATGCCCTTTCTCCAAACACACACTCTAGCCTTTGCCTCTAAAAGAGACACAGAAAAATGTCTCTGCCTGGGGTTCCGCTTCCCCATCCATCTTGCTCTCAGCCAGTTTTTATCATGCTTTTCTTCCTGTGCAGAGAGAAGAGATGTTATATTTGGGTATATTGGCTTTATGTGTCTTGGCTGCCTTCAACTCCCTTGGAACATTTTTTTTTGGCTAAAATATAATAAATGAAACCACTCAGATTGGAGGAGGAAGGCTATATAGGAGGCTTTTCCAGGGCGCAAGGAGAGGAGGCCAATTGTGATCTGGGACTAGATTTTTCAACAAGCCATTTTAGGGGGTGTCTCAGGAAGTATCCCATGATGCCCCTGGCCTTCAGGCTGGCAGGTATTTCACTCAGTTGCTGCCCCCCACCATTTCTTCCTAAGTTTTGCAGTTGCTCGTGGTAGTTTATCCTGATAACAGCCTTTCAGACAGTCTGTGGGGGAGCGCACATAGGAACAGAGGAATGGGAGGTGATGGTGGTCACATGGGGCGGGGCAAGCTGAGGGACCACAGTCTAGCAGGTTATCTCACAGTTTCTGTGACTATTAGACAAAAGGAAGATTCCATAGGAATTCATGTCTACCTTCTCCAAAATCTCTGAGAAAATTAACTTCTGCAGGGAACTGTCTCCTTTGACCTCTGTCTGGATCTCTCCAACTCCCCCCACCGCTCTTCCAGGCTCCTTCTACTTCCCCTTCCCCACGTTCACTGAGTCCTCACTGTGTGCATGGAGAAGTATCTTAGTGCCACGAAGGAACAAGGAGATGACAAACACAGGCTCCCCCTGTGTGGCTGAGGTCAGGCCAGGTGGGCACAGATACAGATATCTGTATCTTGTCATTATGCCATGCTCTCTTTGAATTTCTCTCTTCTCCCCCCTCCCCCCCCAGGCAGTGGAGGAACTCTTGCAGACCCTGGATCTGGAGAAGAAAGCAGTGGCCATGGGGCACAGCCAAGTGAGTGAATATCTTGCCAAGGACACTGACACTCATCCTCCTTACAGGAGTCAGCACCCAATTCTTGTCACACCCAATGACCCATTATCACTCTGGGTCTCTCTAGACTACAGGGGAAAAATGAGTTCTGTCCCTGTCCCTCTTCCAAAATCAAGATGACATGGTGTCACATGGGTGGAAGTGACACTAGAAATGTCATTCTTAGAGTTTGCTGGCCCAGGAGCCTCCAGAGTCTGGAAGAGTTGACACTTGGGTCTTTAAATGACATTCTGAGCTCCAGAAGGAACTGCTTACAGCTGTAAAGTATTCTTAAAGGAGAGAGCTCAGGCAGGAGACTACCTGTTGGTGCACAAGTTTATTTAGCAGAACAAAGAAAGCACTTGAGAGACTTGAACGGGCTGCCCCATGGCTGGGAGGCCCCCTCCAGTGGATCTGGTATTTTAAGGAAGTGCGTATGAATATCTATGACGCAGGTGGCCTATTCATGGTGGAGGAGGGCCCTTCCTTTCCCAGATCTTCCTTTATGGGCATTTCTTTTCACAGTCCCTACAAATGGGGAAGTATGTGAACACTGCTGTGCTAACCATGCTCTAATGATGTCAGACTTCAACAACATAATATCTGACCAAAGCAATTTAGTGGGAAAGGGGTTTCTTCTGGTTTATAATTCCAGAGCTGTAGCCAACTATGACAGGGGAGGGGTGGTGGCAGGAGTAGGTGGCTATATGGTCACATTGCATGGGTAGTCAGGAAACTGTGAGAGAACAGGAAGCTCAGCCTGGCCATGAAACTTAAGGTCCACCCCCCAGGGATGCATTTCCTTCAGCAAGGCTCCACCCTTACATGTTCTACAGCTTTCTCCAAAGCACCACCAGCTGGTGGGGACCAGATGTTGGAACACATGAGCATGTGAGGAGTGTTTCACGTTCACACCACAGCACAGACCCTCTTGTGCATGTGTGGGATGACACAGCGTGGGCGGACACCTGACAGTTAAATGTCAATGACGTTTAACAACAAAAGTGTTCTGACCAGGAGATGGGTTCTGGTTTCCTCAGTTACATTGTGTCTTAACTGCCTGTCTACTCTGTATCAGAAGGCAGCATACTTCTGCAGGTGTGGCCTCCTACCATCCCCTTTGCACAGCCCTAGTCCTCGGCAGTCTGCTAGCCCTCGGTGGCCCACTGCAGTCAGTGGATGGAGGAAATAGACTGAGAAGGAAATGGGATGATCTGAAGGGAGAGAAACCAAAGGGGTTGAAGCTCAACATGCTTCCCTGCTTGATGAGATGTCTATAGAAGTCTCTGTGCTGCCCAGCATGCCCTGTGCTGCTGATTGTCCAGAAAGGAAGCACGGCATTTTAGGGCTCCTGGATTCTTCGACCCTAGAGCCTTCAGTCATGGTTTTGTGGCACACTCTTTATCAGCTCGGGAAGCTGTCTGGGAAATGAGCACAGCTTTCCAAACTCAAGAACCATGTGAGTGGTAGGCAATACACTACAGACAAACTCAGAACCCAGACTGGGAAGGAGGGGTGTCTCCCTGCCCCATCATTCACAGATTGGTTAGCATAACCAGTTAACCTGAGTGGTCAGAACCCAACTGCAGGTGCGTATGAGACTGGGGAAGGGCTCTGTTCTCCCTGTAGACACTGTGGTCATGGACCCTAGGCCACTGCTCACTAACCTGTTCTAAACACACTAGCATCTCACTCTGACCTTGGTCCAAGCTGGGAGTTCACTGTGAGCTTGACCAGATTGCCACCGTGGTTATTTGTGGATGTTTCTGGCAGTAAGAATACACCAGCCTGTTCCTGGGCTCTCACGGCAAGCCACAGACTTCCAGAAGGTTCCATGCTTTTGTCTTTTCCTCCCAGATCAGGAGACTGTGCTCTGGATAACTAACTCATTTCTAGTGACCCACAGGGAGTGAAAGCTGCAGAGAACCGAGGTCCTCCCCGCACACTGAGGTCCTGCTGCTCATTGGTGGAAGTGGAAAGTGTGTTCACACACAGGTCCCGTAGTCTGGACTCGGAGTGGGGGTAGGGATCGCTCCTCAGCTCCACCCACTTCATCCCTCTAGTCCATCTGCAGAAATTCTGCCCGGGAACTTGCAAAAACCCCAAATCCTCAGACTCCACCAGGACCTACTAGAGCAGAAACTGCATGGTGGAGCCCAGTGGCTGTTGTCACAGGCTCTCTAGGCGACTTAGATGCATGCTGGAGTCTGAGAACCACTGGACTAGATAATTACCCAGTTATTTCATGAATACAGAAATTGGTCCCCACAGTCCCAGCAGCCACAGTAGAGTAAGGGAGAGAACAGAAGCTATTGTGTGTGGTTTACAGCAGCAGGAGTTGGCAATCTAGAAGCCTAAACCTCCTATAACAACATATAGTTGTCATTGCATAATGCTTGGTACTCACCAGGAGTGATGGAGGCCAAGGTGACCTTTGAGAGGCCAGGCTCAGCGCCAGTTTGGGTTCCTTGGGACAGGTACAACATCTTGCCATTGTGGAATCTGGTACTGAAAGGGGAAGGGGAGTCCACAGGAAACCCAATTGGATAGAGAGAAGCTGCTACCCTGTCCCTGCCCAGACTCGAAGCTTCCTAACTGATTTGTGCCTTAGTTACCACATCTGCAGCATGGAACCTGTTCTCTGCCTCCTGCTCGGGTCGTTTAGCAGGGCCAAGCTACTGTTCCTTACAGAATGCATCTATCAGCGGAGTAAAGCTATTTATCAGAGAAAGTCATATTTTATTGCTTACGGAACTAAAACCCTCAGAGTTGGAGCGATGGCTTACTGGCTAAGAGCACGCACTTCCCTTGCAGAAGGCCTGAATTTGGTTCCCAGCACCCATGTGGTAGCTCACAACTGCCTGTAACTCCAGTTCCAGGGGATCTAATGCCCTGTTCTGGGCTCTACTGGCACCTGCGTGTATGTGGCACACATACACTCATGCAGGTGAACATAGATACATATTAAAAATAAGGAATCCTTAGGGCACTGGAAGATCTGCTTTTGTGTTTGTTTGTTTGTTTTAAAGAACTAAAACTCCTCTGATCTGGGGAATGACCCCCAAGGAGAGGACATAGACCTTTTGAAAGGCCTGGCTTTTGCAGTTTTGGGTCAAGAACAGCAGTGGGCCCTGGTATGTTCCTTAGAACTGGGGTGCAGGATGCTCCTTTCTGCTTAGATCCAACAAGCAGCTGAAGCCATGAGAAGGGAATCATTTAGGTTTTTCCTTGTGATTTTTCCTAGCCCCTGACATCTTATTAAGGTTTGTGCTTTGGGCCCTGACAGTTCTGACCAAGTGTGATTCCACATGCAGTCGGACTGCTCAGTAATATCATGTTCTCAGAAAGGGAAGGAGAGAAGAGAAAGACACAGATCGAGAGTCGCTTCCACAGAGCCGAGGACTTATGGACTGACTCCCACCATGTGCACAGTCTTTTCCAATTATCCTTTAAATAAAAGCCTCATACTTAATCAATATTGGACTAGGTAGCACCTGCCATCTACTGTAATATATGAAGTATGCTGTCATCATTTTTGATCATCGATTTTTTTTAAAATGGCAGCTTTGGGACTCACAAGCTTGTGAAATTAATATAGTGATTATTAAGCAATCTGAGAGCCAGGAATGGCTGATGTCTCTATTTCATTAAGGCTGGTCCTCCTGGTGGCTCACAACAAGCACTCTCTGATCTATGAAACAGCTGGACCCTCAGCAGAGTTCATCCTTACCTTCCTGTGGACCAAGGGACCCCATAATTAGAATGGGTGGAGAGCTCGCTGGGACCTTTGTTCCAGTTAGTCTCAAATTCCCTTTGGAATTCAAACTTCTGATGTGTAAACCAGATCCTGAGTTCGAGTCTCAGCTTTCTGAGTCAACAGCTACCTATTTAATTGGGTTACTGGTTTCCACAATGGGACAATTTGGAGTTTAAAGACTGGAAACAGACGGAGCAAAGGACTTTGAGAACTAGATGCTCAGGCCTGGGGAGACAGCTCCGTCATTAAAGTGTTACCCCCGAGTTCCATCTCAGAACCTGTGTAAACACTGGGTGCAGTGGTGCACTCTGGTAAAGCCCAGCATTGAGGAGGCCATTGTTTCTCCCTCCATAAGATGGGAAAATCACCCAGCAGTGGTGGTGCATGCCTTTAGACTTTCATTAAGCCACGGCTGCAGCATGAGAAGAGAGATGGGCTCTGAGTAGCACCCCCAGACACCCCAGCTAGGCAGAGGCCTTACCTGTGCCTTCTCTTCTGCTCCCAGGTTTTCCTCAAGGCAGGTGTGATTTCCAGGCTGGAGAGGCAACGAGAGAAGCTGGTGTCCCGGAATATCGTTCTCTTCCAAGCGGCTTGTAGGGGCTTTCTGTCTCGCCAGGAGTGTAAGAAGCTGAAGGTACTGTGTTGTGTCAACCAGCAGATTCTGAGCTTGTGTATCTGGGGTGAACATGCATGACTGTGCGTCAACCATGACACCCAGACTGAGTACTTGTGCAAGAGCTCACCGTGTCGTGGGTCACCCTCTGCTGGCCTGTGCTATAGATGAGCTGGAATAGACAAGAGGATGTGGCCCTGTTTCCTCCATGGCTTTGTCCTCTGTCCTCTTGTCCTCTTTCCCAGGTGGGTGGACCCCATACACCCACATTCTCCTTCTGCAGATCCGGAGGCTGGCCGCACAGTGCATCCAGAAGAACCTGACTGTGTTCCTGGAGGTCAAAGACTGGCCATGGTGGGGGCTTCTGGCATCTCTCCGGCCCCTGCTGAGTCCCACCCTTAGCATGGAGCAGCTTCGAGCCAAGGAGGTGGGTTCATGCCTCTGGGCGGTGACACTCACCTTCATGCTTATACCCAGTACCCAGGGCTACTGTGGGCAGTAACCAGCAACCAGCAGTCCTCCGTGCCTTTGACTGGAGGCTGCTATCAACTGAGGCTGTGTTCTGGAATACATGGGTCACATGGCTCATTCTAAGCTCAGTCATGGGCCCTTTGCATTTCTTAGAGAAACCTTTGTCATCCCTCAATCTCCAGTACATGCACACGCACACACATATACACACACATTCACATACACACAAACACCCCCTCACACACCACACCCCCACACTCCCTCCTCCCCCCCACACAGATACACACACACACCCCTCCTGTGGGCAGCTGTTTTGGACAGATACTGGTATATGCTTTCTGATGTTTATGTTTTACAATGACCAAGTTATGCACAAGGCTCTTTTATTTCTTGCACAAACAGTAAACACGAGGTAGGCCACGTGTCCTTCATCTAAAAATAACTACGAGCAAAGTCCACGCAAATGTCCCCAAACTGGAAAGAGCCTAAAATCTGGCACTTTTATCCCAGGCACTCTGTGAAGCCTTTATCCCCTGTGAAGCATGTGCTGTGCTCTTGCTGATCTATTCGAAATATACCCAGGGGCATCTCAGGGAGCCCCTTCTCATTCTTCTTTGAGCAGTAGAGTCATTCTGCCACCCACTACTCCTTCACAATGACAACATCACCAGCTTGGAGAGCTGTCCCTGGGAGGAGAGTGACACTTGCAAGGATGAATGCCCTCTGCACAGTCACATACATGCAGTCCCCGTCCGGAGTTGTGCACTCAGCGCCTAGACTAGGCTATGTGTCCGGACTCCTAAGAGCAGAGGTGTGTTGATATTTGGAAATGGCTAAAGAGAAGGACAGCTTTTGGGTGACAGCACAGGCATGCTGATCGATAGCTGTGCCACCGCCAGCCACTCTTTTTTAAAGTTTTATTTTTAATTGAAAAATGATTGTTTTATGAATTTATGGGGTGGGATGTAGAGTCTTGGCGCTGTGGCATGTATATGGAGTGATGGCCCTGACTGACAAGGTGTGAGCCCCTCCAACACTCAGCAAACACAGACTGCAGGGGCATCCGTGTAGCCCTTCCTTGAAGAGCTCGCTGAGTTGCTGCCTGTCCCTGAAGCCTTGCCCCCTGAGACTTCTCGAACAGGCCCACCCCAGGCAGCTTACACATGGGTGTTTGTCTTGTAGGAGGAACTGACACTGCTGAGGCAGAAGCTGCAGAAGTCAGAGAAGTCGAGAAGTGAGCTCAGACAGAGCACAGACCTGCTGGAGAGCAAGGTAAGCCATCCGCGCCCACCTCCTCCCTGAGCATCTGCTGAGGGGGGAAGGGCCCTGTGCTACATCCCATGATGCTTGGGCAGCTATGGCACCCATTTTATGGTTATGGTGGAGGGAAATGAGGCCCTGGCACACCGGGGATGTGTGTGGCATCTTCCTGACCCCACATTACCAGCTAATGCTATTTTGTCCCAAAGAGGAAGGTTCCTTATATAAGTCATGAAAGGAGAAAGCAGCACTGGGGTGATGGACCCCTCACCATGTCAAAATAAGGGGAGGCTGTTGATTAGAGTGTGAAGTGAAGACACAATAAATACTGATAAATACATGGAGTCAAAGTTGCCATACATGTATGGGTAAAGTCCAGAACACTCAGAGAACATGTTCCAGTCTGCTGGAAGACAAACCTTCCAAAAGTGGAAATTAAAAACTGATCAAAATATGGACAGATGGCTCCTGTGGTGGACCGGCTGCTTCCTTTTTGCTTTCCCTCAAATTATTGATAATTTATTTAAAAGCTGTTAGAGGAAGCACACAATACACACGAATGAGAAATCCAGCCTCACTCTGAGGTCACCTTTCCTGGGGCGTGGGACCTGCTGCCCACTACTAACATTTCTGCTGCCCAGATATTTCCTCTGTTGGATTTTCCTTTTCTGACACAGGGTCTCATGCAGCCTCAGTTGGTGTAGCCAAGGATGATGATAAACTTTTTGTTTAAAATTTATTTATTTTTTAATTACCTCTGTGTTTGTGTGGGTTTGTGCATGTGAGTGTAGGGCCCAAAGAGGACAGAAGAGGGCGCTTGATTGCCTGGAGCAGGAGTTACAGGCAGTTGTGAGTCTTCAGATGTGGGGCTGGGAACCAAACTCAGATTCGCTGGAAGAGCAGCCAGTCCTTTGCATTCTCTCAAAACCCTACACATGTATATGATCTCTTTTGTTCATACTCCCCTCTCACCCCTCCCACTCCTCTGAACCTCCCAACAAGTCCTCTCCTACTTTCTGGTTCTTTTTTGTGATCCACCACATTTAATTAGCATCGTTTGTATGTCTGTGAGTGTGTGTGTATGTGTGTATGTATGTGTCTGTGTGTGCATGTACCTGTGTGAATGCATTTGTGTATATGTGTGTACAGGCATGTGTGTGTGCCATGTGTATGTGTGCCATGTGTATGTGCATGTACATGTATGTGCCTCTGTGTATGTGCATGTACATATGTGTGTGTGCATCTGTGCATGTATGTGTGTATATGCCTGTGTGTGCATGTACCCATGTGTATGTGTTTGTATGTGCATGTACGTGTTTGTGTCTGTGTGTATGTGTGTGTGCCTGTGTGTGCATGTATGTGTGTAGGTGTTTTTATGTGCATGTACATGTGTGTATGTGTTTGTGTATATGCATGTGTGTATTGTGTGTTTGTATGTGTGCCTATGTGTATGTGTGTATGCCTGTGTGTGTGCATGTGACTGTGTGCGCACGTATGTGACTATGTGTGTACGCATGAATGTGTGTGTATACATGTGCCTGTGTGTGCACATGCATATGTGTGTGGTGGGGTCACTTATAGGAACACAGTTAATTTACCAGTGGTTATGCTACTGAAGAAAATGAATCTTCTTCCTGGCAATAGTGCCTCATCTGGGGTAAGCATGAGCCCCTACCCCTCTACCCCTCTCTTCTAGAACATTGACTGGCATGATCCTGTGCAGTTGCTGTGCACTCAGGAGTCCCACCAGAAGACAGCATTTCGCAGCATGCACATATGCGTGTGTGTACACGCACGCATGCATGCAAGCATGCACGCACGCACACACACATGCTCCTAGCTCTTACATTCTTTCTCTTCTATCTTCCGTGATGTTCTGGCATCAGGGGTATTCTTATTTCAGAGATTTGCATGCTCAAGAGTGCAAATAGACTCATGAGAAGAGTCTCAATCTAAATAGCAATCAGGAAATGCAAATCAATGCCTTGCTAAGAGCCTCTTCAGGGTTCAGACAGGCAAATGGAAAAGGGCTGGAGTGGAGGGTTGGCAAGGACACGTGTGGCTGCCTCCACGTCTCTGGCATGCAAATTGATGTTACTGTGGGCGAACAAGTTGGTGTTGCATAGATAAGTGGCCAGGGCCCTGCAGCCCACAATGCCACTGTAGGCTTCTGTGTTAGATGCTAACCCCCACACACGTGACAAGAAGAGGTGCCTCCCTTCTTCCATCATGTGGGTTCTGGGGTTTGCATCCTTACCTGTTGAGCCATCTTGCTGGCCCTGTAGAAGCATTTTTGTAGTGCCATGCTAGACTGAAAAACAAAGGATCAATTCCATAGCGTAGCTGATCATGAAGTCATAGTCATGATCTAGACTGCCTCACAGGCATTCTAGAACACAGACATTGTTCCTTCCTCTCCTGTCCCTTCTCTCTGGCCCCCTCCAGCCATGGGCTTCCATCAGGATTTACAGGATCAGGCATGTTTTTGGGGAGCAGACCTCAGATCTAGTCAGGAAGTCACTGGTCACCCCCATAACTTTCATGCCACTATGGCTCCTGTGGGCACATCTTGCCTGGCAGGTCAATACTGTAGCTTGCAGAGTACAGCTCTGCTTGGTGACTTTTCTCCCCACAATGGCCTGTGTAGCTCCTTCTGGCACTGTAACAGGTAGCGGGCATCACTTTTAAATCAACACTAGCTCATGCCCACTGCCATGAGGTTTGGAGACTGCCGTGTCCGGCGCCATGCAGCACTGTATTTGAAGAAAGGTGCTGATATTCCTGCTGGAAAACAACTATTACTGGTTTGCATGTGTCCCTGCCTGAGGAGCCGGTGGGGTGCCTTTACAGCTCTCACAACTTCATCTGAGGAAGGTTTGACCCAGGAGGGATCCCAACCTTCACTGCCTCTTTAACCAGCTCTGAGATGACCCTAATTGCAGATGAGTGGGTCTTAGTGTAGAATCTGGGGCAGGTTCCTATAGAACCTAATAGAGCAGACACAACCAGACCCCAGAATTAGCGATGCTAAACCCAGCCTTGGGGTGACCCTGAAACACTTGCACAGACCCCAGCAATGCTTAGCAATGCTGAACCCAGGCTTAGGGTGACCCCAGAACTCCTGCTGTTTTAGCAAGTTCTCAGACACTGCAGGAATTGCTTCTTAGGATACACAAAGGGTCACAAGGCCACAGATCAGAGAGTGTGCACAGCTTTCTGTGTGGCTCTGTAGTACTAACAGTAGGGGACCAGATGACCCTGATTGGGACCATGCATCATAAACACATCTCTGCCGCTGTCCCTTGCCCCTGTGCTCCACCCATTTGTCTCAGCAGGGGAGGCAGCAGCTTGCACCACAACAGTTACTGCAGAGAGATCTAACTGCCCAACTTCAGTGAAGCCAAGCGGATGGGAGCCAGGGAGAGGTTGCCCCATCAGAGGGGCTCTTATGTTCACAGGGACATGGCCCCTTTCATCTAACAGGACACTGCGATGAGGGTCAGAGCTCCTGCAGATACATCGGGGTGGGGCATTTTCCTCTTAACTTCTGGGTTTTTCCTATGATCTAATTCATGGCCAAACATGAAGGATAAAATGAGATTTCTGGGTGTATTAACCCAACAGCCTTTGGGGTTTGGTAAAGAATTATGGCAAGAATCTACCAGGAAGCTTCAGGGGCTGGAGGCGGCAGTCCGAAGGTGACATCTGTGAATGTCCAGCAGAGAGGGCGATAGCTTGCTGATGACCGTCCCAAGTCACAGCCTGGGTCTTCTGACTCAGTCCAGACTACTGCAGTGGTACCTTGCTTCTTTGAGGGCTGTGAGCGCCTCATCCCTGGAGACGCAGCAGCCGGGCAGCTTATGGACTTGGATGCTATTTGGGCTTCAACTATTGAGGACTCTCTCCTTCCCATGGAGCTGACCACAGAAGCACTGCAGACACAGCGAGGTCTCAGAGGGCATGACTACAATGTTCTTCTTGACTGCCTGCCCCAGTTTATTCCCATAGAACCCTCTTCTGTGCCCACCAAACACGACTCAGGGATCAGCAGTGTGCTCGGTGTGGAGAAGTGGCTGAGTTCAGTCCAGGTTTATGGGGCACTGTGGGCATCACCAGATCTCAGGTTTGGCTTCACCATCGTCAGGAAAATGGCACCAGGAGACATGCTCTTCCATAGGTCGGGCCCACCACCATGGTCACCAACACACACATCCTTAGCCACTTCATCTTAGGTGGAGACATCACAGGCAGACAAGTCCTGGGTGTTTTCACCCTTCATTGTCTACCCAAAACTCCTGATGCAAGAGCAATGAGCAAATGGAGACTCACCTTTAATGAGTGACTTGTCCAGGGGTTTCTGGGATGAGACCGGAACCAGCATTGTCTAGGTTTACCTTCAACATAAATGGTTAGGAAAGTATTAATGTCCCTGCGCCATAGATGAAGCCCAGAGAGGTGCAGTGGTTTATCTAATATCACACAGCTGGTGAGCGGCAGAGGCCGGATTTGAACTCAGATCTGACTTGCTCTAAAATGGCTATGCATATTGGGAATGGGGTCAAAGGTCATTGCCATTAGAGGGCTGTAGTAGGAGGCCACTTGTTTGTTTCCTGGCTGCCCAGACTCCCAAAATAACCACACAGAAACTGCCTTAATTAAATCACTGCTTGGCCTATTAGCTCTAACTTCTTATTGGTTAGTTTTTATACCTTAATTTAACCTATTTCCGTTATTTTATATTTTACCATGAGGCTTGTGGCCTACCAGCAAGGTTCTGGCATGTTTGTCTCCGGTGTTGTCTCCTTGGCTTCTCTCTGACTCCGCCTCCTTTCTTCCAGCATTCAATTTAGCTCCTCCCCCACCCCACCCCCAGCTCTACTCTACCCTATCACAGGCCTAAGACAGTTTCTTTATTAATCAATGGTATTCATAGCGTACAGAGCAGAATCCCACATCAGAGGGCCTTAAAGGATATGCAAGTGTTGGAAATGGGATACATCTCAGGTAGGGTTGAGACACACGGTGGGGTTGGCCTGGCAGGCACAACTCTAATGTTAAGTGTCACATGGGTACAGCCATGATAGTCATGGAGGAGGGCGGTCCCCATCCTATAGGGAAGAACAAAACCCAAGTATGGCCTCAGGTTGGGGCAGTGGGTGACGGAGGGAGGGCTTGCTTCTTGGTGAAGTGTTGGGTGAGTCTACTCCCTGAAGTCCACCAAGGCTAGTCCTCCTTGCTCTCAGGACTCCTCTCCCTATGTCCTACCAACATGGGCCTATTCTTTCTGACAGGGCAGGCCTGTGTAATCCTCAATTTTCTATCGGATTCTTTCATATGTTTGTAAGACACCCAAGAGATGGCTTGCTGGTGTGGCTGGCATTATCCTCAGATGTTAGCACTGAGGTTCCACAGCCCAAAGAGCTAGGCCAGACCAACTAGACATATAAGGGAAAGCAGAGAAATATTTATTCAGTGTGACCACTTGGGGAAGACTAGAGGTCCAGTGACCCCTCAAGTTCCCAAGAGGCTCTAATAGTTAAGCACCTTGGTCAAGCTGTGGCCCCACCCACCTATTATTTAAATCCCCTCCCAGCCTCTTCCCTCCTTCCCCTCCCAGCCTCTTCTCTCCATCCCCCTCCCAGCCTCTTCTCTCCATCCCCCTCCCCAGCCTCTTCTCTCCTTCTCCCTCTCCAGCCTCTTCTCTCCTTCCCCTCCCAGCCTCTTCTCTCCATCCCCCTCCCCAGCCTCTTCTCTCCATTCCCCTCCCCAGCCTCATCTCTAATTACCCCGTGAATTCTCGGTATAGTGCCTGACACCCAGTAGGTGTGCACATAATGCCTCTAGGATCTATGAATAATGACAGCCACAACCCTAGCTGTGTTGAGCTTTAAGTAACTATCTGGGGCTGCACACTGTACTGGATGCTTTTTCCTCAGTTCTGGGGATTGATCTAAGACTTGCACATGCTCTGTGAACACCACTGAGTTGCAACCCCACCCTCCCTTGCAGACAATGTCTTGCTGTTTCACTCAGGTTGGTCTTGAACACATGGTTCTTCTGCCTCAGTCTCTGGGTCTCCAGGGTTACCAGCCTTTGCCACCAGGCCAGACCAATTCCTTTCTCTTATACTCTATAAAAGTGGGTAGACATTCCTGTTCCCTTCGGTCCAGCTTGTCCTCAGGGGCCATTGTCCCTAAGTAGAAAGGACATTTCTGCTGACTCCAGCACACGGTGGATCTGGGGAGGGCTGTCAAAGCAATTTCCTGACATCTGTAAGAACTCCACTACGTTTGCAAGCCAGATCATCCTTAAATTGGTTTTCATAGTTCTGAGCGTGGAGTTTCCACATCCCCTCCAAAGACAGGGCTTCTGCCCATGCTTCTAGTGAAGGAGAGGGGAGGGAAGAAGAGGGGAGGGAGAGAGGGGGAGAGGGAGGAGAAAGGAAGAGAGGAGGGAGGAGAGGGATGGGGAGGAGGGGTGAGGGAAGGAGGAGGGGGCAGGTTTGTGTGGACTTGACCATGTGAAAACATCCTGTAGTCTCCGGTAGCTGAGAGAACTGACTGTCCTTCAGGCTCCAGACTGCGGGTTCCGTGAGACTCAAAATTAATTCATTAAATTAATTTTGTGCTCCCCATGCTCAGGCCGATTAGCACAAATTAAATTTCATGCTAATTGTCTAAGCGAGCCGTTATTGTACCCCTGCTTGGGATCAAGGCTGATTCCCAGGGTGGGAGGTGGTTAGGAGTGTGGCCCTGGATGTTCCTGGATTATACTGATCACCTTCTCAGCCCCATGGCATGTTCACAAGGCCACAAGCAAATCTAACTTTCCCAAAGCAAAGAGAGGCCAGGGTTAGGGGGAGGGGAACACTGGGGACCCTATGATTCTGTCCTCTATTCCTGAGCTCAGCTTCCTGGCTGTGCCTTGGGAACTCTGGTAGGGAAATTGCACTTTAACAAACTCTGAAATGTGCAAGGCTTCTCTGGTGCACTATTAAAGCCAGAAGGCTGAGGAAGAGCCAACGGGCTCTTCTCAGAGACCACCTCCCAGAGCCCTTGGAAACCCCAATTCTGTGGCCATTGTGCTTGTTGCAGCAGACAGATGTAAGTTCAAGTCTCGACTCTGCTGCTTGCTTGCTCTGTGATCTGAGAGTTCTTCACCATCTCTCACTCCCTGGCTCTCTCTGTTGCCCCTGAAGATTTGGGTCACAGTAGGGCAAGGATGGGCTCGAGTGGGAAAGAGGGTGCATGGAACACATGGTGGCCTCAGTTTGTGTACTGCAACTGTTTTCCCAACAACATAGCTCTCACCTCAGGGGTCATTTGTTCTAGAGCCAAATATGTATGACCACATCCGGGGCAGATTCAGGCTACCCATAATTCCATGATTCAGTGTGGTGGCTATTCTGTGATGTGTTACAGTTATGGAGCAATGACACCGTGAGTGAGCCCTGCTTAAGTATATTGGTGGAAACAGCAGTGTAGTTTATAGAAAATGAGGAACTTCTACCACAGGCCATAGATGCTGGAACATTCTTAGCCTGTGACTAGGAAGCTAGGGGTATGCTAATACACAACAAAAGGTTTCACCTGGCGTCACAGGATGTTAGGTCAGACAAAGAACAAGGCTACAGATAGCCCAAGACAAACTGTGTTAGACTCTGGACTTGCACCACTCTAGCCTTCCAAGTGACTGAAGTTGGAAGCATCCAGTCAGCCTTGCAGAGTTGTGTGGGAGGCGGGGCTCTTCCCAGGAATGTTCACTCATGACAGTGTTCTGCTTTCTGATTGCAGAAAAGCATTAAAACTAAATCCACAGCACAGATGAGCAGCTCAGGGCAACGGGACCTCATGGCCGTCTCCGTGGATGAGTGGGCACCTTGTGCTGCACTCACGTGACCAAAAAAATGGGAGAAAGGGAGAGTCACCCTTTATGGCCATCTCCAGGGCTCCCATTGATGGCCCGTGCACATGTGGGCAGCCCTAACTGGGCTTGGTGGGCTAGAAAAGACAAAGATGGGAGGGGTGTATTGAGAGATGTGAGGCAAGTTAAGATGAGATGAGATGGATGGGTGCAACCATGTTTCATTACATACATGAGGTAGTGTGTCCATATATGACCCAGAGTCCAAGTGCCAAGGGACAGAAGACCCACCTCTCTCGGTAGTGTGTGACTCCCACGATCAAGGCCTGGCTGGGAGATTGACCGAGGAAGCCAGTACATTCTTAGACTTAATCCTGTTCCTGCTTCCTTTTCCCCATCTTTGACTCTTGACTTTATTTATATCATACTTGTAGTTGAAAATACACACCGAAGTCCTAGGTTCCATCCCCAGCATGGCATATACTTGGGCCTTGCCTGTAATCCCAGAAGGATCAGGAGTTTAAGGTCATCTTCAGCTATCTAGAGTTAAAGGATGGCCTGGGCTGCACAAGACTATGTGTGTTTATCCGCATGCGCGCACACACATACGTATCCTTAATTCACAGTCCCACGCTCTCTGGTTCTGGTGTCTCTAACAGCCAAGAAGAAAGTGCTGTGAACCCAGAGGCTAGCTTTCCATTTTATTTTCCCTCCTATGGTGGTGGTGCCTGTGTCTGTCAGCTCAGCAGGAAGTGAGGCGCCTTCATCAACTCCTTCAGAAACACCCAGCTCATATGTCCTGTTAATCCCCTGTCCCTTTCTTAATGGGTCTATGTAATCACTACCAACAGATTACAGGTCAGGTGTACCTACGGAAGACAGGCTGGGGAGGCAGAGAGCTGGTGCCACAGCCCACAGAGATCCACAGAGCGCCCCGTACGGAGCATCCAACTGTGGTGTGCCTTTCTCAGGGACAGGGATGCTCAGTCCCGGAGGCCAGCTCAGGTTCCCTGACAGCTAGGAACCTCTGCTAAGCACCTGTCCTTAGTCGAGTGCCTACTATGTGTACCACGCACTGTATTAAACTCTCCAGGGCTTTATCTCACTAATTCCCCTCACCGGTTCTATTAGTTTCCTCCCCCCCTTTAGTGTGTGCTGGGTGACAGTTCTCCCACACCAGGAACAGGTACATCCTGAAGTATGAGCTTTTAGCCTCTTGTTTACGGAGCAGGGTGGCCTTTCTTCTCCCTAGTAGCGGCTTATCCTCGGATGGTCTTCTGCTGTGTGCGGGAGGGAAGGAGGATCAGCAGCCTCCTGGTTTCTCTTCCTCAGATCACAGACTTGACCTCAGAGCTTGCTGATGAACGCTTCAAAGGTGATATGGCCTGCCAAGCACTGGAGAGTGAACGGGCAGAGAGGCTTCAGGCTCTCCGAGAGGTTCAGGAGCTCAAGGTGAGGGGTCATGGGGATCTAGTGGGTGATCAGAAGTGATTTGTCCTGGTTACCAGTACTTCTCCAGGACCTGCCAGCCCAAGTGAAATACACCTGCTAACTGACTCCTGTGTTCTGCTCCTAGGGACATTAGGTCTTTCTAAGGTAAGGCCTGAGAGGTGCTGTGGATAGTGACCTTAGCAATGGAGGCGACATGTAACAGATCCATGACCTTGGAGGGCCTTTGGGTGGGAAAAATGCAGGGGATACTGTTCTTGTCAAACGAGTGTGTAACAGGCGACCAAAACCTGGCTTTGGATGGTCACATGTGAAGTAGATGGTCTTGTCCGGTTGAGTCCACTTTCATTACTACAGTGAAATACCTCAAAGTGGGTTTCTTGATAAAGCAAGCTGGCTCACGGTTCTGGAGGGTGAGGGTCTTGGGTTGGCCTATTGGCTCAACATCTGGCAAAAACCTAAGAGTAGTTGGCATCACGGCAGGAAGGAAAGATCACTGAACCAAACAAAGCTCAAGATGGGGAGGCTCTGGGCTCCCTCCCTTTATAATAGCCCCCTGTAAGAACTAAAGTGAGGGTCTCACAAGAACCACAGTAATTCCTTCCGGGCTCCCAGAGACATGAAGACCTCCACTGGGTCTGACCTTTCACAGTGCCATGTGGAGGACTAGTTTCCCAATACATGAACCTAGGGTCAGGAGTATAAACCCTTTCATTTCCAAACCTCAGCCATCACCAAGCCTTTCTTTCAGGCTAAGTACCAGCAAATGCAGGAGGCATTGGGGGAAGTACAGAAGCTGCTGGAGGAAGCACAGCAGAAGAGCCAGCTGGCCAACTTGGAAGAGAAACACGCAGGAGGAGGTGAGCAGCCGGGACCCTTGGGGTTGGACACTGGCAGATGGAACACCTTTCCTTTCGGTTCATTTGTTCATGAGTATGTACTGAGCACTCAAGTCCCACCTACACCACATCTGCCAGGACCAATAGGCACAGCTCTGGCCTTGGGCAGTT
This sequence comes from Ondatra zibethicus, assembly GCA_004026605.1. Taxonomy (NCBI): domain Eukaryota; kingdom Metazoa; phylum Chordata; class Mammalia; order Rodentia; family Cricetidae; genus Ondatra; species Ondatra zibethicus. The sequence continues at coordinate 107,243 of PVIU01001929.1, read as the reverse complement.
TATAGTCTGATGTTAATAGCCACTGTGGTCTGACTGAGCTCACGGTGAACACTGGTCATTGAGAGGTGTTACATGGGTGAAGGGCCATGTTTAGAGGCCAGGAAGAGCTGGAAAGGTGGCTCATTTGGTAAAATGCTTGCAATGCCAACTTCAGGAATGACTGCTAATATTCAGTAAAAGCTAGGTACGATGGTATAAACTTGTAATCCTAGCTCTGGTGAGGCAGAGACAAGAGACTCTCTAGGGCTAGCTGGCTACCAACCTTGCCTAATTCTTGAGTTCCAAAGATAGTGAGAGTCCCTGTTTCACCAAAAAAAGGTAGATGGTGCTTGAGCTGTGACTCAAGGTTGACCTCTGGCCTCCATGCTCACATATACACACATGCACACACATGCCCACACAGATGTACACAATCAAGAAGAGTTGGTGTCTATGTGTTAGACAGTCTCCTATTCCTGTGTCTTTAATATACATTTTGATGAAAATGAGCCTGGGTGGAGCCCAGGAAGCTGCACCTCCATATTTGGATCGTGTCATCTGAAGCCGTCCCTGAGCCTCAAGTGCCCTATCTTCAAGTGCAGATGATGACTGGGGAGCGCTGAGCCATACAGAGTAGAGTGCTGTGTAGACACCCACTATCTTATCACCGTGAGGAATGGCATCCTTACATGTTCTCACATCAACCCAGTTTACATACAAGGAAGTTGGGGCTGACTCTCAGGGTTACTGTGCAGTGAGAGGCAGGTGGCATCAGGTCTTTCTTCTGTGCCCTGATCATGCCATTACCTGGGGATTCAACTTTCATGGGAGCAAGGGACCTGCTGGTACAGAGTCAACTATGTGGGGTAGCACAGCCTCCTAAGAGGCATCCCAGAATGGGCTCCATCCATCTAAAGCTTGTCTGGATGCAACGTCTCAGGTGTGTTTCTTCTGCAGTGAGCAGGAGGCTGATGATGTGGGAGACAGACTTAGCCCATGGGCACAACAGTCATTACAGGAGCAGGTTCTCAACCCTGGAAGTGCAGTCTGGGAAGCCAAGCCACAGATGATCTGTTTTTCATTACGAAAGCCACGCAAACTCTTTACATGAAACCTCTAAAATACAGGGAAGTTGAAATAGGCAATAAAACACCCACTGCTATGCTTTTTCGCCTGCCTCTGTGCATCATAAAAAGACATGGCTTTCTTTATGCTTGCCTAAATGCTTACAGCGGGTCTTTTATAATACACATCTAGCACCAGGCTGGACACTGGGGGCCACAGAAGAATTCTAGTTGAGTTTTAGTCCCAGAAAGCTAGCCATAAGTACGGATATAGATTACAGAAAGCCAGGAAATAGGCAAATGGATAATGCAGGGCATTGTTATACAAACCGATTAACTCATTCACTCAACCATCAGCTTGCTCATTGATCCATCCATCTACCCACCTACCCATCAATCCATTATCTATGCACCCACTTAGCCACCCACCCTAACATCTACCATTATACCTACTCATCCACCATCATCCATTACTCTTCCATCTTACCATCCACCCAGCTTTCTTTTCATCTATCTATCTATCTATCTATCTATCTATCTATCTATCTATCTATCTATCTATCTATCTATCTATCGAACACTCCTTATATTTACCATATGCTCAACATTGTAGTATGTCCTAGCACAGTAATTCTGGGTATGAGTCCTCTTCTGGATTCTCATAAGTGTTTTTTTCTAAGAGAAATCTAGCTTGTAGTGCTTTCTGCACATGTTTCTCACTCCCATTAAATTATACGAGAAGCTGAGTAGAAACAACTTGTTATTAATGCAATTATCTCCTGTACTGGTATAAAGCAGTCCATTGAATGAGAGTCCATGGATGAATAGATGGATTGATAGGTGGGTGTGCTGAAGGATGGATGGATGGGTGGGTAAACGGATGATTCAGTGGATGGATGAGTGATAGATGGCTGGTTAGCTAAGGGACGAATGGATGGTGGATGGATGGACAGGTGGATAAGTAATGGATGGAGAGAGATAGATGGAAAGGTACCTAGATGACAAAGAATTGGGCTGACTACTTCTTAAGGATGTTTTTCCAGCTCCATTAACTTAAGGAACATTATTCTCTTGTTTGGTTATCAAATGATAAGATACCAAAATCCCTAATTCAGACAAACAGTTTTAATTCAACCAATGCTTGATTATTTTTTTAACCAAAGCAAGGGGTTTAGTATATATAACATCTCCCAGGGCACCTTGGGGCCAAGTTTATTGAGTGATTACCCATTCATTTATCTAATAACTCAACCAGAAGTCAACGATAACATTCTGCCTCCTACCCTGTGGCCAGGGACATGGCTCTCTTTGCCCCATGATTCTGCTAGGTTCATTGGCAGCTAGAAAGTGTACCGTCCCTCTGTCTGAAGAGCTTCTAGATGATGTTGGGAACACACTATGACCAGAGAGCTCCCTGCCTTACAGACTATGGGAGGAACAACTGGGAACCATGCAGAGTGCAAGGGATCTGACCTTACAGCAGTGAGGTCAACACTCTAGATAGCTGGATGTGCTCAGGGCAGGCTGCCTGGAGGGAGCTCCGGCCTTTTCTTTAACTTGGACTTCAGTTCTTACCTTGAAGCCAAGGCTGAGGCTCAGGGGCCATGAGCACTGTGAAGTGGCAAGCGCAGGGCTAAGGAGCGAGGGGAAGCCCACATCTGCTGCCTCACTCACCCTTCGACCCCGTCACACAGCGGAGGAGTGGCAGATGCGCTTGGACTGTGCTCAGATGGAGAATGACTTCCTGCGCAAGCGCCTGCAGCAGTGTGAGGAGAGGCTGGACTCCGAGATGAAGGCCCGGACAGAGGTGGAGCAGAAGGTGAGAGAAGGTGGGGTCAGGACTCCTGAGACCCCGGGACCTGGTGTCTTCTCCCCTCCATTGTGAGAGGCCACTGTGTTGTCTGGACTTGGGGAAAGAGGGAGTGGGACCTTTACTGTTGGAATAAATGCCCAACTCCCTGACATGTATCCAGGTCAGAGGTCTGGCTCCAGTGGAAATCTCTGGTACCCAGGCCTTAAGTAGCTAAAGTCACTACAGCACACTCTTGGGACTGTCCCACTATCTGAGTCAGTGTTCTATTTCTGTGAAGAGACACCATGACAAGGCAAGTCTTATAAGAGAAAGGATTTAACTGAGGACTTGCTTCCACTTTCAGAGGTTTAGTCCATTATCATCATGGCAGGGAGCACGGTGCTGGAGCAGCAGCTGAGAGCCACATCCTGATCCACAGGTGGCAGCAGGAAGAGAGACTGGGCCTGGCTTGGGCTTTTGAAACCTCCCAGCCCACCCCCAGTGACACAGTTCCTCCAACAATGTCACACTGCCTAATAGTGCCATTCCCTCTGAGTCTATGGGGGCAGCTTTCATTCAGATCACCACAGAGGGGTCCCCTGTCAGAAATACACTTGAAAGGCCTGGGTTAGATTGCTTGGAAAATCCTTTCCTCCCTTATCCATGGCTTCAGACATCCCTACCACAGACCAGGCTGGGGTATCCCATTCCTCTTCTTCCCTCTGGGTGCCTCCCTTTGAGGGTCCATCTCCTGGGTCTGTCTATTCACACATCCCTCCTTGAGATGGCGGGATCCAGTGGCTGCTCTCCTCTTTGGCAAGACTGCCATGATTCTGCTGCCCTGGTCATGTGTCAACTGCATATCTAACCTCCTGGAATTCCCCACTTCACCCCCTTATTTCTCAGTGCTGGAGACTGAACACAGCCTTGCCCTGGACGTGCTCTGTGGTGAAGCTATATATTACTGGCTTCGTTTCCACTGCTTTCGAGACAGCCTCTGCTGTGTTGTCTAGGGTGGCTTGAACTTGTGAGCTTTCTTCCTCAGCCAGCAAGGATGACTGACCTGCACCACCAGGCCCAACTTCCACTTCTTTCCTGAGGGCAAAGCTCATTGGTAGCAATGTCATAGGATCACCCCTCCTCCTCTCTGGATGTTTGCGGAGACCATAGGCTCTTGACTTGCCACTTGCTATTCAGCTGTTACTCTACCCATGGGGGGAAGGCAAATGGCACAAACTCCCACAGTACACCTCATTGGTCAAGTTCCATGGTAGAAATACTCCCATGGTCAGTTTCAAATTACTACCCTGAGCCAGGCATAGTAGCTCATGCCTGCTACCCTCACACTTGAGGATCAGGCATTTGAGGCCAGCTTTGGTTTCTCAGCAAGTTCAAGACAAGCCTGGGCCAATGAGGATCTGTCTGAAAGGATGAAACAATCCCTTTCATATTGTCAGGAGGACAGATTTGGAAGATCTGAGCCTCCAGCCAAACCCCTTCCCGGGCCACCCTGAGTTCTTCTTCCCCAAATGCTCATCCTTCATTGGCCCAGGATCGTTGTATAAGCTGCGGCAGGATGACTCTCTCCTTCTGTCTACATGCCCTCGCCCTAGCTTAAGACTGCAGATGCTATTCTCTCCAAAGCCGTGACTAGCATAGCCTAAGCTGGCCACCCTCGGCCATTCCCCCAGGGGTCTGCAATATGCCCTGCAAAGTAGAGGAATCTACTTCTCGGTCCCTCCCATTTGCTGAAGGGGCGACAGGGTGGAGGCTTTTCTCAGCGGAAACTGCTACGATATTTTTAAAGTGAGAAAAAAATAAACTGTGATATCCTATGGAGGGAGTTGCAGCATGACCACTGTGGAAGAAAGGCATGACAAGCCCCTCAGGGTGTGGCTGGTGGAGCTTTTAGTAGTCACTGCCAAGATGGACACAGTACTGTGACTCTTCAGAGACATTCTGGGTGTCCATACTCAGAGTGACAAAGAGGGAGGCAGCCTGGGTCTGGACAACAAATTACAGTCAGCTCGGGTCACTTTCCCTAAGGAAGGGGATATTCACACTACATTAAAAAGTCATAAACCTGCAACCTTCTCCGAGCAGCGGAACATAAGAAAACATCCCATTTGCCTTCAAATACTGAATTTAGAATTACAGGCCTCATTAACTCAGAGTTTTGCTTATTTAAAGCAGCCTTTTAATGAGGCTACTTCTTCAAAGCATGTGTGCTGAGTCCCACTCTTCCCCAGATCTAAACTAGGACACTGTGGGGGGAGCCGTGTTCTGGGGAAGATGTTCATGGCCCCGTGTGAGTCGTGGGGCTTCTGCCTGCACCAGGGACGATGTGGTGCCTGTTCCTGAGGGGCCGCCTCTGGGATGCCTGCTCGGATTGGCTGGGAGTGCCCTCTTGGTGACTCTGCAGCTAGTCCTCAACAGTCTCTCCAGATGACAGATCCGGCAGTCTCCTGCTGGTCCAAGCATCCAGTTGGCGTAGGGCAGGGGAAAATGAATTCCAGGTGAGGGTCAGGAGGTTGGCTGCTGCACTCGCCCCGTGTTACCTCCTGGCAAAGTGGGGCTCAGGGAAGCAGCTTCCTGGAGCTGACAGGAACTCCTCCAAGGTCTTCTCTCTCCCAGCATCCTTTTCCTTACATGGCGCTGACCTTGGAAATGGAGATACCCAGGAGCCTTTGACTCCCTTCTTTCCATAGCTCGGGGATCTACAGAGAGCTTATGAGGAGGCCAAGAAGACAGCTCGCCAGCTGAAGAGGAAGTGCCACCACCTCACCGGAGACCTGGAGGATACTCGCGTGCTGCTGGAGAACCAGCAGAGCAGGGGCCTTGAGCTGGAGAAGAGGCAGAAGAAGTGAGTCGTGTCCCGGCAGGGTGGGCCGCAGGGCGAGCGGGTACACTGAGGCCTCTGGGTTCTCTTCCAAAGCCCTTCCACTCCTGTTGGGCATCCCTGAGCACAGAGTACAGACCCCCATTCCCACTCCCATGTGGAATTCCTGCCAGGTTCTCAGGACTCCAACCAGCCTGCCTTTTCCCAGTGACTTTGTGACCGGAGAGAAATTGCTCACCCTCTCTGGCTCCAGCATCTCTTTTCATCCAGGGGTTTTTTTGTGGGGAGTGATGTGATCTAGTCTGATGGGCAAGAATCCATTGCCTCTCAGGAGACCATACCGATTCATGTCTGAATGTTTTCTCTTTTAGCTGTGGGAATTTGAGCGGGGCATTCAATGCCTCTGGGTCCCAGATGCCCATCTGTAGATGGGTGTGAGGTCTCTCCCTCATGCTGGGAAATACGACATGTTCATTGCATCCAAGTAGACTCGACTCAGCTGCCCATCCTGAGCGATGAAGGGGGGGGTGAGAAAAGTAAAATGAACACCCCTCCAAATGGGAGTTCCCACCCTATTGAGGGCATGGGAAGCAGTTCCAGTGGGACTTGGACCTTACACATAAACGTGTTGGCAGCTTTGATGGAGTGCCTGGGCACTGCCCTCGCTTTCCTGTGCAATTGCTGACATGGCCAAGCAATAGAGAAGCTGGGGCTGGTACCAACACCCACACCCTCCATCAGCTGTGGCTCTCCATCCCTGAGCTTGACTGCGTCCAGTCTGGGACTCCCTCCTGATGAGGGCAAAGGGGTCCAGGAGGGCCTGCTGCCACAGTAGGGAATTCCTAAGCTGTGGTGGCTGCAATGCTGCCTCTGTTAGAATACTCATGATGTATGTTGATTTAGAATACTCATGATGATATGTTGATAAATGTCCCAGATGAGCCAGCCATGGCTTTTCTGAGCAGCATCATTTCCAAGTAGCTGCAAGCAGGGTCACATTTTATAGGCGGTGTGGTGGATTCTGAATTCTCTTGCTCTCTCTCTCCCCCCCATCCATCCCCTCCATCCCCTTCGGGTCTCTCTCCCTTCCTCCCTTCTCTTGGTGCTTTTTTTTTTTGGTTTGTTTGTTTTGAGATAGGATTTCTCTATGTAGCCCTGGCTATCCTTGAAATTGCTCGGAAGACCAGGCTGACCTCAAACTCAGAGATCCACCCGCCTCTGCCTCCCAAATGCTGGGATTAAAGCATGAGCTACTACTGCCCGGCTCCACTCTTGTCTCTTGCTTTCGTTTATCTGGAGCTCCCTGAGGTGGCATCTTTATCCAAAGATGACCTGCAAAGATTCATTAACACACTCTCTCAGAGGAAGGCTGGCCTCTTCTCTCTGACCCTCTGTTCTATTCTTTTATCTGTGCCCACCTGAGCACAAGGGCAAGCCTTCATCTTGCACAGGGAATATGTCCCCATGTCAATCACTTGCTATATGACCTTGTCCAATGCCAAGCACCTGAGCCATGGGACTGTTGGTATCTTAGGGGCATCCTAGACTGCCTCATAGGTCACTGGAGAATGCCCCTGACAGGCTGTGGCTATCAGCTGAGTGGTAAACACATTGGCACCTCCCAGCTTTCTCCTAGTCACCAGCTTCTTGGTGCCCCTCCTGAGGGCATCATCTCTCTGACAGTGAGGCACTGGTGTGGGACACTTGGCTTATGGATTCCCTTGCCCCAGGGACTTGCATGATGAGCCCTGGAAAAGGTCTCATCCCTCTTGCTTTTCTCTTTCTCTGAACTCACCTGCCTATGGGGACCTCCACTCCACTATTAGCATTGGTTTAGAAGCAAGTTTTGATGTTTAATTGCTGATAACAGACATGGGGCTTCCAGGTAGAGGTATGGGGAGCGCATGGGGTGGCTGAAATCTCGGTTCAATGAACATTTTGGCTGAATATCTCTAGTGATAGAATGTTCTAGAAACCAGAGGCATTCCTGCGTGTCTCTCCAGGGTCGTTTCAATTGCAGGTCCAGCTGCCTCCATCATTCACAGCGCCACACCATTAGAGTTCTCCATCCCCATCTTGGCTTCTGCATTCAAGTGGTCCAGAATGGTTCTATCTGGTGTTGGAGCCTTGTTGCCATAGATACCCCATGCATGGGTCACAAAGCTTCATTCCATGAGCTTATGGAGCTCTTGGAGTGAGCCTCATGTCAGCCTACTGACCCTGCACCACCTACAGAGATAGGGGCCTGGACAAACCTGTGCTGTGTGTGTGTGTGTGTGTGTGTGTGTGCGCACGTGCGCGCACGCGCACGCACGTTCCAGAAGTTTGGGTCTATAGGAACCTTTCTTTGGCCTCAGGTGTCGTGTTAAGAATTCCTCTGGAACACTGGTCACTCTCTTCCCCTGCTGTCTTACCTCGCCTGCCCCAGGGCATGGACAGGTAGATTGGCTATGAGGCCAGGGAAGCTTGGCTCAAGCTCGTGTCTGCCACTGTGGAATTTGGGGCTTAACCCTCACGCCTCTTTGAACGCCTCTCTCTTCTTTCATACATGCACCTCCCTCCGCTGTTCTGTGTCCCTCTTTGGCTCCCTATTGCTGTCACGTGCCATGTTCTCTTAGTGACTGCAGAAACCTCAGCCCAAGGTTCAGGACATTGGAACTGCCTGATCATCACCTTCCTCTAGATTCAGGGCAGCAGACAGCATCTCTGAAATGATGTCACCAACAGCCAATCAGAAAGCTTCTAGGCTGTTCCAGAAGCTTTCTAAAGAGAGCTCTGATTGGCTTCCTTGAGAGCCTGGGGCAATGAAGGACATCTGGTGTGACATCTCACACAGGGAGTCCTTGTCACTAATGTCCATGATCCAGGATTGTTGGAACATTGGGGCTTCCTGTGTGTGGCTCAGTCACCCCTCCCTGTGGCCTAGCAAGGCTCTCTAGAGGGAAGCTCACCACTGATGGGGTGGAAAGCCAGGACAAATGAGAGGAGTGATGGGCTAGCCCCACGGTGGTCACCTTTGTGGAAGGGCAGGAGGTCCTTCCTTCCTCTGATGACCTGTAGGTCACCTCCTGTCCCCTAAGGAACAGGTGGCTTGTGAGAGCCTGGCGTGCCATCTGCAGATGGTGCTAGCTCCTGTGTCATGAAATGGAGAATAGAGCCATAGGCATGTACACATTGGGCAGGGACAGACACATGCATAGCTGACCAGGAGTGGGAAGGAGTGTCCAACAGGATGAATTAGCTTCTCTCTCTCTCTCTCTCTCTCTCCTCTCTTTCTTTCTCTATTTCTCTCCCTCCCTCCCTATCTTTCCTGTTTCTCTCCCCCATTTGTCTCTCTCCTCTCTCTCATCTTCCCTAATATCTAAATTCTTTAGTATAAACAAGTATTCTTTCATTTACTCCTTATTTAAATATACTTTGAATTTTTGCCTCTGTTTTCATCAGGTTTTTGATATTTGGATAGAAATCCTTTAGAAACCTGAAACTTCCTCCAGTTTGTTCCAGATCCCCCCCGCCCATCAACAACCTCACGAAGGGAAAACCCATTTGTTCCCCTTCTCATCTCACGTTTCTCAGTACACTCACGATTCTATCCACACCTGACCCTGCCTCAATTTCCCCTACCGCAGTTACCTGATGTATCCATTCTGCCTTGGTCAGGTTTGACTTGCAGCTGGCCCAGGCACTGGGGGAGTCGATGTTTGAGAAGACGCTGAGGGAGAAAGTGAGCCAGGAGAACAGCGGAGTACGCTGGGAGCTGGGCCAGCTGCAGCAGCAGCTGGAGGTAAGCAGTGGGGACTCACACACCCTAACCCAAACCCTGTCTGGACCCTCTAGAATCCCCAGCATGCACTGCTGCAGTGGACAGAGGAAGAGCCCTGAGCGGGTGCCGTGGTCCACCAGACACCACTGTTCTCAGCATGTCCTCATGATGCCCACACGCTTGTGCTCCAGCCCAGGCACAGGGTCCCAGGTGCTACCTAGGAGGTCCTAGGGGCTCAGCAGAAAATAAATCTGGCTCAGTCATGACCTCATCCAGGAGCCACAGCCTGCCCTTAAGCAGTCTCTGATACAGAGGGAGTTTGTGATATCAGTTGCTCCTTATCCTTCCATGGCTCCCTATGACACCTCCCCTCCCAGGATGAGCTGTGCACTATTAGGCTAGCCGTTCGTCCTCCTCATGAGAAAGCCTGCAGACTTTGCCCTGGATCTGCTTCCTTATTGGATGGTCACTTCTGGGCCCTCCGCCTCCTTAATCTCTCAGCCTAGCCCCAGTTGAGGGTTAGCACGATGCCAGGCTTCCTTTTACAATAGGATGAATAGAATATTTCCATGACAAGCCCTGAGATCCAGCTCCAGAAAAGCCCCTCCTCCTCCATTCACCAGTGTTCCCCTGAGCCTTCTCAAAGAGTAACCATTCTGGTGTCTCCAGGGATGTTGTGAGGGGCCAAGAGTGGAGGAGACCAAGTGGGAACCCAGGTGGTAGTCATCTCAACCCTGGAAAACCTGAGGCAGGAGGATCCTGAGGATGAAGTCAGCCTGCACTGCATGGGGAGGCCCTGTCTAATGGTGCTGAGTGAGGCATACAACTGCGCTTGTTAGCAGAGGGTGGAGACCCCCCGGGAGAGGACTGTGGCCATGTGTCTCCATCCATTCCTCTGCCCCTTTCCTTGTAGCAAAAGGAGCAGGAAGCCTCAAAGCTGAAGCAGGAGGTGGAAAGGCTGCAGGGTCAGAAGCGGGAGCTGCTGGACTGTGCCTCTGTGGGGGAGCAAGGCGTGGCCAGCCTGAAAGAGAGGGTTTGGGAGCTGGAGTCCAGCGCCCTTGAGCAAGAGAAGGTCCACAACCAGCAGGAAAACACCATTAAGCAGCTGGAACAGGTAAAGAGACCCCCCCTGTCTGGGGGATGCTCTGCCCTGGGCTGGGTTCTCCCACAGAGCTGCCTCACTGTTATTCCTCAGTGTCCCCCTGAGAACCTCAGAGAAGCCAGCCCCTTGCAGGAGTCCTGCCTCATGGCCATTCCTTGCTGTTGCCTATTCTTGGTAATGGCCACACCAAGCCGGACAACACACTTTGCAGTGCCCTCCCCGATTAAGATACAAGTTCCCCAACAGAAAAGGTTTTCCGATTGACTGGTTGGTCCCTCTTCCTTCTCAGTGCCTCTGTCTATAGTCAAGGATGACACCAAGTGTAACTGTTGATGCTCAACACGTGACTAGTGACCAAGTATCCCGCATTATTGATCACTGTCCGTGTATGAGACTCAGGCCTGCGCTCTACCTGACCTCCTCTTGTAATTCTTTACAAGAGCCTCATAGGACATGGGAGAATCATGCCCACCGTGGATGTGGAAGCTGAGGCCTAAAGTTGGGCGGGGTAGGATTTGAACTGGAGACCTCAGACAATAGTGGCTTAAATGTCTACTTTGGGCACAGAAGTAGGAAGAGGAGCATCCTGGGCTTTAGAGAATATGCAGCGACTGCAGGAGTAGGTGACTCCAGTGTCCTAGGAAGGCCTCTGGTGTCTAGGTACATGCTGAGCCACGGTACTTGAAGCAGTTATGAGACACATGCATAGCAACAGAAAAAGTCTAAATACAGCAATGCGAACCAGAAAAGCACAAGTTAAAGTAGATGCTAAGAGCCAGTGTGGTGGCTAACACCTGTCCCTACACTCTTGGGGTCCGAGACAGAAGGAATACCATGAGTTCCATACCAGCCTGGGCTACACAGAGAGTCTGAGGTCAGTGTGGGATACAATAACAGACCATGCTCCCACCCACCCCAAAATAGTCCCCCATCCAGAAATAGACACTAAGGAGGGATGGGGACAATGGCACAAAAAACTCATGTCCTTATACAATAGTATCAGTGTTAGCATTCCTGGTTTTTCGAGATACAGGGAGTGCGGGGCCATGAATTTTTCTGTTCATGGTGTAAAAGCCACCCAGCTTTTTAAGGAGAAGGAAATTCCAGTGCTTAGCTCTAAAATTTTGTTGGAGGGTTCCCTGCCCACGGTGGGAACACGTGCCAGGTGACATGAATGGCTCGATGGACAGACTCTGTGCATTCCGTTGAGGTCAGGGTGCCACCACTTGCATCTCGCTCAGCCTCGCTCCATTTCACAGGCTGAGACACAAACATGAGCAGTGCAGAATCGGGGTCTGGAGGGCCTCCCGCGCTCACGAGTGCAGACTCAGGGGCTGGAGGGCCTCCCGTGCTCACGAGTGCAGACTCAGGGGCTGGAGGGCCTCCCGTGCTCACGAGTGCAGACTCAGGGGCTGGAGGGCCTCCCGTGCTCACGAGTGCAGACTCAGGGGCTGGAGGGTCTCCCGTGCTCACGAGTGCAGACTCAGGGGCTGGAGGGTCTCCCGCGCTCACGAGTGCTCAGCGGGCTTTCCTTGCTGGTCTTTTTATTAAACACCTCATCTGCATCAGATGCTGCCCAGATGGAGGGGCAAATCTGGCATCCGGTGCTCTCCACCTCCCAAAAGCTCAGAGTCCTGCTGGGATCAAGTGCACCTTGAGCATGTTGATCTAGTCTTGGGAAGGACTGAGGGAGACAGACTCACTGGAGGAAGGAAGAGCTGAAGGCGCAGTCAGGATCGGCTGAATGAGAGCTCCAGGCAAGGCAGACAGCTCCTACAAAGGCCCAGAGGTTGCAGAGTCATGTGCTACCTAAAGAGCGGCAACTCAGATGGACTCCTGAGTCCACTCATTGTCCTCAGGATCCCAGGCCAGTCCTGAGTTTTCTAGACGGTTCCTTTCTTTGATGGGAACCCTGCCAACCCTCAAGCCTCAGGTCTAATTGATGAAGATTGCCGTGTCCACACTGGTGGGAATGGCAGGGCTGGCAGAGCACTTTGCAACAGCCCTGGGTGATGTCTGCAAGCACAAACAAGCCATCAGGAATTTGTGAAAATCCCATTATCATTTCTTAAAGATTCCTCCCAGCACCAGTGAGAGTTACAAGCAAAAAAGGAACTGTGACCTTAAGCGTGGAGACAACACACCGCCAACTCCCCAGCCTGAACTTAAACTAGCAGGGAAGAGAGGCTGAGTGGATGCTGCAGTCACAGGAGAGAGAGCCTTGCACAGCACGTGTCCTCACAGAGGCCGGGCAAATATTTATTGATCTCAATAAGGCACTTTTTCCTGGGAGTTTTATGTTAACTCATATAAGCTTGACATAAATGGTATTGTAGATGTCAGGAGTGCCCAAGAGGCTGGAAAAAATGAACAAGAAATATTGTATTTCCTACACCACCCCTTATGTGGGATCATCCTTCCATAACCCCTGCCATTGTGCGAGGTTGCGGGAAGGAGCTAATTTAATCGGGGTGTGCCAGGGGCTCTGACATACGTTGTCTGTTAACGTCTTCAGGTTTCCAACATTTTAGGAGCCCAGATCTGTTCTTCTGTTTCCTACCTTTGTCTCCACATTAGAGACAACAGTTGCAAAATTCCAAGACAGAAGATCTTTAGGTTCCTTGGAGAACATCAAAAAGGATTCTGAGGCTGTGCCTAAACCCAGTGGATGAGTAACACCACGGGAAGGGGCAGAGGCTGCTGGGGTGTTTGCCTGCTTCTTTTGACATTTCAGGGCAGGAGGGGAGTAACTTCACTCTGAGGCACACATTAGAAAGGAAAGGCAAGGATGTTGTAGAGGTCTGGGGACGCAGATGTCAAGGGTGGTGTGGAGGGCTGGGGACATGGGTGTGAACCTTCATGCTCCATCCTTGCTTGCACAGAGGCTTGGAGACAGGGGCATCAAGGGTGGCGTGGAGGGCTGGGGACAAACATGTGGACCTTCGTGCCCCATCCTTCCCCAGCTTCGCCAGCGGTTTGAGTTGGAGATCGAGAGGATGAAGCAGATGCATCAGAAGGACAGAGAGGACCAGGAAGAAGAGCTGGAGGATGTGCGCCAGTCCTGCCAGAAACGGGTGCGTGAGCTCCGGGCACAGTGTGTCCCAAGGTCCCACCGGGGAGGATGCTGGGACCTGAGATCTGTAGGCATGCTCATTCTATGACCAACTGCGACCTTTGTTCCCTCAGGGATTTCAGGGGTCTAGGGTCCAAAGTCAGTAAGTGCAATCATAGAAGCTTCTAGAATTTCAACACAACACAACCTCTGCCACATGACAGGCTGTGGGTAGAGATGCTGTGGGTGCAGGGAGCAGCACCGGGGTTCTCTAGTGGCCCTGCCCTGTGTCCCGGCATTTGACCACACTTTTTGCTGTGCTCCTCAGTGCTCTGCACCTGAGAACTGGCGTCGCTGCCGTCCCGGTCAGTCGCAGTGCACACACACGGCGGTGGGGACAGCTTTCCCTGAAGGCGTCTGCACCGCCTCCACCCACTCTGCACTCATCAGCCCTTGTCACCCTGACACTTTAATACAGTCTGCCACCCGTGTCCTCACTCTCTGGCCCTGCTGCTGAACATTTGGCCAATTTTCATTTCCACTGCCATGGCCCATAGGCTCTTGTTTGGATGAGGAATTGGTAAATCCCTTCCTTCATCACACTTGGGGACCACAGGGAAACATTCTTCACACTTTTCCAGGATGTGCTTGACTCAGATATTTTCTGAGAAACTTTTCACTCTTATCTTTTAGAAGCAGACAGGAGCATGACAACGTATTTCTTTGGGGCCTTTTACACTTACAATATTTTTTTAGTGTGTGTGTGTGTGTGTGTGTGTGTGTGTGTGTGCGCGCGCTCGCATGCGCACGTGTGGTTGCATGCATATATGTGTAGACATGCATGCCGTGGCACATGTTGTAGGACACCATGTGAGAGTCAGTTCTCTCTCTATGCTAGTTCAGTCCTGGAGACTGAACTCAGGTGACTGCGCCTGTCCTGCTGAGCCATCTTGTGGACCCAGACTATTTCTAACTCAGCTTTTCACGAACAAATTATTGAAGGCAGGTGGAAGCCTTGTTCTCCTCATGACAGACACTGAGAGTGGCTTCCTTTTGACTGGCAACCCTCTTCAGTGTCCCTCTCCACAGCAGGAAACAGCGAGTGACCTGAGGGGGTGGCAGAAGGGAAATTAACTCCTTTCAGGAGTGCCAGGGCTACAGATGGCCCCAGGCACAAGTGGAGGACGGTGAGGATGGGGTCACACCTGTGAGCAAGACTTGTGGAGAGTCAGCCAGCTCCCGCTGGGCACTCCAGTACAGGACGCCCTGTTTGTTGGGTCATAGCTGAGGACTCTGAGTGAGCTGCAAATTAAATGAAATGCTGTTGCACAGATTCCCTAGTTGAGCGAGAGCGCTGTAGCCTGGGGCTTCCATGGGGGTAGTCACTATTTACTGATCTGGGACACAGTGCTGGCACAGGAGGTCCGGGTGAAGCATTCTTGTAGATGGCAGCCTCTTATTGTATTCTTATGTGGAGAGGAGGAGAGGGGGAAAGAGAGAATGATTTCAGTTCTCCGGTGTCTTTCTTTTTAAGAGCACTAACCCTGGGGGGCCCCACCCCCATAGCCTCCTCTGACCTTAACCCTCCCAACAGCCCATTCTAAAGCCCATTCCACTGGAGGTTAGAGGGAGCTCACACAGTCCATAACACCAAGTACCCTCCTGCGTGTCTAGGTTCATGTCTTTTTCAGCTCATCATAATAGAAGGCCAGGGAGACCAATGTGCACCTTAACAGACTGGCTGCCATATGATCCACAGCCTTGAGAATTCAGGGTGCTGGGGGAGAGGAGATGGCTCAGGGGGTAAGGTACATGCTGTACATGCATGGCGACCTGGATTTGGATATCCCCCACCCACTGTATGAAGCTGAGTATGAGTGGAGTCTCAGAGACTCCAGCTCTGGGGGACAGACACAGGAGGATTATGAGAGCTCACAGGTCCAGTCAGTCTAGTCAATGGGCATGCCCAAAATCCCTCGAGAGACCATGTCCCAAAAATATAACATGGAGAACAGAATGATAAAAGAAAATACCAAACATCAAACTCTGGCCTTTACATGTGCACACACAGGTCAATATATACCTGTACGCATGTGTGCGCACACACACACACACACTCAACATGCTAAGACTAGAAAATACCCAAGCAGTGGCCATAACTACAAACTTCACAGTGTGAGGTATGGAGTCCCCAATCTGGCCAACTTTCCCTTTACTTGACTAGGTCCCAAGCTTTTAGGTTTCTAGGCTTTCTCACAGACATACCTCTCTCACTTACTAGGCAACCTTCCTTAGAGTATGGCCACAGGCTCCGTGTTCCCTCCTCCAAGAACCCTAGCCAGGGCTCTTTCTGCCCAGGACTCATTCAAGGATGCTCACCTCTGTCCCTTGTGCCAACAGCTCCGTCAGCTAGAGATGCAACTGGAGCAGGAATATGAAGAAAAGCAGGTGGCTCTCCATGAGAAGCGTGATTTGGAAAGCTTGATTGGAACCCTGTGTGACCAGGTAAGGTACACACAATGGGGACATTCGAGGGGATTCAAAACCTAATTCTTGGCTCAGTGAGATGGATAGGTGCATGAGAAGTCCAGCTGCAGGGAGAGCCTCTTCTTCCCTACATTCCCAAAGCGATTCTTCTCCACCCATCCTTCCTGCCTACATTCACTGGCCCATCAAAAATCTCCAGAATGGTGACCAGCAGAGTTCTTAGAACACACAAAGGAGTAAACAGAATGGCCTCGGCCGGATGGGCAGATGAAGCTGTGTGATCTTCAGTAACTGCTGGCAGTGAACTGTGGACAATGCTTGCACTATCAGGGTGGGTATGGATGGCCACTATGGCCACAGCAAACCTTGTAGGGACAAGATTTTCCAGGAAAGTAGCCAGGGAGATGTGTCTTCCACCTCTGCATTTAGGTGAGCTTATTAATTGATCTAAGCATGTGGAGCAGTAGGAATCCCCAGGCCTGAATCAGTCACTGTCCTGGGGTACTTGGAATATCTCTATGGCATTCTGAAAATAATGTTTCTTGTGGTGGGGACAGTCTTATATTGTGGAATACTGAGCACGCTGGTCACCATGAGCTGCCTTCAGCACCCTTCCCAATGTGCCAATTAGAAGAGTCTACAGACCTTTCCAAGTGTCCCTAGACACATCACTCTCCCCACCTCCCCCCAGAGAGCCACCACTGTCCACAGCAGCCAGCAGAGCTCAAAGCCGTTCTGATTTCAGAGCTGGGAGCCCCCCCCCCAGCTACTGTGACGAGCTGTGCTGGACAGCAGGAGGAAGGGCTACATTCCAGCACCAAGCTGCGGTCGAGAGCTCTTGTCAGGTCCTGTTGGGTTTAGGCCTATGTTCTGGGGAAGAACATTTTGGAGGGGACATGAGGTGGAGTGATGGGCTCAAACAGGGCAGCCCGGATCATGAGAGACGAAAGGGGATATGGATGAGACCTCCAGGAACCCCCTTCCCACAGTATACCACTTCCTCCAGCCAGATCCTTCTACTAGGTGACCATTTAGGGAGAACCAGTGGTGGAGGCTAGCATCCCAGGAGCAGACCACGTCTAAATTACACCCGCAGCAGGAGATAAGCCTTCCGCACCTGAGCCTCGAGAACCACTTCACATCCCAACTATGATGCTGATGTCGTGTTGATGTTTTTATAGTGATGTAGCACGAATTCTAGTGGGTCTTTACAATAAAAACTCAGACTCAGATATTAGGGGCTGACAGCTGAAAGATCAGAGGAACAAAGCAGCCAGCTACCAGTTCCTACCTCTATGAAATCCTCAGACCAAACGGGATATCCTGTCTCTACAAGTCCTCAGACTGAATCCTCAGACTGAATCCTCAGACTGAATGCTGTGAGCTCCTGTCTTCTCCCGCCTTATATTCCTCTCTCAGCCCAGCCATATCCCTTCCTGTCTCCACCTCCTTAGTGTTGGGATTAAAGGCGGGTGAGCCACCACCACCTGGCTCTGTTTCTCTTTTAGACTGGAACAGTCTTGTGTAGTCCAGGGTGACCTTGAACTCACAGGGATCCACCTGCCTCTGCCTCCTGGGTGCTGGGATTAAAGGTGTGTGTCACCACTGCCTGGCCTCTGTGGCTAACTAGTGGCTAGCTCTGCACTCTGATCTTCGGGCAAACTTTGTTAGAGCACAAACAAAGTATCACCACGTGTGATCTTTGTCAACCCTACAGAAAAGCAGGCACACACTATGGGTGGTGTGTGCAGTCACTGGGGTCACATAAACAAAATCACTGCCTCTTTGTTTACTGCCTGATAGGGACAAAATGCTTCCCAACCATTCGGAGGTCTCTTTCCTTACTGCCCTCCACATCTCCCTCCCTTGTCTTTTGCTCCCACAGAAGAAAGCTTGACACTGGCCCTTGTCCCTCCCACACTGGTTTTAAGTGTAGTCCATGAGGCTTCCTACAACTGGAATCCAATGGCCTCTCTGTTGTTCTGGCCTCAGTAAACCTTCTTTTCTGTCTGTGTGAGCCCTGTGTCTGCCTCTTCAGAAACAAAACCACAGCCTTATCCTCACTCGTGGCTTACCATCTGTGGGAGTAATATCGTCTCCAGGGTGTGTGACTGAGAGAAAATAGCCCCTGGGGAGGATCTGCCTTTCCACACCCCACAGACGTGGCTTAGCCAGAACGTGTACTGTAACTTCCAGGAGCCGGCACTGCCAGTCCCTTGTCCCTGGGGAGCTGTGTGGTCTCCTCTCCAGGACTCATCCAATCATGACGACTGGCTTCTGTATTTTCTGGGAATAGTTCGTGATCTGCATATAAATGCTAATTAGTTTCTGATAATACTCGTTTCTGCGGCTAGTCCCCACCTTGTTTATAACGGCCTTCCGTTAACCAAGTATTTAATGCAGCCAAATTAACCACATTTATGGCTTATGCTTTTCTCTTTGAAAGCTGCTGTCATCAGCTTCAGTTCATATTTTACCATATGTCTTAAAGCTCTAAATTTGCTTTTATGTTATGATTAGGCTTTAATTCATCTTACGTGGGTGTGTGGTATGAAGTCAATACCTATGTGTTTCTGCTGTGTCTAACCTTCATTTTTTCACCATCCCTCATGCTGTGGGTGTGTACGGGTCCCCATTCTACTTGCTTCATGCTCCTCTCTGCCCCTGCACTATCTGGTCCTACTGATTAGCTTTCAATAAAATACAGTGTCTTCCATGGCTTTAACCATCAATTTCACACCGCTCAAGTCACCTTAGGAAGGAATCATGACGGAGCGATTACCTAGATCAGGTTGGCCTGTGAATATGCATGTGGGCAATTGATGTAGGAGGACTCTGCCCACTGTGGGTGGCACCAGTCCCTAGACAGGTGGGCTTGGGCCATATAAAGAAGCTAGCAAACCATGGCAAACAGCATCCTCCAGGGTTTCTGCTTCAAGGTCTTGCTTACGTTCCTCATCTGACTTCCCTCAATGGTGAACTGTAACCTGGAAGTGTAAGCCATTTACACACGAGCGCACACACACACACACACACACACACACACACACACTTCCTCCACCAAGTAGTCTCTGGTCATGGCTTTTATCACTGCAGAGGGAAAGAAAGTAGAACATGGGGCATCATATTTTGCTTGTCTTTGAAAATAATCTTGTCCTCTTGAGTCTTCAGTGAGCTTAAGATGCAGGCTGGGATGTAGATGAGTGGTAGAGGACTGCCCTGGCCCACATAGGACCCCATGTACCACACAGAAACCCTGATAGGAAAAGACTTCAAGCCTGGAGAACACTTGCTGCTTTGGCAGAGGACCCAAGTTCTAGTCCCAGAACCTACACGGTGGCCACAGCTGTCTCTAATTCTACTTCCAGGCTATCTAAGCCCTCTTCTGGCCTCTGTGGTTACCAGGCATGCACATGATACACAAACATATATGTAGGCAAACACACATACACATAAAATAACAATAAGTAAATTTAAAAAAACAAGGAAAGGGATTCCAGAGGTAACTTGATTCATCGGAATGGCGGCTTCGCAAGTCAGACTGGAGACAACTGACCGTTCCATGTTAAAACACTGTGTTCTTGTCCTCAGCCCCATCCTGTCTCTATTTATTATAGTGTTTATTTCCTATCCATATAGCTCACAAGCATTTTAATTAGGTTCATTTCTAGCAAACTCTTGGTTTCCTCAGATTTGCAGCCAGTATTTGTTTCCGTGTTTTGATTTTTATTAAGCCGCCCTCTGGCCCATGAGACACCTCCACATTAGCCTTGTAGCTAGCAAACTCGATGAACCCAGTGTTTTCATAATATTTTACCTGTCAATTATTTTAGCTTTTCCTACATTGATGATCTTACGGTTTGGAAATGAGAACACTTTTGCCTTTGGGGGCAAGGAAAAATCTCAATTATTTCCAAAAGAAACGTGTAGCTGGATCCCCTCCAGCTTACCTACCCGCCTCTGGCCGGGGCTGCATGCAGACATATTAGGAAATGTGCTTTTCTTGTGTGAATGCCACTAATAATTATTCATGTGACTATCTTCAGTGTGTGTGCTATCAGTAATTCTTGTCTGGTTAAATGATCTTCATCCATTTCCAGATCTGGAAAAACTGTTGGCTCTCACTTCATGCTGTTCAGCAGAGAACTCCCCTGTATTGGCTCTGCCCAGACAGGAATGCAGTGTCTCCCAATCTGTCTCCCACATTGATTTACTTAGCCATCTGATTTTTAATGATTTATCATTATTACTATTATTATTATGTGTGAGAGAGTCCTTGTGTTAGAATGTGCAAATAAGTGTCGTGCCTGAGAAAACAAGAAGAGGGCATTAGATACCCCAAAGTTGAATTACAAGTGGTTGTGAGCCACTATGTGGGTGCTGGGAACTGAAACTGGGTCCTCTGGAAGATCCGTGCTCCTCTTAGCCACTGTCCCTTGTTTGCCCCAAGTCACTAGATTGCTAGCATTTGTCCTTTTGGATGATGACACTTTAGATATTTTTAAAAACTGAAATCATGATATTTACAACTTTCTTTCCTTGCAGTGTTTGTTCAAGATCAAACTAAACTTGTAAAATTAGTGTGCACCTGTTTTCAAGATAGTGGCTTTTAAAGTTTGCATATGTGGTTCTTGAAATTTTGAAATACTGCTTTTTAACCCTTTGGGGTGCAGGATAGATGCTCGATACTGCTAGGTGCT
This sequence comes from Ondatra zibethicus, assembly GCA_004026605.1. NCBI lineage: Eukaryota > Metazoa > Chordata > Mammalia > Rodentia > Cricetidae > Ondatra > Ondatra zibethicus. Next base: position 86,465 of record PVIU01001929.1, on the reverse strand, counting down.
GCTATTGCCATCAAGCATGAAGTCTGACCTCTCCTCTCCTTAGTGAATGATTTTGGGAACAACATCTTACTAAATCTCTGGCCTTGCATCAAACTTTGCATATATGCTTATCCAGAGCTTTTTCTGCAACATTTCCTCGTGACTGAAGCGAGTCTGTCACATCACATGATCTTCTTTCTCAATCATAGCAGCATCATGCTTATAATTCTTTTATTGCTACCAGAACTTGGAGAAAACCATCTCTTGTCATTATCAAAGATCCCTCTTGTGTATTTATAAACACCCACTCTTAACTTTGCTTCATCTTTCCTTCCCTTTTCCATTAGTTTTGGCTTTGTTCTATTTTGAGCTTGAGTTGAAAATTTTTAATTCACGTTCAGTGTCTCTTATTCCCTTGACTGATTTAGAACTGTATAAATCTTTTAAAATTTCCAGTGCCAGGAGCATAGCTATCTAGTAGAGCACTTCTAAGGCTCTGAGTTCAAGCCCAGCACTGCAGAAAAACAGAGAGATAAAAATTAACATATTAGTCTGATGGAAGTAATGCCCTGACCCCTGGGTTATTGTGTCTCTGGTGTAGTGACGTCCTCGAGTTTGTCACCTACCTTGAGTTCCTTTTTTTTTTTTTTATCACACACATCATTTAGGAATTAGACGTTAAGTGACTAACACTTGGGATTATTTAGAGGAATGTTTGACAGAATTTTCAACATAATGGCATTTCTGACAGTAGCAGGGTAGGATACCTGGTACTTTTCATTGACATTGCTGGGATCTCCAGGTCACTTTAATTCGTGGTCAAGTTTAATAAGACACTGAACTATTGATTTACATTGGTGGGGGGCTCTGTACATAGATAATTGATCAAAGTTGTTAATTTTGAGATTTAAAGATCACACAAAAATAGAAAGCCATACATCATTAAAGTATGAAAACATGTGTATATACTCCTTTAAGTGTCTGTTGCTGCTGACTTTTGGTTTTATCTACTTGCTCTGTAGCTTGGGGTTTCACACCCCAGTGTGAGTGTGGATTTGCCAATGAGTGAGTTATAATTTCTCTTTATGTATTTTGTGGTTGTATACTTAGATGCACCTCAGTTTGATATGGTTTTGTTTTCCTGGAAGACGGTTTACTTGGCGACTACATGATAGCATTCTCTTTTCCATGAGTGATTTTGCCTTATGTTATTCAATTTTATTTTTTCTGTCACTCTGCCTTCAGGATCCCCTCAATCCCTTTATTTTCAACTCTACAACTGTGCATAAATGTGTGCATGACTAGCTCATGTTACCTCTAAGCACCCAGGCAATTTTAATCTGATATTTCAGTCTCTAACTTCTTATAGGAGAATTTAGTTCATTTACACTTATTGTAATGATTAGTCTATTTGAACTTATTTGTGTTCTCTCATTTTCTGTTTAGGTTTGTTGGTTTTTGGTTCCTGTCTTTGCCCTTACTTCATGCCATTTCTGTTTTTCAATAAACTAATGTTTTTAATCTTTCCTTTTGTTCTACTACTAGATCAGAAACTATTAACTATATTTCTATTTTTAAGTGGCTAGTCATGAGGACTCAGTTATAATTTTTCTAATGTACTTTAGTTTTTTAAAATATATCAATGGTATTTGCTCCACATAATTGAAAGATGTAAGACTTTGAGACTTGTCCAGGGTTGGGTGATTGGTCAGTGGCGTAAGTGGATTTGAAATGAACTCAGCCTGTGCCATTTTGAAGTCTGTAGTTTTCATATCTAGTAACATGCTGTTGCTTAAAATTTCTAGTACCCTTAGTTTGACATGGTGGCACACACCTGTTATTCCAGCACTTGGACAGTGGAGGCTGGAGGATCAAGAGTTCAAGGCCAACTTGGCTACTTGGAGACTGTTTTTTTTAAAGCAAAAAGTTCTATGTGCCATTAACTAGAGGCAAATGCTTGTAGACCATCTTTGTAGACTGTGCTCTCAGGCAGGCCCTCTCTATAATTCTTTTGCTGTGCAACCATACACAACATATTTTGCTCTAAGATGCAGTTTCCCTACCCATAAAGTCCATAGCTATATTTCTGAATCATATTGACTAGTGCTCAGGAGTTTGTTTTCACAACTGCCCCCAACAACTTGCCTTTATGATAAAAGGGAAACAACCAGGGTTGAATGCAATTTCCGGAACAGCGTGAGTCATGCAGATTCCTCACTTAATCATTAGCCTCATTTATCCAAATTTGAATCACGGAGCTCTCAGAGTGATACTTAGTTCACATTAATGTAAGGAAGTTCTCTCTGCTCCCTCCTCCCTGTAGCCCTTAAGATGGAAAGGACAGCTTGAGCTGGGGTTTCATTGTGGATTCTGTTTACACAGCTTCCTGGAAAAGGCCGGCAATGCCAACATTTCAAGGGATCGCAGTGGCAACCACACTCGTAGCCATTCCAATCACATGGCCAGTGCCATTAGCAGAGGAGGCACTGATGCTGACTTGTTTCTTAGGAAAGCTAAGCGTTAACTAGAGGGAGAGCAGACAGAAGAACGAGAAAAGTACAGAACCCGTGCACATCACGGTAAAAATCTGACTGTGGAGCAGGGGAATGTGAGCTTCAGGAAACCATCTCATTAGCCACAGTGGAGCAGTAGTTAGAGACCCACATGCTGAGCTGAGGTCCTTGGCTTCTGCATTCCCACTCAGTAGCACAGTGGCCCAGGCAGATCTCATGCTTGCTGCATGCCTCCATGTCCCTGTGTTCTGAGAGACCCAGGCCATCTCTAACTATGTGACCTGCCCACACCTCCTGAGGTTTGTATGCCATTGTATTGATCACACAGCAGTCCACATGCCAGACCACATATCCTCTCTCTTGGCTTCTGAATGGCCTTCTATCTGGGGCTTTCCTTGCATCACTAGCTAGGAGAAGCTAGCTCCAACTTCTGGTGCCTAGCTCCTCTGTGTCTCAGAGAAACTTCTTGTAAAAATTAAAGAGCTGGAGAAATGGTTCCATGGTTAAGAGCAATGACTGCTCTTGCAGAGGATCTTGGTTCAATTCCTAATACAAACATTTTAATCCACAACTGTCTGTAACTCCAGTTACAGAGGAGTTGAAGCCCTCTTCTGGCCTCCACGGGCACCAGGTACATACACAGTACACAGACATAGGTTCAGGCAAAACATTTATACAAGGAAATATGATAATGATGATAATGGTAATAATGATGGTGGTGATGATGATGATCATGATGGTGGTGGTGATGATGATGGTGGTGATGGTGGTGATGATGATGATGGTGGTGGTGATGATGATGATGGTGGTGGTGATGATGATGATGGTGGTGATGATGATGATGGTGGTGGTGATGATGATGGTGGTGATGATGATGGTGGTGGTGATGATGATGATGGTGGTGATGATGATGGTGGTGATGATGATGATGGTGGTGGTGATGATGATGATGGTGGTGATGATGATGATGGTGGTGATGATGATGGTGGTGGTGGTGATGATGGTGGTGGTGATGATGATGATGGTGGTGGTGATGATGTCAGTGGCAGCAGCAAACACTCCTCCCTGGTGATATAACTTGCTAAAGTTGCTCCTTTCTTGACACAGCAGCTGGGTTCATACCCCAGCAAACCACCCTTATCGTCATCAGACTCCTCCCCATGCATTTAGGCTGTGTGCTCATCACGGCGATTACATGTAGTCCACCCCACAAAGCATTGAGAATCCTTCCTGTTGCTTAGAACCTGTCCCATATACGTGAGCTGGTATTACATTATTAAAGGCAATAATAATAACAATGTGTATTTTAAGAGATTGCCACAGGAGTTAAGTGTGACCACACATGACAGAGTGTGACAGGGTGCCCAGCATGCAGCACAGCTGATCTGAGCTCCTAAGCTCCATCCTTCTGGCTGTGTACTTATACCATAGACCAGCATTTTAAATTTACCACAGTAATCCATCCGAGGGAGGAGGCTGTATTTCAAGAACCAACTCATCTTTCAAAGAATTCCAAGCTGGCCATGGAGAAATCGTGACATAAAATCTGTGGGTGCACGCACCAGGTCATCAAGCAGTAGCTGTAACCCCATGCCTGTAAAGTGCTTGACACGCAGAGGGCTCAGCAGCTCATTATCACACCTGATCCTCTTCTTATCGCAACACAGAGAACAGGGATTTCTCAAGACCCTCTTAGAGGCTGGAAGCCTTGATTCTGATGGGTGGCAGACTTCGCCAGGGTTCCTGTGACCAGAAAATGGTGTACTGGGGTTTAGAGCCTAAGCCACCTCATTCTTAATCTATATTCCTTTTGGAATATTCTTGGGGATCCTTAGCAGAGAGGAGGCATCTGGCAGGCAGGCAGGCAGAGATCCCCAACATGCAAACATAAGGCCCTATGACAGTGGTTCTCAACCTTCCTAACGCTGTGACCCTTTAATACAACTACTCATATTGTGGTGATCCCCAACCATAAAATTATTTTCGTTGCTACTTCATAACTGTAATTTTGCTACTGTTATGAACCATAATGTAAATATCTGTGTTTTCTGATGGTCTTAGGTGATCCCTGTAAAAGGGTCCTTTGACTCCCAAAGGGTTCATGACCCACAGGCTGAGAGTCACTGCCTTATGATGAGACACCCATTTTATTCTCCTCAGTACCCACCTATTGGCTGGCCCCATGGTCTTTGCTCTGCCCTTGGATGTTCCTGGGACAAAGAGGCTCCTGGTGTCTTTAAGGGACACTTACCAAGTTCACAGGGATACCAGTGTGATTCTGTCTATTCCATGCTTGGGCTGCACCCATCTCATTGGCCTCTGGGAATCAAAACATCTAAGTCACTGCCCTGATCCTCATGACAGGGTGTGGCTTCTTTGTGACCTTCATCTGTTCTCCAACAAATTTAGAGTTCTGGGGGGAAGGAATCTGTGCACTACTGGGTGAAGTTCCATCATAGAAAATGGCTCCTGTGTCTGCCTTTAAACTGGTGAAGGCAACCTGCTTTGTATATCAAAAGCTTCATTTACGTATTTGGAAGGAACACAGCTGCTCTTTGCTGAGAACCATGATGGACCCCATAACAACCTGCAGTGTAACTGGGGGTGAAGTAGAGAGGGTCTCTGTGTGGATCCCACCTGACCTTTATAACACCTCTCTCTCTCTCTCTCTCTCTCTCTCTCTCTCTCTCTCTCTCTCTCTCTCACACACACACACACACACACACACACACACACACACACACACCCCGAATCAAGAGTGTCAGTGAGCCCTCCAGGAGGTCCCTCATGCCTACTGCAATCACTGCCCACCTGGGCTGCCCTAATTTCTTTAAAGAGTCTAAAAGCTCTTAGCTTGATGTAGTAGACAGAATGGAAGGAGCTGGGCCTTCCAGATTATGGTGATATCCGTGGAGTCTTGTACATGGTCCTGTGGCAACCCTGGGGCTGAACACTCACGAGGGTGAGCAGATAGCTAGTTTCATAGCATCCTGGTGGTTGGCATATGAGAGTGGAAAACAGTCCTTCTGTTGTCTTGTTTGGTGGTTTCAAGATAGGATCTCACACTGTAGCCCAGGCCAGCCTCCAGTTCATAGCAGGCCCCCATCTCAGCCTCTCCGGTGCTGCATTTGAAGGTATGCCATGTGAGAGGCAAGAGGCAGGATTGAGCCCATGGAGCTTAGTTCTAAGAACCTTGGCCCTGGCCACTGCTTTCCATCTAAACTAACCATTTTTGGCTTCCAGATTGGCCATCGTGACTTTGATGTAGAAAAGCGTCTCCGCCGGGACCTCAGGAGGACACACGCTCTGTTGTCTGATGTTCAGCTCCTTCTGGCCACCATGGAGGATGGCAAGACATCAGTCAGCAAGGAAGAGCTGGAGAAGGTGCACAGTCAGGTGAGAAATGCCCTCGTCAGGAGAGGGAGCTCTTCTGGGAAACACGGTCAGAGGCTCCCACCCAGAGGGAGGTGGAGATATGGGCCAGGAAGCTTCAGGGCAGTAGGGAGTGAGGAGCAGAACCTGCTCTCTTCTGTTGGGTGGAGCCAATTGTGTCTATTTGGACGGCATGAGCAGATTAGGACTGGGATAACTGGCTGAAGCTAGTGTGTGTGAGTGCATGAACGCTTTTGGTGGCTACCAGGGCTGGGTATATGAGACACAGCTGCAGGGTTAATATTGCAATGCCACCTCCTCATGGAACTGAGAACAGCTGTGGCTGTCTAGGCGGATGCTAATGATGCAGGTCAAGGTTTGATGAGGGTTACCAGCTGCCACTCACCAGAATCCTCTCCCTGCCCACCCCCCATGTACTGAATGCTCCATGCATGTTGTCACCTGCCATCTCTGTACAGCTTAGTACCATCCTGTTAGCCAATGAGCAGAGGCTTGCTTGTGGATTTCAATGGTTCAGTCTGTGATCACTTGGCCCCATCCTTGTGCTGAGATAGAACATCATGGGAGAGAGGGCATGGGAAAGCAGAGATGCTCATCTCATGGCCAAGAAGGAAGGAGAGAGGGAGGGAGGGAAGAAGGGAGAGGCACTAAACAAAGTTCCATCAACCCAGGAGGCACTGTGCCACCAGCTCACACTCTGTGACCTTTTTTCTTCCCTTAGTGGGTCATTCTCATCCTGTTCCACCATTCTGGCTTGCTCCAGACCTCCTTTGTCTGGCACTAAAAGTCTTGTGTCCTGGGCAAGGCAGGGCACTCGCTAACTCGGTGTCCCCTTTGTGGTCATTGCAGACAGATGCACTTAGTCACCATGAGAGCTCCAGGGGAGCAGAGGGGACCTCATGACCATTTATAGATGGGACATTTTGCCCAGCGGTGGTGATGTGTGGTTAATGACATGGCAGTAAGTGACAGAACTGGGACCTGAAGCTTTTGACTCTGAGTGCAGAATCAGGGTCTCTCTGTGTCACATTGCAACCTGTTGAAAGAGGAGAGTGGGGAGTCCTGGACATCTTGACTCAGCTGGGGCCTGAGTACCTCACAGAGTGAGGACCTCACATCCCTTGTTCCTGCTTCACAGCCTCCAAGTTACCCCTACCCTCAAGTGGGTGTTCTGACAAAGTAGATTTCTCTCCTTCCCCTTTCCCTCCTTTAAAAGTATCCCCTGACAATTCCTCTGCAGGGTTAAGATGTGTGTTCCCAGGAAGCAGCAGTGTTTAATGAGGGCAGCTCGGGCATAATCAAAGAGCCTCATTCTTCTGAAATTTCTCTTTCCTGCTTTCTGTATCCGGCTCCCATCAAAGGGATCCACAGCTTTGACTCTCTGCCTCTGTTGTCATGGAAATGACTGTAAGGACAGAGCTCCTGGACCAGAGGTCAGGGTACAGTCGCTTTGGCTCTGGGCACACATGTCCGGATGCAGGAGTCAGAGATAATTAGATAAAGCAGTGATGGTTCCTGGTATCACTTCAACTCTTGTCTCGTGTCTGGTGTTTGTCCTATGCCTGAAGGCCCCAGGGGCAGAGACAGGGAAGGCAAAGAGGGAGGGACAGCGAGCCAACTTTGCATGTAGCTGCTGTGTATAGCACTGAAAAGTTTCCTCCATTTATCCATATGTTTGCTCATTGGGAATTTATGCAGCACCTACTATATGCCTCATGATGGCTGAGATACGGGAAGGATTGTCAGTAAGAAAGGTATGGTACCCACCTTATGAAATCCATACCTGATGGAAAAGACAAACAGGGGCACAGATGCCTGCAGTGGCCTGACTTTGAGGGAGAGAGGAAGAGGCAAGGTCCTGGGTAGGGAAACGCAGAGGTCTCCACTATCTGGGGTCAGTTCCTTACGCCTGTAGGAAGGAACAAAGCAGGAAAGGCTTGGGTTTCATCCCAAGTGGGTAAGAAAGAAGTCACTGGCAACTTCCATCGGAGCCTGATTTCTGTTTGAATTGATGGGATTTGCAGGTGGGATTTGGTTAACCACACTGTGTGTTATTTCAGACGAGCTTTGCTGCTGCCTAAGCAGTTAGAAATTCCTGCATTAGTCCATTGTGCTCAGGAGAAGCCAGAATCTAAGGGGCTGACTGAGCACTTTATCCAAAGGTACGTAACAAGGCAGGCCTGGAGCTGTGGGTGCCAGCCATCCTGGGCTTACCCAGGACCTTACCCAGAACCTTAGCTCACCCAATGTGGTCCTCTTAACCTATGTCCAGAGTCTGGTGTGAATCAGGCTTGACCCCAGAGCCTTGAACACGGCTGCACCACAGCAAGCTGAGCATTGTTCTAGAACAGAATGTTTCTAGTTCTCTATCCCTTCCTTCTCTTTTGTTGTCAGGTCTGGGTTAGAAAGAATCTGCTTTCTGTTAATTGCTTGGTTTGATCTGGCTATGTAGCCCAGGTTGGCCTTGGCCTTGAACTCTCCACTCTAGGCCTTCCAAGTACAGCAATTACTGTGTGAACAACCATGACCAGCTTCAGATCTGAATTTTAAACAACCATACCAGGAGCCAGAAGCCTCTTACCTACAAAATCCCTTCACCTTGGTAGTTCAACCATTTTTCTGACCATGGGGTGATGTTTATCTGGTCTACCTCAGTTCTGTTACTTTGAAAAGATCTGAATTTTGAATCCAGAGCACTTTGTCTGGTCTTCCTAATTTCATGTTGGGAGGGACACATCCAGGTCTCCCTAAAGTAGAATGTGATCATCACTTGTTGCTGCAAACACACTAATGGGGGCCTCAGACACAGGGGTGGACCCTGGGCATTTACAAGTTGCTCATGGAAGGGTGGACCCCGAGGGAGAAGGTTCTTTAATCTTGTAAGGGTCATGGACAGAGGTGTGCAATAGGTTCAACCCCTGCCTGGGTGACCCTGATCTGGCCCTACCTTTCAGGAACACCTGCATCATAGAAGGTGCCATGCCCCCAAAGAACACTGGATCACAGGATCTGTAGACTTCCCTTTATAAGATCTCCAGGATTGGGGTTGGGGATGGAGCTGCCTGCCCTGCGTGCAGAATGCCTGCCCAGCGTGTGTGAAGACCTGGATAAGGCAGCTTCCATCCCAGGCCTTGGGGTATGAATGCAGGGGCATCAGAAGTTCAACGTCATCCTTTGCTACATAGCAAGTTTGAGGCCAATCTGGGCTACGTAGGACTTTGTATCACAAGAACACTCTCTAAAATCAAACCCCTCCAGGACAACAGATAGAAAGAAGGCCTTGGGCAGAAGTTCCCTCCTCCACTCACCTCCTCAGAGTGAAGAGTGGGGAGCATCTTTGGCTTCTGGGTACAGTGTTTTCATAATGAGCTAATCAATTCCTAAGGGGTGTTTCCCCTGAAACTAACCTGGAAACAAGCCATTCCAACAACCAAGATGGATAATTGAGATAATCGTTGCGCCAGTGACATCTGTGAGACTAGGGGTTGGCAGGAGCAGACACCTGCTCCAAGGAGAGAGTGGAAGCCGGCAGCAGCTCCTGGGCACTGATTTGTTCATTTAGTCCTAACTGGATCTGTGTCTGTGATCTCCCTTCCCAGAGGAGGCACATGATTGGTTTTGTTAACTGGGGAGGGGGGAGTAAAGGGGTTGCACACAGCTCTGTTGTTTACTCAGCTCATACTCAGGGCCCTGTTCTGTCCTGCCTGCTAAGACCAAAGCTCCCATCGTGGGTCTCTGGCACTGCACTCCCAAATTGGTGTCCTGTGCTCTGCCTGCCTTTGTTAAAAGCTACTTGTATGTCTCCTGCCAGGAAATCTCTCAAACTTCTGACTTTGTGTCTTGTCCAGACAGATTTTATGTCACCTCATTGGGGTCCCTTATGCTGGAGATGAAAACCAGGGTGTTGACAGAGGTTTCTGTCTTGTCCAGTCCTGAAGTCATTCAGTCCCAAAGAATCACACAGAGGTCTACATCAATTATAAACTGATTGGCCCAGTTTCCCAGGCTCTTCTTATTAACTAATTCTTATAACTTATACTAGCCCATAATTCTTATCTATGTTGGCCATGTGGCTTCGTACCATTTTCAGCGAGGCAGTCACATCTTGCTTCTTCTACAGCTGGGTTATGACTGGAGACTGTGCTTCCCTCTTCCCAGAATTCTCATTGCCCCACCTCTACTTCCTGCCTGGTTGCCCCGCCTATACTTCCTGCCTGGCTACTGACCAATCAGCATTTTATTAAAAATAATACAAGTGACAGGATAAAAGACCATTGTCCCACAGCACTTCCCCCCTTTTATTTTTAAAACAAGAACTCTGAATCTAATATCTTTTGTTTAGCTTTTCTCCTGACCATTATCCATAACAACATATAGTCAACATTCTAAACAAAGGAAAATATCCATAGTCCATTTTGGGGGGATGTGGGTGTAGTTTTCCAGGCTACTTCCTGCTGATTAGGGGAGTTGATAATCTTATGGGGGACCTAAAGAAAATCTAGAATTATGATCAAGTCCTGACTGGAGTTTCCTGTGAGTCTTGATCATCTCAGGCAGCAGTCTTTGAACTGTTCTGGATGTAGAACTCAGACATCTGGGCCATTCCTTCTATCAGAAATTTCTCAGGGGATCTTCCTTGGTCAAACCTGATTTTTCTTAATGCAGAATGAATCCACAGTCCCTCATTTCCTGTGGAAACAAAAGCAAAACCTCTTCTCCAAAGTAACATATATCTTTTGACTTAAAATTTAAAGTCAAAGCATTTTCAATATATATTGGATTAATCCAGCAGCATTTATAATCAAATGTCTTTTAGCACCTTTTTCTCTTTTCTCAGCATTCAAACAATTCAAAGAGAACACAATAACATACAGTATCCAGATTCTCTGTGTGTTTTCTAGCTTTACTTAGCTTTATTTTAAACTCTATTTCTTTTATTTTTATTTGTAATTTTTGGCTTTTTGAGACAAGGTTTCTCTGTGTTTCTTTGGCTGTCCTGGAACTCACTCTGTAAACCAGGCTGTCCTTGAACTCACAGAGATTCACCTGCCTCTTCCTTCAAGTTCTGGGATTAAAGGTGTGTGCCACCATACCTTGAATTCACAGAAATCCATCTGCCTCTGCCTCCCAAGTGGCTGTGGCTTACCAGGTAAAGTTCCAAACGTCTGTCTCTGGTGGCTCTATGGCTTCTCTCTGACTCCACCTGTCTTTCTCCCAGCATTCATTTCCATCTTCCCTGCCTACCTAAGTTCTGTCCTGCTATAGGTCCCAAGCAGTTTCTTTATTCATTAATGGTAATCATAGCATACAGAGGGAAATCCCACATCACCAGGGCTTTGTATATCCCAGCTGGGCTGGGTGTTGCTATCAGCCCAACCTCACCCATTGGGGATGAAACCCAGAACTTTGCATATCCCAGTTGGGTGCTGCCATCAGCCCACCCCCACCCACCACTTGAACTTTGGAGGAAGATTCTGAAGACCTCAATACAGTTTTGGTTGCTTGCATGCAAGATCTACACGCAACTTCCACCGTCCTTTCTCTAGTCTGGGTTCTCTAGTCTGACCCATGGGGTGCCCTGCCCAGCCCCTTCTCTCCATCACCTCCAGCAGTGTCCCCCACTGCTGTCCCTCATGTCTATTCCCACCTTGTCAGCGCTTCATGAGCTATGCCTTTGTGGGACTCTAGTTCCCACCGTCAGCTTCCTCTTTGCCCAGTGGGTATCTGTCCTCTGAAGCTGACTTCAGCATCCTCTCTCACTGCATCTACACCTCCCATGGCTGGGGTGAAAGGTCCCAATGTCTTGCCCTCATACCTATGTCACTAGCCACCAGATTCCCTCCTTTTCTGAAGTCACAGAGGCTTTAAGAAGCAGAACTGTAATTTGAACTCAGATCCAGAGGTCCAGAGGTTGACCCTGGGGCATCACATCCTTCCAGAACCTCTGGGGCTCCGGTGGGCCCTTCGCCCACAGATGGTGATTGGGCCGTGAGACCTTACCCGTCTTCACCACAAATTCCCAGCTGTGATTAACTACCAGCCTGGGGCTCCCATCAGAGAAGACTGATAACCCCGGATCTATCCCCAGCGCCCTTAATTGGGGCATTTGTCACCATGTGTCACCTATGCTTCCATGAGACAGTAGAGGTAATTAACAGGCCTGGAAAGATTCCCTGATGGGAGTCTTTGTGTCACCAGGCACCTTGGAGATGTGTCTCCCCAGCCTGCAGCCCAGAACAGTGGCCTCACTAGGTGTTTTATTTGAAGAACTTTTGTTGTTTTTTTTTTCTGTAAAGACGATGTTAGAGGGAATTGATTCAATATTAACCTAACCTCCTGTCAGGGGAGATAAAGACTATGTTGTAATTGGCTGGAAACGTGGTGGTCACAGGTTTGTTCACCCACAAATATTGACACTTCCAAGGCGGTGATGAACGAAGCATGAAGAAAGCCCTGCTTTACATTACAGGCAGGGAAATCTAGTTTTCTGTCTAAAGGATTGCTTCTGCTTATCAGGGGAGGGCCAAGCAAGCAGCAAAGCCTTGAGCCCCCAAGGTGACAGTAACAGGAGAATCAGTTGTTTGGACACCACCAGGCACCATACAGTATCCCCAGAAAAACATGAACCCAGTGGCTTCTGGGAAGCCAGGGCCGGTGCTTGGAAATGTGTCTGCAGGAGCAATTCCCCAGTGACCGCACAGGCTGCTGGCCATCTCCATTGAAGGCTGGAGCACTGCGGCCCATCAGAGGGAGGATGGGGAAGAGGGAACCCCGATAGACAAGAACTGGGTGAGACTTGATGTGTAGGAGCCAGGGGAATGGCTCAGTGCATAAGACCTGAGTTTAAATCCTCAGTATCATGTAAAATGCGGGGCATGGCTGTGGGTACCTGTACTGCCAGCATCGAAGATAGAGACAGGCATAGCCTTAGCGCTCACTGGCTGGCCTTATTGAGGCATTGAGCTTCCAGTGTAGAGAGAGAGGTCCTGTCTCAAGGCAGCAAGGTGAAGGGTGACAGAGAACACCTTATGCCCTGCTTGGACCCTGTATGCGTGTGTATGGGTGTGTGTGCCTGCACACTCACATACACAGATGTGCCATGCAACACACACACACACACACACACACACACACACACACACACACACACACACACACCATTTGTTTGTTTTGAAAGAATTACTTTTTTAATACTGAGTATCACGTAGTCCAGGCTGGCCTCAAATGTTGCTGTACAGCTAAAAATTACCTTGACTTGTGGGTGCTGGCATTCCAGCTGTGAGCCACCTGATGCCTCAGGTCCTGCATGCTAGGTAAGCACTCTTCAAAGAACTTAAAATTTACAAAGAAACTGAGAAGAGCCCCTAGCTCTGATGTACCTCCTAGGGCTCTGATGCACCCCCTAGGGCTCTGGTGAACCCCTAGGGCTCTGGTGTACCCCTAGGGCTCTGGTGAACCCCTAGGGCTCTGGTGCACCCCATAGGGCTCTGGTGTACCCCAAAGGGCTCTGGAACACCCCCTCAGGCTTTGGTGTAGCCCTAGGGCTCTGGTGCACCCTTCATCCAGTTGACAACTTATGTCTGCTTGTCAATATGTGATATACATGCTCTTTACCATTGAGATTTCCAGCTCCTAGATTCATGTGGGACATTTTGCCAAATCTATTTCATCATCATTTTCACATATTTGCAGCTCCTGAAGCATCTATGAGCATGTGAAGGACATTGTGCCCTTTATTCTTATCAAGATCTAAGATTTAACACTGATACAGGGCTAGTTGGCCCTGGAAGCTCATGTCTGGAGTCCCAGCCCTTGGGAAGCTGAGACAGGAGGATCTCCACAAGTTCAAGGCCAGCCTGTGTATGTAGTGAAACCCTGTCTCACCCAACACACACACACACACACACACACACACACACACACACACACACCGAGTTTCTGGGTTTTGTTGTTGTTGTTGTTGCTTTTTGCCTCCCTGCAGCCCGTGGGTGGGGGCTGATTTCTACCATTAAATGTTCACACTTAACTTTGCCACATAAATTATCTGCATGAATCCTCAGTCTGGGCTCTGAAGCTGCCACAGGGGCAAAATTTTTCCTGTCTGTTTCTGACCCAAAGGTGGAAGACTCCCCATGGCACCCACAAACTGAGACTTTGGGGCTTGCTCTCACTTTCGTCCTTGGCAGCAGTTTCTTTATGCTACAGAGTTAGTTCAAGGCCATCCTGGCCAGTTGAGTAAAACCTGTCTTAAAATAAAACAAACAAACAAAGAAACGAGGTCTGGGGATGTACCTGAGTGAACAAAGGCTTGCTGAGCATGTGCAAGCCTCTCTAGACTACTCTAGACACATGAACCATAGTCTCCATGTAGAACAGGACAATCCTGGAACATTTAGAAAACTTCCAAATGACGATGATTGTCACCATCTAGTGCTGGAACTTGTCTATTGGGCCTACTGTCCACAGACATGGTTGACATTCTTTAAAGCTTAAAAACATAAATATGTGTATGTATGTATATATACACATATACATATAGTCATATAGTGTGTGTGTGTGTGTGTGTGTGTGTGCGTGTGCATGCACGCGCGCGCAGGGGTATGTGAATGAGTGTAGGTGCTCATAAAGGCCTGAAGAGGATGTTGGAGACGCTGGAGGTAGAGTTAGATTAGAGACAATTGAAAGCCACCTAACATGAATTCTGGAAACCAAACTTGGATCCTCTGGAAGAGCAGCAAGTTCTCCTAACCACTGAGCCAGCTCCCAGTCCTCAGTGTGGACACTGTTTGCAGAGACGGCTTTTGCTGAACCTGGTTGGGGCTGTATGCAATGTGGATTGTAGGTGATCCTCTCTGGAGAAAACCTTCACGCTGAAGGTGGAGTCTCCCAAGTGCCAAGTGGCATGCCCAGCATGAAAGTGTCCAGTCTAGCCCTGCAAACTCTATGGAATGTCCCCTGTGGCATTTTCAAATCCCTCAAGTTGTTCAACCAGACCCAGATATCTAGGATCTAAGCTCTCTACGGAATACAGCATTTCTGCTCCACCTCTCTCCGTATGTCAAGCTGCCTTGTCTAGAAGCCCTGTAAGTCCAAAGAAAACATTTCCCCAAGTACTTAAAGCAGGCAAATGGCTTCGCACAGGAAAGCAAAGCCATTCCTGGCCTTACGGTTGCTGTGTATGTGAGGGGGATCTCAGTCACCCTCTCTGAATGCTAGTGGTGGTGCTGGAGAGACAGTGTGGGACAAGTAGGTGTGGTGGAGAAAGAGCAGGGATGGGGTGAGTGACAGTGAGCGATGGGGAGAGATAGTGAGGGGATGGAGGCAGTGGGGGCAGGGAGGCAGTTGGGGGAGACAGTGGAAGGTCCCTGGTGAGGGCTACAATGGGGAAGAGGTCTGTAAGCAAGAGTTGTGTGCAGATAGGTATAGGGGATCTAGGAACACGTGGGTCTGGAGCTTTGAAGACTTGAACCTGACCTTGTCAAGTCATGTGTCACCTTCTTCCTCTGCCACTGCAATGAGATTCTTCATCTGTGAAAGGATGGGCTGTTTCCTGGGTTGCAGTCACCAGCTGTATCCAGTGGCCACACAGGAACAGAGGGAGTGTGGAAATTCCCATCTCCCCAGGCCCATGGGAAGGAGGATATTCTCCTTTCTGTGTAGAGAGCCTGGAGGCCACCACAGGGGTCTGTTCCACCCTTTACACATGACAAAAAGCTAGCACACTTGCACATGTGCCTATGTACACACACACACACATACACACACATTCATACAGTCACACACATTTACATACACTAATACATAACTCACACACTCACATACACATTCACACACTCAGACATTCACATACACACACTCACATATACACTCATACAGAACACACACACACATACACACTCTCTATGTCTCTCTCTCTCTCTCTCACACACACACACACACACACACTCATACATAAGTTTTGCAGCTTTCTCCCAGTCCATGCCGTGTGTGTGTGTGTGTGTGTGTGTGTGTACCTTTGATTTGTTTACTTGCCAGTCTCAGGGTTCTGAGCCACCTAGCTCAGCTCAGCTCAAGTAGGAAAGAAACTGCAGAGAAAATGGAAAGGTCTGCTGTTCAGATGTCTTCCAGCTTGGCTGCATGTTGATGCTCCAACTCTATCATTACAAATGTGTCCCTTGGACTGGGCTTGCCCAGCATGTGAGTGCCCCGACTTCAGTCATTTGTGCTACCAGAAGGAAGGGTCTCTTGCCATCTTTTACCTCAATGTCCTCAGTGCCAGTTCATCTTAGGAGGGTCATAGGCTTGTCTACAGCTGGGTGAGAAGTCATGATCACAAATACATGGAGCTTTGGGAGACAGACATTTCTCTCAGTCTGTAGAGATGGGTGGGGACTGAGTGGTGTGCAGGCTTGAGTTCAGATCCAGCCGTTTACTGTGTCTATGACTGTACAAAGCACCAAGCCCGGACAGGATGGGGATGACCGCTGTAGAGGTTAGATGGGCTACACTTGAAAGTGTCCAGGCAGTGCAGGTCTCGGAGTAAGGGCTCGCACGAGGCCCGTGTGCGTGCCGTCCACAGTTTATATAGAGTGCAGCTCATTGGCTGTATCCTGAAGGACTGCTCAGTGCACTGAACCACCCCACCCCCATGTTTTTTGGTTGGGAAAAAACTGAAAGGCTCTGGGAAATCTGCTCTAGGCCATGGGTGCACTGGAGCTCCATTTTGTCTGCTTTCTGTCTTTCTCCTACCCACAGTGTGATGTCCAAGCCCCCCTCAGGGTAGACGGGTGTCTCATCCTGTAATGTCTGGTGGTGTTCATACCCAGAGGTTCCGGAGGGTCAGGGTTTAACTGGACACAGGATGGACACAGACCCACTGAATGGAAGGACAGCTCCAGAGTCCTCATGGTACCCAGCCTCCAGGACTGGAGCAGATCTCTGAAGACTGGGCTGATTTCCTTAGCAAACCACGGGCTGACTGAATGTGCCGGGATGAGGAATGTTCTAGCTATGGAGGGCATTTGGTGTTCGCTGGGTACAAGAGCCACATTTACATTGTTTAACAAACAAACAAACAAAAAATTACAGTGCAGGAGATACTCTGAGCCTTGATGGCCTTCAGCAAATACCAAATGCACTGTGCTGCCAAAGTCTGCTGTGGTCCAGCCCACAGGAGGCTAAGAGAGGTAGGCCTGGACTTGATCTGACCCTTGATATGGCACCTCTGCCCCGCTGTGAATGTTTGATTTGAACACAAGAGGCCTTGACTGTGGTGGGGACAGTGACTCTGGCAGCCCCCACTCTGCACCTCACATGCCAAGCTGGCACTCAGGCAGAGAACAGCCTGTTAGTGATGCTGTAAGAGTCCTCGCTTGCCCACTGGCCACCTCCGCGGCCTCTGCTCTCTGAATGCTGTGGTAGCAATGCCAGGAAAAGGTGTTTGCTGAGCTGACTCCAGCCTGCATCACCAAGACAGGATGATCTGAACTCATCCCTTCTGTAACTTACAGATGACTTCGCACTCGGTGTGGGAATGATGCTCATAATGATTCTTGCCATGGATCACCCATAATGGAAAGTAGACCTGCGGCCTGTGTTTCTTCCTATCCCCTAAAGTATAATAATTGGAACCTTTAAGTTCCAAAATGAGACTTTGCAGCAACTGTAGCCCCAGCTGCCTGACAGAGGCCTTGGTCTATGAAATTTCTGCTCAGTCCATGTAGAGTAGGTTAGACCCACCTCCCCATGCACCTCTGGGATCAGCGACCGCTCTCCACCCATAGCAGCTCCTGCCAAGCCTCAAATACCTCCTTCAAATAAGTTGTGTTTGTCCTGCTGGGGTGTATGGGTGGGGAGGCTCTAACTCATGTTCTTCAACTCCAAAATGGGATTTAAAATCTGCACATCAGGGGCTGGGCATGCAGCTTGGCGATGAGCACTTGCTTGGTCCATGTAGTGTCCTGGGGTCCTTCCCCAGCACTGCACGGATGATACAGTACCCACAGTTGTGGGCCCTTCCATTTCTCTCTAAGCCCTGCCCTCCCCACCTGATGGAGCACTCCAGTCCCCTGTCAGGAGGACTCTGTTGTGCCTTCACCATGCATCATAGTTTCCACACTGTCCGCTCCTCTGCCCAACAGCCAGGGAGCAGCTACCCCTCACTAGGAGAAGCCCCAACAGCCTGGAATAGAATCCAAGCCTGTAGCTGCCCCCCTGCTTCGCTGCTATGACCCCTGTGTACATCTTCAGCATTGCCCTTCTTGTCCCTGAAGGGGCAGCTGTCTGGCTACACTCTTGTGGCCCCATGCTCTGCCCCAGGGCTGTTGCACTTTCTTTGACCTCTTCCCTACTTGTGTTAGCACAGATTCATCCTTAGTGAGGCCCTGACCCAAGCTTTGCTCCCCGCCTCTGTAGAGAGCCCTTCTTCTAGCCTCTCTGCCTCACCACAGGCTTGGCATATCTAGCTTGCTCTGAAGTCTCATCTCTTCTGTTAAAGGCGCCTTGTTCACACCAGTGACCCCAACTCTTGGGTTATTGTCACAGCCACAGTAACACATGGGTGGAGCTGTTCTTTGTCTGTTGAGGGGAGGTGGGATTGCTCCCACATGGGTGGTGTACAGTCTCTGCCTGGACTTGAGGCCTTTCTTACCTAGTCAGCTTGCTGCTTGCTTCCTCAGTGACCTCTTCAGTAGGACCCTGGTTGCGCCCCCGCAACTAAGCTCTTTTGTTTCACTTTGTTGGTTTTTGAGATAGGGTTGGCCTCACTGCCTCAGCCTCACTAATGCTGGGTTACAGGTGTGTGGCTCCATGAACAGATCCTTAACCCTTCAGGAGACAGTGGTTTCAGAAGGGAAAGTATGCGTGTCGGGGAATTCTGGGTTTGCCTTTCTTTCTTGCAACTGTGTAGCTCTGGGTGAGGTGCTACCCTACTTTGAGTCCTAAGTATTTTCTGTGTGTTTTTTCTGTCTGAAGATACTAATTCTAGGGATCATGGGAAACATAGACATTGGACATAGGGTGCTGATATGAGTTTCTCAATGGGACAGGCCACTCTGGGGGTGGGCGTGGCATGTGCCTGGGTAATTGTAGCCTACCAATAGACGAGAAGGCAGAGCACGAGAAAGCAGTTTGAGTTACTGGTTCAGCTTTTGAGGTCTGGTCAATGGCAAGCACAGGAAGACCGTTCCATGTAGAATGTTTTTACTTTAGCAGGTTTCCAGACCGGCTGAACCTGAGCCCTGGTCAAGGCTGGCCGGCTCCTGCCATCCTCACACTGTCCCTTTGTCTCACCCCCTGTGCTCCCCAGAGGCTGTCACTACTGTCCTTGCCTGTCTCCTCTGGGAAAGCAGGACCAGTGCATCTTGGGCCTGGTATTGCGTGGGGAGTAGGCATCCTCGGGTGTTTGCCTCAAGCATAAATGCCCCCTGCTCACAGGATGTGTGTTGGCAGACAGGTGTGAAGGTGTGGGCTGGGCTGTTAGGGAGGGAAGATGTCCGAGAAGTGACTTCTTTCTGCTCCTGTTCCTGTCCAGCTGGAGCAGAGTGAGGCCAAATGTGAGGACGCCTTGAAGACCCAGAAGGTGCTGACTGCGGACTTGGAGAACATGCACAGTGAGCTGGAGAATGTGACCCGGAGCAAGACCCTGGTACTGTACCTCCCACAGTCCCACCCAGAAGAGCAGGCTCATGGTCTGGCCTTGGCCTGCTGGGGACATAGCCTTGGAAAGACCTTGAGACCCCTCTGAGTCACCCCACTGCTGGGGGATACAGGCTTCTGTTGTACACCTTCTGGGTATTCAGTTCCGTAAGAAGGATAAGGGAACTTACTGCGGACCTACTGAATGCTCAGCTCCCTAAGAAGCAAAGGCAATTTGTTATGGACCTACTGGGTGCTTGATACTGAGTCAACAGAATACACACACACACATGCATGCACACATACATGTACGTATACATGCACATACACATGCATACACAGGTGTGAGATCACATTTAGAAAGGCAAGCAAGGAAACCTGTTGTGGACCTACTGTGTGCCCAGTAGCATGAAGTTGCACTGCGATAATAAACACAGCGGATCATGTTCCATTTGTGTGCTCTCAGCTGTAGATGGTTCTCGGGAATCTCTCACAGCCCTACTGTGTTTTACCACCATGGGGACTCTTGGTATTTATCATCAGACCGCTGCATGCCACCTTCTCTAAGAGCTCACGTCAACTCCCTGCACTCAGAAGACCGGCTGGCTATTCATTATGTTATTGTATGGTCAACACTGAGGGGGACGAAAGAGCCATATATCTATCATGTTGGTGACAATGTCTGGAGTCTGGATGATCATACTTGACTTAAAATTGTACTCAATATACAGAATTCTATAGTGTGCATAGAGGTGGGGAGGAACCAGCTCATGCTTGTGCAGCATCCTAACAAGCCCTTTTTCCTGTATTTCATTTTTTTTTCTAAATTAAGGGGAACATGTCCAGAAATACATACATGTGCTCACACATTTTCTTAGGGTTTCTGTTGCTGTGATAAACACCATGTCCAAAAGCAACTTGGGGAGGGAAGGGTTTATCTCATCTTAGATACTCACATCACATTCTGTCACTGGGGAAAGATAGGACAAGAACTTTGGAGGCAGGAACTGAAGCAGAAGCCATGGAGGAATACTGCTTACTAGCTTGCTACTTACTGCTTGCTGTCTGCTTTCTTACACAACCCAGGACCACCTGTCTAGCGGGTGACATTACCCACAATGATCTGGGCCTCCACATCAATCATTACTCAAGAGTGCCTCACAGGCCAATTTAGGGGGTGTTTTCTCAACAGAGATTCTCTCTTCTAAATATCTCTATGTTGTATCGAATTGATGAAAAGCTAACCAAAACAACTGACCCTTTGTCAGTTTGACACACATATACATCACTACCCAACTATAACCTTTCCTTTCTTATTTGCCCCCCAAATTACATGTTAATATTAATATCACAGTATTAAAACTTTCAAACTATAAAAGTCCCCCAGTCTTTAGAAAATTCAAACACTTTAAATTTCAATCTCTTTAAAAGTCACAAAGTCTTTCTCAAAGTTCAAACTTTCTCTAAAATACCCAAAATTTCTCTAAAATTCTAAGGTTTATTAACTGTGGGCTCCTATTTTTAAAAAGTTACAAAATTTCTATTTCAAACAAAAAAAGGAAGCTCCAGAACACACTCACAATCAAATCAAAGCAAAAACAAACTTCAGCAGCATAAAAATTCAGCGGTTAGTGTCAAGGACCCCATTATTCCCTGGGCTCCATGAGGCTCCATTTCCCTGGCACTGCACTCACAGCACACACAGCTCGTCTGTAGGCTCAGGCAAGCTCCACCTGCAACCGTTGCTGTCCCCCACAAGTCAGGCCGCCATTGTCTGCTCTTCTCTCAACACTCCTGTCTTTCAGGGTCCCACACAGCAGCCCTCTGAGCTCCAAGCATTCAGCGGCTTTTGCAGCCCAAACTTCAAATACCACCACAGTCCTTCCAAAAACATGCAGGCAGGTCTATCATAGCAATAACCCACAACGTGGTTCCTATTTCTGTCATACTTAGAGTTTCCATTGCTGTGGTAAAACACCATGGCCTAAGGAATGCTTAGAAGGAAAGGTTTGTTTCTTCTTACTGGTTATAGTTTATCACTGAAGGGAATCAGAGCAGGAAGCTGGAGATAGGAGCCAATGAAGAGGCCCTAAAGGAGTGCTGCCTCCTGACTTGCTCTCCATGGCTTGCTTAGACTGCTTTCTCATACACCCCAGGACCACTCACTTAGGTGGTAGTGCCACCCACAATGGGTTGGAGCATCCCACATTAATCATTAATCAAGAAAATTCCAGAATACATGCATACATATACATACACACATATATATGTATATGCATGTACACATACATACATACACACACACACACACACATTTTCTCAGCTGAGGTTCCCGCTTCTCAAATGACTCTAAGTTGTGTCCAGTAGACTAAAAACTAACCTGGACACACATATGCATGTACAATCACACACATCCACAGGATATGCCTAAATACACATAAAATCACCAAATACACATGCAAAAGAAATGACCTTGGAGGGAAAACCCCCCAATCAAATTCATCCACCCACACAATAGATATTTGTCACCTCTTGGGTGCCAAGTCTGGTGCTCAGTGCTGGGATATGCCTGTGTATAGGACAAAGTCCCTCTTCTCAGGGACAATGCAGGTTTGTGCGTACATGCCTATGCCTTGGACCTTTCAATGTGTATGCATGGATTCCTAGAGGTTCCCACAGGGCCAGAACCCTTCATACGTGTTGCATCCGCATCTACCTGAGCAATCAGTACCCACAAGCACACACTGAGTCGCGCTCTGCCTCCTTTCAGGTGGACGAACAGCTGTACAGGCTGCAGTTTGAGAGGGCAGACCTCCTGAAACGCATTGACGAAGACCAGGATGACCTGAACGGCCTCATGCAGAAACACAAAGACCTCATCGCACAGGTCAGGACCTCTCCCAGCTTGTGAATTTGGCAGATTTAACAGCCCAGAGCTAGGGAGGAACTGTCAGTTCCATGTAGCCCTGGGGAAAGCTGGTGTGTCCTCTGGAGGGCGACTCCATCAGGCAAACATTGACATCATACAGCCACTTCCCTGTCCATACACACATCCACCACACACGCATCTGCCACCAATCCATCCATTCAGCTGTGTCTTAGTCATTGGTCCACCACTGTAAAGAGACACCATGACCATGGCAACTCTTATAAAAGAAACATTTAACTGGGACTGGCTTATTTCAGAGGCTTAGTCCATTATCATCATGGCAGGGAATGTGGTGGCACACATAGAACTGGAGCAGTAGCTGAGAGCTACATCCTAATGCATGCGCACACACACGCACATACACATAGAGACAGAAAGAGAAGAAGAAAAAGAAGAAGAAGAAAGAAGGAAAGAAGAAGAAAGAAGAAGAAAAGAAGAAGAAGAAAATAACAAGAAAAGAAGAAAGAAAAGAAGAAAGAAGAAAAGAAGAAGAAGAAAGAATAAGAAGAGAAGAAAGAAAAGAAATAAGAAGACGAAAAGAAGAAGAAAGAAGAAGAAAAGAAGAAGAAGAAGAAGAAAGAAGAAGAAAAGAAGAAGAAGAAGAAGAAGAAGAAGAAGAAGAAGAAGAAGAAGAAGAAGAAGAAGAAGAAGAAAAGAAGGAGGAGGAGGAGGAGGAGGAGGAGGAAAGGATTCTAATCCTTCTCAAATAGGGCTACTCTTTGATGACTAAGCATTCAAATACATGAGCCTATGGGGCCCATTCTTATTCAAACCAAAGCAGTCTGCCTCCCCATGTGCCCACCCACCAATCCACATACCTATCTGCTATCTACTCACTATGTCTAGCCACTACCCATATACTCAGCCATCCAGTCTGTCTGTTGTTTACTGAGGACTAGTTCTATATTAGGCACCGCAAACAATGCCAAGGACACTTTGGAAAGCAAAGGGACATCCAGACTTCCCCTGGTGACTGTGGCTTTGTGAGCTGAACAGATGTTGCCATGAAGCTACCCAGAGCAGCATATGGTGGGAGGCAGGCTAGCAAACTGAACTGAGGGTCCAGAAATGGGCTGAAATTAGGGAAGGCTTCCCTGAGGAGGAGGTACCAAGTAGAACCCTGGATGAGGGTCAGGAATTAATGGATTTACAGTGTAACCATGGGGTCTGGAAGAAGGGCAACTGGTGTGCCTGGGAGAGAGGCACATGCAAAGTGTCCCTGGAGCATTGCAGAGGCTAAAGGGAGGTTGGTGAGTTGAAGGCAGCAGCCATGCACTCAGGGAGGCCAGGAGAGGAAGGACAGGACAGGCTCCCAGAGGCTTCATTTGAGGGGAGGTGGGAAGCACTGCCTGCTTTGTGGAAGCAGGGCAGGAGAGCTGCAGCTAGCATGCTACCCCACCGTCAGCATGCTACCCCGCCGTCAGCTCTGCCTTGTCCTACAGGAGTCTGGAGCTGAGGCGTGGAGGCGGACATTGAAAACCACAGTGTCAGGCAAATTGGAGGGAAAGTGAGGGCTGTGATGTGGACCTGGACAGGGAGGAGACAAGGTGGCTGGGAAGAATGGGAGCTTCTGCTGGAGTGAGTTGGGGATGGACCGGAGCTCCCAGCATGTTTCTGACCTTATCCCAGGGAGACAAGCTCAGTCCAGGAGCATCAAACATCTTCCACACTCATCCCCAGAGGCATGTCTGCAAGACAAGTGGATGTAACCCAAATAAGGAGTGGAATCACCAGGGTTACAGCCGCCACCAGAGAGCCTGTGCCTGAGTTGTGGTTAATTTTGTCCAATGTAGAAATTATTCTGTTCTGCCACAGGCCTAAACATACATGTACCATGACAAGTGAGCAAAACGAGACATGTAGCACAGCAGGAGCCAAGAGGCCTCCACAACCTCGGGAAACTCGCTTCTCAGAGACTGCCATGCTCAGCTGTTGCCTCCACATCCTACAGGGGTCTTGACTCCCCTCTCTCTCTGACCTTGGAGCTAACCTATGGAGGGGGCCAAGCAGACACTCTTCCCATAGTTAGATGAGGATACCAAGGAGCAGAGAGCCCCTGACTCACTCTGGCTGCTGTCCAAGTGCAGGTTCCCAGCTCCCTGACACTCACAGCGCTTCTCCTCCCCAGTTAGTCTTATTACCCTGACTGGATAGAAGTCACCGAAGGGCAGGATCACCCGGGCTTGTGATTTCAGGAATTTGGTGCCTGGTTGTTTGACCCCAGATGCTGGGAAAGACTGTAGCAGGAGTTTGTGGCTCATGGCTGACAGGAAGCAACAGATTCAGCAGGAAGGAGCCTGTATGGGGCACACCCCTATGATCTGTGACCCCAAGTGACCTACTTCCTCCATCTAAGCTGCACTTTCCACAGTTCCACCAACTATAGGCTCAAACTGGAGATCTATGGATGGATTAAACCTTCCTTGAAGGCTGAGCCCTGACTGTCATTTTCCAAAAGCCCTGCGGTGGCAAGCAGCTCCCCGCTCCGTCTAGACTATGGGAGACACTTCTCATTCAGACCACAGTGCCACACTTGGAATGTTGTACCGGATCCAGGGAGAGACCCGGTTGTTCTGGGCTTTCCAGCGTGTGACATCAAGAACTCAACAATCACTGAGTCCCTGGACTGATGCCATGGAGTGACTCAGCAGAGATGGGGCATTGGGAAGTTGTGACAGCAAACCGAGATGGGGTGTTGGGAAGTTGTGACTCAGCAAACCGAGATGGGATGTTGGGAAGGGGTAAAAGGCAACTTTTAAGGCACCATCATTGTCACAGAAGTTCTGATAGAGAGATCTGTGGGCTGAGGAAGAAGTGATTCTGGAAAGGGCCTCTTTATCTTGATTTGTGTCTCACTAGTCTGCTGCTGACATCGGGCAAATTCAGGAGCTGCAGCTGCAGCTGGAAGAAGCCAAGAAGGAGAAGCAGAAGCTGCGGGAGCAGGTATGTGCGCAGAGCCGCCATGCTGTGGGAGATGGGAGGATCACCCAGTCTGCTCAATTTCAGTCATGGCCAAGTGCATTAAGAAAGTCCTAGTGGAGAGACAGCTCCACACACTCCCATCACAGTTGCCGGTTCCTGCCCCACACACAGACGACCCATGTACCATTCAGTGCTGGCTCCCTCCTCTCTCCCCCTCTGAGAAATTGGTTCTAAGAAGAGAGGATGCCTGTGAGTCAGGCCCACACCCCTTGGGAGCGCTTCCATAGGAGCCATGATTTCTCTAAACCTCAGTACCTAGCTGATTATTTTTAGCCACCAATTTCTCTAAGTCCTGCTAGAGCTGGTGTGCATGCCTGTCAGAGTGGCCATGTCCCATCGAACGTGGGTGCCGAGCCCCGATGCGCATGCCTGTCGGAGTGGCTATGTCTCATGGCACGCGGGTGCCGAGTCCCAACAAGCAGATCAAAGAGAGACGCAGCAGTAGCCACCTGCTGGCTGCTGGTCTCATGATGAAAATGAGGAAACGGAAGCTCACGCGGGACATGCCATGCCCAGGCTCACACAAACAGAAAGCAGGCTGTCAGCTTGAGCTCCCAGCCTCCCTTGCTGTGTCTTCAGAGGCAGGAGTTTCTCCCTAGCCAGCCTGGCCCTTTATCATAGCAGGGAAGAGAACAAAGAATGAAAGTTTTCCTTTGTACCCAGAAGGCTCAGGGCTTTGTCACCTCTTAGCACCTGCTGCTCTGGGTCAGGGCTAGAGTGAGGGTTGGACGGCGCTGTCCCGTGTGGGCAGTCAGCGTGTAGCAGTTGAGCAGGGAACTGGTGCCAGGGGTGGGACTCGGGTCAATG
Organism: Ondatra zibethicus; assembly: GCA_004026605.1. Lineage (NCBI taxonomy): Eukaryota > Metazoa > Chordata > Mammalia > Rodentia > Cricetidae > Ondatra > Ondatra zibethicus. The sequence continues at coordinate 60,227 of PVIU01001929.1, read as the reverse complement.
GTGCCAGAAGACTCCTCAATGTGCCCAGCTGCAGGTGGCTCAGCTTCGCATCCAGTACCTGGAGCAGTCCACCGTGGACCGCACCATTGTCAGCAGGCAGGAAGCTGTCATCTGTGACCTGGAGAACAAGACAGAATTCCAGAAGGTGCAGATGAAGAGATTTGAGGTATTGAAGCCCCATGAGCCATTGGGAGCAGGGGCAGGGTTTGTGGTGTGAGTCCCCATATCACTTGGTTTGCATGCTTAGCTTGAGAAAATCCAACCACTCCATCCATTCTTGTCCTTCTCCTGTTCTTTTTTCTTTTGTTCTTCTACCCATTTCCTGGAGCCACCCATGTACCCATTCGTCCTCCTCCTCTGCCCACTCCTGCCACCACCTTCACCCATTCCTCTCTTGCAGCCTGTTTTTTACCCCAACTCTCATCACCCTCCTCTCCTATCTCCTCCCCTCTCCTTCCCTTCCCCTTTCCCTCCTCTTGCCTTCTTCAGCCCTAGGCTCCACTGCCCATCCTTGAGTCCATGGGTACCACTCTCTCCATCTCTGTCTGTCTATTCATCTTCTCATATACCTCAAATTCCTGTGGTCAATTTCTTTTACAGCCATCTATGAAGCCCCATGTTGGTATGTACAGGACAGACATATGAGCACGAACACCCACAGTGCAGAGTATGCCATGACCGTACAGATGGAACCTTCTAGCATGGAGAGCCCACCTGGCTTCCAGGATGTCTGCAGTGTAGCAAGAGCCTGGTGGACTTGGATGGGGTTTAGCGAGGACACTGACATCAATTGTGAGCCAATAATTTCAGTGTGTGTTCACTTTTTCTGTGGACCAAGGACAGGAAACATTCACAGAGGTCACCCCCACTATCAACATCCTCCCCCATAGCACTCTATGCTTGACACTCAGCAACACCGTGCAGAGTGAGGAGTAAGGACAGGCTTCTCCACTGAGTGAGAACGTGGGGTCAGATAGGAGCTGATGACACCTGTCCTGACCTCTCTCCAGGGCTCTAACTTCTCTGCAGCCCTCACCCCTTCACTACATGGTGTTTGGATGTGAAAGGCTGTGCTCCTCATCCTGAAGCCCATCCCAGCACATGTGGTCTTAGATACGGCTGCTGTGGATAAACAGGAAAAATTCTTGTTGACCTTGACCTTCATAGACTTTCCAGGTAGCTCCAGGGGACACTCAGGCAGGGGCCTCCAGACCCTGAAAATGCTGAGTACGGTACTACGTGGCTGCCTGCGTCTGTGGAGTTGTTATTCAGTTCTAGCATGTAACATGAGGGCCTGCTTGTTGGGGTTTCTGTCCTGCCCAGTTCTCACAGTCTTTAGGTCCCAAAGAAAATCACACAGAGAATCTGCTTTAGTTAGAAACCAATTGGCCCATTAGCTCAGGCTTCCTATTAGCTTTTATAACTTACATTAACCCATTATTCTTATCTATGTTAGCCACATGGCTCCATACCTTTTTCGGCAGAACAGGTCACATCCTGCTACTTCAGTGTCTGAACAGGACTGGGGAGCAAGCTTCCTTCTTCCCAGAATTCTTCTGTTCTCATTGACCTGCCTCTACTTCTTGTTTGGTTGTCCCGCCTATACTTCCTGCCTGGCTACTGGCCAATCAGCGTTTATTTACAACATAATGGATAGAATACAGAATTGTCCCGCACCACTAGCACAGACAACTGACAGCAGGAAAAGAAAAACCTGATGGTAGAACCTGGAAGATCCCAGCCTATAATCACTGGTCCCCTTTGTCACCATTATCCAAACATAACAGAATCTGTGTCCCTGCTGCCAAGGGTCACTGGAGACGCCGTGTGATGCCTTTCTCCCCTTTCACCCTGATAGTCTCTAAAATGGGGCCTAACAGGGCGGCTCCCCTTTGGGTGACAGTTTCTGACCCCGAGTCTGTCTCCTCCAACCACAACTCCCAGAACTCCCAGCAAGGCTTGAAATAGTCACATGACCCTTGCCTGTGTCAACACTCTGCCATTTTGCCTACTGGCATTCCACAGATCCAGATTCCTGGCTTGCTGGCTGCCTAATAAATCCAGATAACACTGAGGCCTTTCTAGCATACGGGGGCCTGAGTGCTTTTCTCTTCATCCCCTCATTACGTCTGATGGGTCTCTGTCCCCAGGAAAGTCAGAGCACTGAAGGTCGAGAGGAGTGACCTCACCCAAGGCTCCCATTCATAAAGCCAAAACTTTGGTTGTGCGGAGTACTAATCCAGGACCCCTCTTCCCCCCCTCTATCTCTCTCTCCCTCCCTCTCAGGCGTCCCTCCACTTCCTAGACCTTGGGAGGCACGGGGCCAAGGATTGTCAGGCCACCCTTCTGCAGCCCCATTTGGGCCAAATGCCTATCTTAGTCTATTAGATCCTGGCAGTGCCCTGGGACACAGACACGAGAGCCCCCATCCAATCACCTACCCATGGTCATACAGCAGGAAGAGGTAGAGGCAGGGTTTGAACCCAGAGCCTCTTGGAGGTAGATTCTCCATGTGTTTGTCCCATAGTTTCTCCAGATAGTTCTTATTTCAAAGTGAATTCTTATTTTGGGAGGGCAGAAATTACAGTTCTTTTTTTTATGTTGTTTTGGTTTGAGTTTTTTTCTTTTTGTTTCTTCCTTTTATTTTTGAAATTATTATATAATCACATGATTTCCTCTTCCCTTTCCTTCCTCCAAGCTCTTCTACCTATCCCTTCTTTCTCTCTTTCAAATTCATGACCTCTTTTTCATTGCTTGCTTTACATGCATATAGGTATGTACATAATATATATTCCTAAATATAACCTGCTTGATCTGTTGTATACGTTTTCAGGACTAACCATTTGATGCTGGATAACCCAGTCAGTGTGTCTTCCCTGAGGAAAACTAAGAAACCACAATTTTTAAAGTTTTTTCACTTTTATTGATTCTGTGTGAATTTCACATCATACACTCTGCTCCCAGTCGTCTCCCCATCCTCTTGCATCCTCCCTCTGTCCTTGCAACCTCCCTCTCCCAAACAAAACCCATTTTAAAAGAAAACCAAATAAAACAAAAACGAAAAGAATCTTGTCATGGAAGCTGTAATATGGCCTGTCAAGACGCAGTTTACCCCTTAGTCCATTCATCTTTACTTGAAAGTGGTTGGTTCGAGGCCCCTGGTTTCTGATGCACTATTGATAATGCTCTCTCACTGGAGCTCCTCTTGGATATCCAGTTGTCTTGAGGATCCTGCCCCACCCATCTGTAGGTTCGTACCTTTCACACGATCCTACAGTTCAGAGATTCAGTGGATGCTGGAATGGGCCAACTCATAGCTCTAGTTCTAGGCCTGGTTGGTCAGCTCACTAGTCCTCCCTCACCATCACAGGCGAGCTCTGCAGCACTGCCGCAGCCAGCTCACCCAAATGCAGCCTGCAGCAAGGAGCCGAGCCAGTTCTTCTGCTCTAGGGTCCTTAGATTCAGGTCCCCCTCACTCCTATCTCCAGGGCCAGCTTTACTGTTTTACCCAGGCAAGGTGTAGGGCTCTCTGTAGGGGGAATGTGAGGAGGTGGGATCAACTCTCCTGCTCTCATGGCCTCAGGGCTGGCTCATCTGTAACCCTGACAGGGTCTCTAGTGTGTTGCCCAAGGCGGGTTGCAGGGCCTGTTTTCCTGTGTGCTCCTAGCTAGTGAGGGGCAGGGAAAGTTCTCTCACTCTCAAGACCCTGAGGCCAGTTCTCTCCTGCCACAGGGTGCAAGGGGTGGCATGGGTGCCACCGCATGGCAGATGGGGGTGCGCCAGCATTAGCTCTGTTGTTCTCATGCCCTCAGGGCTGGTTCACTTTCATCCCTGACAACAGGGTCAGCTCTAGTGTGCTGTCCAGACAGAAACCACAATTCTCAACCCGGATCACTTGGCACACACATGCAGAGGCCCAGTGAAGGAGTCCGTTCTTTTGAGACCTTGCTTCGGACCTCTGGTTTCTTCAGGTGAGACCAACCATGCTTTCTGCCCTTCCCAGGTCCTGGTAATCCGGCTTCGGAACAGCCTGATCAAGATGGGTGAGGAGCTGTCTCAGGCAGCCAAATCAGAGGCCCAGCAGCGAGAAAACAGCCAATATTATCAGCGGCGCCTGGAGGAGCTAAAGGCAGAGATGCAGGAGTTGATGCAACGGGAGGAGGAGGCCAGCCGGCGCTGCATGGAGCTGGTGAGGGTGGGCCCTCATGGGCTCTTGTGCAGATTAGCATTTGGGCTGGAGTGGAAACTTCCTTTTGGTGGGTAGGAAAGCCTTCTTATTGGGAGACTCTAGGTTGCCCTCTTGGGTCTTTTGGGGAGGGTTACCTAGGAGGGAGAAACAGAAGACATGGGCTGGGAGACAACACTGTTATTGGCTGCAAAATCTTGATGTGTACCCAAAGCCAACCAATGGTCTTTTGTGCTGCTGGAAGCATCTAGACTCAAGCCAGTGTTACCTGCCTTGCATAGGGAATGCCAAGGACAGGGTGGCCTTGGGAAACACGGAGGGAAACAGAATCTATTTAATGTCTGTCTTTCGTGGTGTCTCAGCACCCATCTCAGTGCGGAATGCTCACAGCAACTGTAGTATGTCGAGTGGGGAAACAGAGGCTTCAACTGCAACTTGTGGTAAATGTGGACTCATCTCTGGGCTTGGAGCAGAGACAACAAGTGTGGAGGGTGGAAGAGGCATCTAGAGACTCCTGTACTGAGCATGAACAATGTGCCTGTTCTGAGTGAAACACTTCCTGTTTTCAGAGAGGAATCCTATGTCTGTGGTGAAGATGGGGAAACTGAGGCCCTGGGCTATCCAACATGCCAAAATGAGGCTCAGTGAAGGGACATGGGTCTGTATCTCTAGCCATCCATGGCATGGACCACGTACATTTTTAAATTTGTTTTCTGCCTTGTGGGAATATCCTCCATCTTCTGATATATTGTCCTAAGAACAGTTCCCTGTGGGACCACAGGGCACATGACATTCGTCTTGGGACAGGCATATTGAATTCTTCAGGGCTCTGATTCTGCAATGTGGGGGCAGCACCCCCTTTGTCTACTGTCATTCAACCTCCCAGCAAGTGAACCTGCACTTACACTGTCCTTAAGGTCCCCAAAGTGAGGTCATTTCCCTGCCCACCTGCAAAAGGGCTTACCTGCTGTCCTCTACTGCAAACGAGCTTTCTTCTCAAGCTCCCATCCTTCACGGCCAGAGTCGAGCTGCCGGCCAGCTATCTGCGCGGTGACAGGCGAGGTGCTGTACAAAGCCTGAGATTCCCCAGACAAGTTCAGGTCCCTGACTGAAGTTTCCTTCTCACCCTGAGGGAGAGAAAGGCTTTCCTCCAGTTGACAAGCAGGGCTCATTAGCATCCCACTGCCTGTGTCATAGCCAGTCCGTGTGGTGACTAGCCCGAAAGAAAGCTACCCTAAGCTCCATCTCCCGTGATGTCTTGGTTAGCTGGCTGCATGCTCGGGGACACTGGTCTGTCAAATGGCAGCTCTTCTTCTGTCTGTGCTTCCTCCCTGCTCCCATTCCTCTCTCCCTCTTTTCCATTCTCTCCTCTGTGGCTCTGTTCCTAGGGTAATGTGCAGCTCTCTAGAAACTCTCAACCACTGGAGAAATTAGACAGATGTCGCTGTTGCAAAAGCCCCAGGCAGCTTGGAACTTCTCAGAGCAACCGTAAGATGTGTCCCCTGTGGGTTTCATAACACAAGGGACTGCAAACAGGGTATGGTTAAAGCCACAGGCTGAGTTCTCAAATGTTGTGGGTGGAGGTCAGACCAGGCCACACTCGCTCTGAACACCGCCCCCCACACCCCACCCTGCCTTCCCTGCCTCCGGATGGCTGTAGGTCCTGGCCAACGGCAGCTGGCGGCACAGCTCTAGTCTGAGCCTCCATCTCCACAAACCTTCTTGCCTGAGGGTGCAGGCCTCAGCTGTCCTTTTGTACTGGTGGGGACAGTTACCCTGGGTTTGGGGCATACCCTAAATGAAGGTTGAGTTGATTGTGCAAGTAAGCTCACATTCACAATCCTGGGTGCACATGTGTCAGGGAACTCACCCTAGAAGTGTGGACATCACTTTTGCCATGGCAAAGGCATCTGGCAGATCCCATAGTCTCTTTAGGGCATCTGAGGTAAGCAAGGCTCACGTGGGCAAGCCATGTTAACTTGGAGGTCTGTATTGGTCAGTTCCATCTCTGTGATTGACACACCCAACAGAGACAGCCTCAGTTCAGGAGGGAGAGGCTTATCTCGGTTCAGGTTTCCAGAGCTCTTAGCCCTCATGGCTGGGAAGATACAAGGTGGGAGCCAGCCACTCTGTGACTGCAGAGGTTGGTGACATCTCTGTTCACACCAGTGCACACCAGGGTCAGAAAGAACACACCTGAACCAAGGAAGGATTTAACCTTCAAAAGCCACCTATAGTGAGCTACTTCAGTCTGTCAGGCCTCAAGACCCAATGACTCCATAACTTTCAAAGGGTAGGGCCACAAGCTGGGTGGGCTCAGGAGCTCAAAACATGAGTCTGAAAGGGCTATTTCCAATTCAAATTGCCACACACCGCCTCTTGCTAAGAGTGGTTGTTCCTAGTTTTCCAGTATATTCTCGGCCTTCGGGTCCCAAGGACTCTGCAGCAGGAAGAAAGAGGTCTGGGCTAACACATGCACTTAACAGGCATGATGAGGAAGGAGGTGGGTCTCCAGGTCCCCATGGTATGGAAGCAAGGACACCGGGGAAATGACATGCTTGCTGTCATCTGAAGACACCTTGTTGCTCTGGCATCCTGGAACCTCCCTAGGCTTCTCAGAATCCTCATTCCATCTATCCTGATCAAGGTCCATGGCCAGGACCAGCATATCTTCCCCTGTGTCTCCTCCACAACTCTGTACAGAAATCAGAGCTCTGGTCCCATCCTTCATGCTAGATGTGCCCTCAGTAGGCATACTGTGTGTCAAGCACCATGGTGGGCTATGTGTTCTCAACCAGTCCACATGTGGGAAATACAGAACTGTTACAGCTTGGGTCCTGGCCTTTCTGAGGCAAGGTGTAGTGACAGGAAGTTAGGTCACTGGAGGGCACATCCTCAAAGGGGATATTAGGGTTCCATCCCCTTCCTGCCTTTTCCTTTGCTGCTTGACTTCTATTGGTTGAGTAACCACCTCCACCATGTTCCCACCACAATGTTCCAAAGCAACAGGGCAAGAAGTCAGGGACTGCTACCCCTGAAACTGTGAGCCCACACTAACCTTTCCTCCTCCTCCTCCTTGTTTACCTCAGGTGTTTTTCACAGGCACAGAAAGATGGCTAACACGGTAACCATCACTCGTGTATTTTGCACAGATGCAGTTTCCTATACAATGGGCCAGAATCCTCACAGAAAAACTCAGCGTCATGTCCCACTTAGCACTGAGTGTTCCGCCCATGCACACCATCACCACCACAGAGCCATGTCTAGAGCAAAGCGTTGCCATCTGTACCTTCTATTTTAGAATTAAGATCTCCCAGAAAGAAGAAAGGTAATTTCCTAACTCTATAATTCAAGCATTCATCTATCTAGCTACCCATCCACCCATCTATTCACCACCCATCCATTCAGTAATTGATCCATAAATTCCACCCACCCACCCACCCACCCATCCATTCATCCACCCACCCATCCATCCATCCACCCATCCATTCATCCACCCATCCATCCATCCATCCAACTACCTACCCACCACTGACCTACACATCATCCATCCACCCATTCTGCATGCATCCATCCATCCTCCCACCCACCCACTCATTCACCCCCTCATCTATCTACTCACCCATCCACCCACCAATCCATCTACTCATTTATCCATCCACTGATTCTCTCAGTGAATGTTTGTTGAAATATTGACCCTCAACTCTGCCAGGCCAGGACCATAAAGGGGCAGAGGTGGGAGGTCGCTCAGGGCAACCTGGAATGACAGAGCTGGAACTGTTGACCTTGTGTGTCTAGCACTGAAGTCTTCCCTGAGATATCCCTGGCCTTTCAGTTCAGCTCTGCTGAAAAATGGCTCTATTGTAGGAGACTGAGAAGGATTCTGGGCCCCTGGGACCTGTGAACTGTCACAAGGATGTTGATGAATCTTCTGTCTGCATTCCTTTCTGCCTGTCCCTGGCCAGCTCCATTTGTCACTGCTGGTGTTGGTTTAAAGGGCTGTGAGCTGTTGCATGTGGATGATTGATCCCCCAGCTGGCTCACTAGCACATCCAGATCAACATCCATTACCCCACCAATGGAACTTCTCTCCTTGCGAAATAAGAAAAATGAGCTCTGCCCATTAATTTTAGTGGATGTACTATTCCTGGCAACTCCAGGCGCCATTGTGGAGAAACGAATATTCTGGCTCTAAATCACTCAAGTTCCTCTGTCATCGCGGTACAAGACAGTTCGCCTCTGAATTTATATTCTGTTGTTTTGAGTTGTCACAGAACCCAGGAGAACCAACCTGGTCCCTGGACAGTGTCTAGGGAAGTTGTGGGCTGATGGTGGGCTTCACAAACCTTGCTCTCCCACCTCAGCACTGAGACCTACCACTTTCTTACTTGACTGGCCTTGTGCCTTTGCCCGCGCCTGCGGCCGCCTCAACAACTCAGAGCTAGTGTCAGGTGGCCTGGCTCCTACACAGTGCAGGGCTCACCTGTTCCTTATCAGCACCTGCACTCTCGTCTTGCCATGCAGAGAGATTGGGTTCACTTGCTGTGGAGAAGGTTAGTCACTACAGTCTGGCACCAGCCAGATGTCTCCATGGGTAAAGGTGCTTGGCAGCAATGCTGATGGCCTGAGTGTAATTCCCACATGGTGGAAGGAAAGAGCTGACTCCTGAAAATTGTCCTCTGCTATCTCCAGGCTCTATCTTACTCAGTATTTAGAAAAACCTAGAGAATGATTGCTGTGTGCCCAGTCCCTACCCGACCCCTGAGAAAGAGACTGGTGGTGGGATTGCAAGCCTGACTCTTCAGCCTTCTTCCCATCCCATCTTTCTCATCCAAGATATTTCCACCTTGTGCCAATGAATGACAAATCGCCTCCCTCCCCAACTCTCCTCCCGCTGTTACTCATGGAACTGTTCTTACTTGCATAGAAGATCAAAGTGTATGTTGATCCTATTGGACTTTTATAAGTTACCAAAAAATGGATGTCATAAAACAAGAAAGACTCATTATGTCCAAGCTCAAAGTATTGGCAAGGCCACCATACCCTGTAGATTCCAAAAGAGACGTTGTGCTCTTATCCATAGTCTGGTGGCTTCAGGTGACCTTGGCAGGTGGCTGCACCAGCTGGTCTCCACTTCTGTCCTCGCATGACTTTCTCTTCCCTACTGACTGTCTCTGAGGCCACATTCACTGGATTTAGAGCCACAGCGTCTGTGACCGTTCTTGTCATTGTGACCGTTTGACTCATGGCTTTAGAGGGTCCATCGTGGTGGGGAAGCTGTAGTGGAGAGTTCAGTTCATGTTGTGGTGGGCCAAGAAACAGAGGACAAAAATGGGAGGAGCCCTCAGGGATGACATAAATCCGGAGGACCTACTGCTTTTAGACTGACCTCATCCCCTGAGTGTTCAGAACCTGCCCCCAAATAGTGCCACCAAGGCCTTCCACACTGTAAGCCTGTGGGGGACTCTGACCAGTCTCACCGTCTTCGTTAATGGCTTTTGCAAAGACCCTGGCTCCCGCGTGTCATGCTTTGAGGCTCCAAATGGATATAAACAGGGGTTGGGGCACCACAGGGCAGCAGAAAGAACAAACCCTTGGATGTCTCAGCTAGGATTGCATGACCTGCTGGCACCTGTGAAGCACAGGATGCAGCCCTTGCCCATCGAGTGGCTGTAAAGTTGAGAGAGACAAGAAATGCCCGTATAATAGCACATGGCAGACACTGAGAGTTTCCGCTTGTGTTCTTTCTCTCCCCCTTCAGAGCTGGACTCTCCTTCCCTCTGAGGTGATCTGCCCCACCCTGCTCTAGGGATCTTGTCAGTTAGCTCATGGTTTGGGAGCAGTGACAGTGGTGCCCCCCACTTCTCCCTGCCAGGCTCTGGACCACGGGCTTTACATCCAGGTCTCATTCTGTATTTTTACCAGTAAAGGAACCAGGCAGCTTCTCTAAGTCCTAGGAAGTGACAGAGTTAGAATTTGAACCAAGGCCTGAGCCTCCTTAAGGCCTATTTTCAGACTCAAAACATCTTAGGTCCATGATGTTTACTCATTGAAGTTCATTTTCAAGATAATCACAAAAATTAATACTTTTCATTGTGTTACTTAGGGTTTTCAAACCATAGTGTTATTCTCAGGGTGGGGTGCTGTGGGGTACAGTCCAGCACGTGTGTTATTCTGCGGTGGGGTGCTGTGGGGTACAGTCCAGCACATGTGTTATTCTGGAGTGGGGTGCTGTGGGGTGCAGTCCAGCACATGTGTTATTCTGGAGTGGGGTGCTGTGGGGTACAGAGTAGCACATGTGTTATTCTGGAGTGGGGTGCTGTGGGGTACAGTCCAGCACATGTGTTATTCTGGAGTGGGGTGCTGTGGGGTACAGTCTAGCCCATGGATTAGCACCCCCTTGTCCTCTGTTCACTAGGAGCAAATAGCATCACCATCAAAAAAAATGGCTCCAAATACTGCTGAAATCCCAAAGAGGCAAAGTCACTTGCTTCAGAGGGGTCTGATCAAATTCTCACAGTCACTGTAAGGGTGACATCTGTGCAGTTTCCCATCTTACAGATGACTCAGTTGAGGCTGAAGGAGACCATGGGATACACCCCAGGTCCCAAGGCAGCTGGAGAGGGCCGCATGAGAAGACAGAGTCCAGGATGGGAAAAGGGAGAAACTTAAGTTCCCATGCAGGGAAAAAGGACAGTAGTGTCCATCAGCACCTGGTGGTAACCTTTGGAGACCCAGAGGCAACATCACAGTGGATTCCAATCTGGGCGAAATTGAAAGCCTCGTTATAGACTGTGTACTTTTAATAATGTTTAAATAAAATATGGGAGCACGGGTGTGATCTCCTCCCCACGTCTGGCTTGTCAGCACCCTGGCAGGCTCATAAATAGTTAATGGACAGCCACTTACAGCTCTCCTTCTGTTAAATCCAGCATCAATTTTATATGCCCATGAATTATGGATCTGCCATTGCTTTGGGGTGCATTTTCCACCTTCAAATGGGAAAAAAATGAAAAGAAATCCAGGTCTTAAGGAAATGAGGGGCCTGGCCCCGCCTCTGTGTCCATCCATTTTTCTTTAAAGAAAAAGGCTTCCCTGGGTATAATGCATGAGTGAGCTGGATCTCACAGTGTCCACCAGACGCTGGGATGGAAACTGGAGTGAGGGCCCATGAGTGCTCAGCCGACCCTTCATGGGGACATCACCTGGCTTCTTGTGTCTGCCCATGGTGTAAAACATCCCGCCTGGAGCTGAGTACAGTTCACTAAACATACAGTGGGGATCCAGGCACACAGGACGCTGTCATACACCATCCCCTCACAGATAGAAGAGAAGCCCCAGAAGCTTGGATCACAGAAAAGCGCTAGTAGAGATGGAGGAATGTGACATTCTTTTTTTTGATATAATTATTTCACTGACATTTCATATGATTTAATTTTTACTAATAGCGGAGTTTGACACTTTGCTTGCAAATCTGCTGACAGACTAATAACAAGCCTGCTGGCGCCGTGCTTCTGCGAGTCTGTCTAGAGTGGGAGCCACGCGGGGCGGGGCTCTAGTTCTCTGCTTAGGAGGTTCCTGGGCAAGTCGGAAGGCTGTGAAATCAAATCTCGTGGCCCACTTCTCTTTTCAAAAGCGAATGTGCCATTCCAGAAGGCTCGAGTCCTAAGGCTCTGTAAGCTCAGTACAATCAGAGCCGGGCAGTGGCGCAGTGGGTAAAGTGCTTGCCGTGCCGACATGAGGAGCTGAGTTCCATGCCCACCCAGCACCCATGGAAGGAATCTGTCATGCATGCTTGCAGTTCCAGCACTGTGCAGACCGGAAGATCTCTGGAGATTGCAGGCTAGCCAGTTTAACCTGAGTGACAAGCTCCAAGTCCCAGTGAGAGACCCTGTCTCAAACAACACATGGTGGACTACCCCTGGAGAAACATAGCCAAGACTGACTTCAGGCACGCACATGTACATGTGCACACACACACATAGACACATACATACACACACATGTGGACACACTCACATACACTTACACACACACATACACACAGGGACACACACTCATACACATGTATGCACAGGGACACACACACACATATACACATACACACACTCATATACACGCACACACTAACAAAACTCTGAAGCAAGCCATGCAGACCACTCTTTCAGCTCTGTCTGTACTATGTTTCCCAGAGGTCCTCTTTTCTCTGCTTTTTCCTACTTTCCCCAGAGTCTGCCCACATCCAGGAAGAGCCCTCAGAAGCCCAGAGTCAGACCCTGTTCTGTGTTGGACTTTGCTTTCGTTTCTTTATGTCGTTTTTGTGCTCAGTAAGCCATGTGCCCAGTGTTCGGACTGGCACACAGCCTGTCCATGGCTCACCCCAGGTGCCCACCCAGCCCAGGGCTGAGGATTTATTCTACAAAAGCTCTGAGCATTCTCTGCTTGCAAATGTGAACTTGAGCTCAGAAAGATGAATTAATTGGACTGGGAAGTGAAGTATTTAAAAAGTCATTCCATATGGAGGGCATTTGGGGCCACAAGCCGGGTGTAAATAATGTATTTTATGGTCCCCCAACAGGGAGGTAGTTTCCTAATTATTGCCCACTACCGTTATCTCTGTGTAATCCAAATGGCCCAACACAAGGAAGGCTCAGCATTCACAGACTCCTCTACTCTCCATTCTCAGAGCATCCTTGTGCTCAAAGCTGACAGGGCGCCGTGGGGGTTTCCACCCTGTCCCCCAAGTAACCATGATCTCTGATAGACTCCCTGGCCCCTATTAGCATTCCAGTACCAAAATGACTTGGTCTTAAATGGGGCTAAGGACCTGAGTTCTGCAATAGGTCTCTTCCACGCCTTCTTTAATCCCAGACACTGACTGTGCTCGTCACAATTCAGAAGGTGCTGGCATCTAATGAAATGAGTTTCTCTGCATCTGCCTCTGAGATGAGGCATCCGGACAGTAAAAATCTATTACTGAAAGCCTACCTAGGAATAATTGGGTCCATTACTCCCTGGCTTGTGGCTTTGTTTCTGCAATTGGAAAGTGGCTCTCTGGCAATTAATCAGAATTTACAGTTGCTAATACCAATTACAGACTGTGTGTGTAGTCTCAGGATGGTGCACACAGAGGAGCAGATAGCTATCCTGTCCCCTGAGACCTCATCAGCTGCACTCACGTCACTTTGCTGGGAATTAAAGTCATTTAACTCCACAATGTTAATTACTTAAGAAAAGGAAGGGGGAGGCACTGACTGCATCCTGCAGGTGTACGTTAGATTATTCAAATCAATCCAAGGCGGGTTGCTTGGGTGAGATCAAGCTTCACGGCATCACATATCAGGGAAGCCCAGCAGGCATCTAGGAGAGCAGTATCAACTTCCTTAAGCTACACATCCTTCAGAAAACAGTCCAGGGAAATCCCGGGTCTGGTAAGTCAGACTTGCTGCCTCGACTTCCTCCTTGTCCAGATTATAAATTCACTCTGAGCGATATGTATGTCCTTTTCTGTGATTCTGAAACGGGTGTTGGTCTTAATGAGGAAAAGGAAACTTAGAACGCGAGGCTGCAACAACGGATGGGGCAGCAGAGTAGGCTGGACAGGGAGAATTCCTGTTTTAAAGGGGATGTGTTTAGAGTGAAGGACTAGTGAGTTTGTCAAGGCTGTGGCTTTTGTGTTGTCGTTGTTGTATGTAATCTACAAACTCTGATTGGGGTATGCAAAAGGGAACTCACCGGGCCACCTAACAGAGCAGCCTTGGGCTTCAAGACTCTGTGATGGCTACAGGCTCAGTACAGGCTCCTGGGCTCGGTTTGTAGCAGCTTGCCAGAACTGCTCACGGTTCTGCTCAGCTCTTTTCAGTGACATCACCATAGCTTCCAGGTGTTGGTCTCCATGGGAATATTTACACCCCAGGAATTGGCACACCCTATAACCAGTCCAATTTAAACACTGCCCAGCACACTCCTGGCTGGCTGTTTCTCCCCGCCCTCTGCACTGCTGGTCCTTTTGTAGCTGACGTCCTTTCTCACGGTCATAGAGCCACACTGAGAAATGACTATTCCATCAAACACAGTGAACAGAGAGCACTTCCTACCCAACTGACCAATCCAAACCCCCCAATATGGACGAAACCTTGTGGATTTTGATCCCTGGCTTGGGTTCATTCTATGGCCGCTCCTAAAACTTGTGCTTGAAGGATGTGATCTCTGTCTGACCAGACAGTTCTAGGATATATGTGCCACCTTGACGCAGAGCAGAGTCAGCTCCATGGTAACCTTGTAGCAGGAAGTCAGGGAGGAAGCTTGGACTGGGAGAATATTAATGCTGGAAGAATACAGGGTGGTTCCTAGGGAGGGGGCCCTGAGACGCCCCTGCAGGCGCCACAGCTGCATGCCTTGGCTCCTGCTGGGACCTCTGATTTAGATTTCATCTCTGCTTCATTTCCTGTCTCCTGCTTCAATCTCCCTTCCTCTGCTTTCTCTTTCTTTTGTTTCTGGGGCTGGGATGCATTGTGGGCAGGGTTGCTCAAAGAGAGCTATGGGAACCAGTGTTTTCCTTTCCTCCTTGGGGAGCAGTTCACTGTTGTGTGGGACTCTGCCTGGGGAGACACGATAGCATGCGTGACAGACCAAAACAGAAATCCCACGGTGGCCCAGCTGGTAGAGCAGTGAGTTTATGGGTTCCACACAGGGGAAATGTGGGTGACGAGGTTACTTCCAGGAGAACAGGTGAGCAAGTTTTCTTTAGAGACAGCAAAAGTCACATTCGCTCATCCGGTCAGTCAGTCTTTGGTTTGATTTTATGTCTAACAAATAAACCGCAACCACCAATAACACCCTCCTCACCACCATGACTAATCAACACCATCATGAAGATCATTACCCCACCACCGTCACCACCATTTGCACCACCATCCCCATCATAGCCACCATCACCACCATTATTATCATCATAGTCACCTGGACCAGGCTCTCTCTTTCTTTTGGGCCACCAACCAGCTCCAAATCATGACACAGAGACTTATTATTAGTTTTGAATGCTTAGCCTAGCTTAGGCTTGTTTCTGACTAGCTCTTATAACTTAAATTAACCTGTTTCTTGTTTATATTTTGCCTCAGGGTTTTTTTTTATCTTTTATTTCTGTATAACTTATTTTCACTGCTTCTTGTGTCTAACTGGTTGCTGGCTGCCTGACTTCTTGCCTTGGACATGTCCCTCATTCTCTCCTCCTTCTCTCATTCCTCTTCCTTGCCTAGATTTCTCCTATTTATTCTCTCTGCCTGCCAGCCATACTTATACCTCTCCTGCCTAGCTATTGGCCATTCAGCTCTTTATTAGATCAATCAGGTGCCTTAGGCAGGCAAGGTGAAAAAGATGCAACACATCTTTATGTAATTAAACATACATCCTTACACCGTTAAACAAATGTAACACATCTTTGCCTAGTTAAATATAATATTCCACAATGATCACCATTTGCACCATTATCACCATTATCACCATCACCACCACCACGAGAGTAAGAACAAAATCAGAGAGTCTCCCAGTGCTTCTCCAACACAGCCCCTTGGCAACAGGAACAAGCCTAAACCAGGTTGGGCGCCTTCCTGGCCTTCCCAGACTCTATGCCCCACAACCTGTGAGTGTACAAACACCTCTTCTGGGCTAGGACCCCAGCAGCTTCACTGAACACCCTTCCCCAGTCTTTCCTTGGCTGAGCTCCAGGTAAATGACTCGGAGCCTGGCCTGCCACTGGGCTCTTCCGACACCCACTTTGATAATCAGAATGATCACATTCGTTTCCCTAATGGCATTTTTATCTTCCCCCTTGTGAAGTTTTCAAATGGAAAAAGAAAGCAAAAACAGGCTGCATCTGTCCTTGTTCAAGCAATTTGCAGCTGTCCGTGCTGACATCTACCCAGCTGGGTGCAGTCTCCACATCCTGTTCACTTGTAATGGGGGATGATGCGATACCATGTGATTAGTTTGTCTATGCCTTAGAGACCATTATCCTGCTGGAGAGATGCCTATAAACAGACCCTCCTGGGGAATCCTTCAGCCTCTCGTGTTTGTGAGATTAAAGAAGAGGAGGCTGATGTCACTTCTTACCAAACCAAAGGCAAAAATTAGAGGGCTTTCACCTCTGCATGCTTTCCCTGAGCGCTGATATCAACAGGGTGCTCCACCCTGATGGTCAACAAGCTTGTGCTGTAAGGGTCAGAGAACAAATAGCCCTTGCAGTACAGCACACAAGCAGCAGTGGCTGCGAGAGAATGGGAGGCACTGTACCCCAGTACCACCTGAACTGCATGGCTGGATTGGCCACTGGCACTTGCTGGTTCCTGATTCTAAGAGCTGGATTGAAACCCTCACTCTAGCTCTTCCACACTGCCTGGTGTTGCCTATCCTCTTAAAGCCTCTAATAAACCACAACCACCAATAACACCATCCTTGTTACCATGATCAACCATTACCATCATGAAAATCACCCTGCCACCATCATCAACATCATATCCCCATTAGCACCATCATCATCACCACCCCCACCACCACCATCATCACTATCAACACCATCATCAATCACCACAATCAACAGCATCATCATTATCACCCCCATCATCACCACCATCATCATCAATCACCATCATCAACAACATCATCACCATCATCACCACCATCATCACCATCACCATCACCACCATCATCACCATCACCACCCTGATCGTCTATAAGGTGTTACCTCATCTGGAAGATGGGTGCTGAGGCAGTGAGGAGACAATGCCTTGCACCTATGAAGTGGAGAGTGAGCTCTCTACTCACCCCACCCCTGGCCTTGGTCACAGCTCAGCTATGCAGATCCTTCTGCAGCTCACTTGACTATCCACAGGAGCTGAATTTTCTCAAGGTTGACCTCTCCATTCCAGCTAGGCTCCTCCTCTCTCAGCCAGGCACCTCCCCAGGCTCAGCTGGTCCCTTCCCACTACTTCACAGTAGTGTGTTATCATCTGAAAATGTTCAAGTACTTACAGTAAGTTATTGCTGGAGGGAACTGTTGTCCTTGTGGCTTAAGATTGAGTAGACCTGCAAGGCTGGGCCAGCCAGCCAGCACACTGTGAACTAATCAAAGAAATAGGTTGCATTTTAGTGGGTGAAATGTTCATACAGGGGACTGGAGAAAGTTCAGGCTTCCCTGTGATGGCATCTGACAGTCATGGCTTATTTGATCAGAGCAAGGGCAAAGAGAAGTATAACAGAACCCTGACTTTTATTTTGCTTCAGCTGGAGCTGATTTTAATCTGGGTCCTGGTTACCTGCTGCTGTCTGACACATTTGTATATGTAAAACAAGAGTCGCTCTTAGAAAGAGTGGGTGTGGCTTTCTGTTATTTCTGTTACTGGCCATTCCGGTTTCCATAGCATCCTATTATTTATCGTGGCTGAATTATCTCCTGCTCCCTTTAGACCTTTGACCTTGGTTTTTGAAGTGTAATAGTGGGTCCACAGCTCTGGTTATAGAAACACAGACTCCTAGTCCCTCTTCTACTCCAGACTCCTAAGTGACTCTTGGTGACACTTGATGCTGTTGTCACCTCATAGCTGGGGGAGGTGAAGTGCAAAGTCTCCTCCGTCCAGATCCCAAGCACATAGTTTGGTTCTGAACTCTGCCTCTGTTTACACATCTGTTTGGTTTTCCAACTGTTTCCTATTACTCTTCCTGCATGGGATCCCCAAGTCAACCATGTCACCAGGCAGATACACAGGTATTTTCTGTCTATCAAGTGGTTCTGTAACATATTTGCATATGCAAAACAGGTCATGCTCTCATAGAAAGGATGGGGGGTGACTGTCTCAGTCTGTCAGGATGGCAGCACACATCTGCCCTTTGCGTTTCAGATGCAGGACCAAAAGGCCTTCTAGAGTGTTCAACATGGAAACTGGGGGTGGAAGCTAAGGAGTCAACGGCTCTTAGTTTGGCATTTCTCCAGTTTTCTCCCTGGAGTAATGGCTGAATCAAAAAGACCAGACAAGCATAATGCTTCTTGTGCCTTTATGTCATGTAAATACCAAGGTGCCATGAGGCTCAGCAGGCAAAGACCCTGGTCCCACAAAGCCAGCTTGTGTTGGTTAGTGCTAGGTTAACTGGCAGCCCCATCCCACAGGGCTGTTTTAATTTGAGTGGTGTCCATTGAGACAAGATGTGAAATCCAACCTGTCTGAGCAGTCACAGGTCAAGCGCTCAGTGTCCATGCTTGTCCACCATATTGGATGGCAGGTACCACCTCTAGATGTGCGTTTTGGATGGTACTCAGGTTCTTCCCTTCTATTCAGCGTTCTTTTCTGTTTCCTCCTGGGCTTCTCCCCAGCTGGCCATGCCTTGCCTGTGTAGTCTTCATCTTCAGTCTTATCATAGATGAGCATAAAGAAGGGACCTGTGTGTGGAGTCCCCAGAGTAATGCGTGTGCTCAGTCGAGCCTCATTCAGCCTCCTCTGAGCCTTTGGGTCACATCCCAGTTGTGCCTATGGAAGGATGTCCAGGACAAAGACACTGTCAACTCCCATTTGTGTGTCATCTTTTCTCTACAAGGTAAAACCAGCCTGCCCTTTTAAAAAGATTAATTCAGTCGCTAAACTCTGGTGTTGGCTAATTAACACCCATGCCTTCTGCTCCCTAACTAGAGAGCTTGCCTCATTCTCCATATGGCTATTTGCCATTCAGACCCACAAAATCTTAACATTTAGGATGACAGCATCCTTGAACATTAAGGCCTGATGCCTTAGAATCTGAAGACCAGGAAACGCGAGGAACAAGAGACTCTTGAGTCACAAACACAAGTTAAACCCTTGAGTTGAGCCTTGTGAAATAGTGTTTGTGTAGCTGCTGTGCCCCAGATGCAGCTGACTTCAAATTATTTCATCTAAGGCGTCCTGCAGTACAGAAACCCCATCCATCCACAGACTCCCAGGCTCCAGGTATTATGGAGACATGGCCCTCTTAGGTGTCTGAAGGGTGACTGCATCTTGTCTGCAAGGCTGGTTCTCAAATTTCAGTTTTTCAGACCACACATTTTCTGTTTTGGCCTCTGAACTGTCTGCAATCAGATCATGGGTGCATCCGCAGAGGATGCACGTAGAACTCTACTGACAAACGCGTGTGTGGGGCTAGGGATGACTAGTTGGCTATCATCACCAGTTTGTTTGGAGCGTAAGGCTGAAAAGGCTCCAACATGCACTTAGGTTTAAGAAATCTAGAGGTATCTCTCAGACCTGCAAATGCTCACAAACAAATGAAAACTACCAACCCCACACATACGCATACAATATCAGACTCCAATAACCAACCCCACACATACACATACAATATCAGACTCCAATAACCAACCCCACACATACACATACAATATCAGACTCCAATAACCAACCCCACACATACACATACAATATCAGACTCCAATAACCAACCCCACACATACACATACAATATCAGACTCCAGTAACCAACCCCACACATACACATACAATATCAGACTCCAGTAACCAACCCCACACATACACATACAATATCAGACTCCAGTACAGAGTCAAACTGAAGGACAGTTTCTCTTGGCTTAGGCCACTGCCTTCCCCAGAACAGTCATTGATCCCCAGAGAGGGTACAAGATAGGTGTCTCGGCTAAGGTAATGCCAGGACCCAGGGAAGCATCTTACTGCAGACTGAAGAAATATAACGGGAGGCCCTCGGTGGCAATGCCTCGCCAAACCCGCATCAGACTCAGGCACTCCCAAGTGCCAGGGAGGGCAGAATGAATGGGCCCAGGAGGCCCCAGCTGTGAGGAGGCTGTGATGAATCTGTTTGTGTGAGAGGCACGCACAGCCCGGCCATCACCTTGAAATGTGGAGGGAAGAGCGTACACTGCTCAGCCATTGTTTTTCTTCCCTGTGGAGTCAATAAATGGGTAAATGGGCCGTGAGTGGCCAAGTGGCTGTTATAATTTTAGACTCTATCAAAAGGAACATCACAAAAGTGTGCAGAGGAAGCATGGACTGCCTCATGTGCCGTGCAGTGAGCTGGATTCCCCATGTTGTGAGGGAGGCATTAGCGGACAGGGCAGACAGCCTGGGAGCACCGAGGGTCGTCTCTTGGCAGCAACACAGACACAGACGCTTTCCAGGGCCCTTTGGATTAAATATGAACTCTGCCTTCTGCTCAAATGACCTCCTAAATCTCTGTTTACACAGTGTGAGGGGGGCTCCTTGGGTAGAGCACCTGGCCTTGCCAGGCCAGAGAGCTAGGTGGCTGGCAACCACTGGGTCATCAGTGGCTTCCACTCCCAAACCTGTACTTTCAGTGCAGGGCCAGTGTTTTCCCAGTGGCACCCAAAGGACTCACCAGGGGAGTGGCTTCAGCCAAGCTCACCCGACAGGAAGGGGCGAAGCATCAGGGTGACACTTTCATAAAAAGGAAAAACTTTTAAAAAATCACATGACTACATGTGTATAAGCATGCCACGGCATGCAAGTGCAGGTCAGAGGACAACTGGGGGATCCTGTGGTTCTTTTCTTTTATCATGGGGGTCCCCGGAATTGAAGTCAGGTCTTTGTCAGAGCTGGAGACAAGCAACTTTACCTGCTGAGCCCTCTCACCAGCCCTGAGGGTCCTTTGTGGGTCCTTTGTGATTATCATTTTGGTTTAGTTAGCACGCAACATGCGGCTTCGCTGTGGCTTTCTCAGGTGCATATACCATTGTTCTTATTTCCCATCATTCTCTCTTGCTTCCTCCTGATAGTTCTCTTCTTCTCTACTAGTGGCTTCTTTTCTTCTTCATGTCATAACACACACACACACACACACACAAAACACACACATACATGTCACTTGTAACAGGAAAGACATGATATTTGTCTTTCTGAGGCTGGTTTTATTGATCTGGAAATCCGCAGTTCCACCCAGACTGCTACAAACGTCACCATTTTGCTCTTTGTGGCTGAACAGAGCTCCACTGACTATGAGTCCTACTGGTGCCTCTGCTGTTTCTGTCTGCCGGCCACTCTGGGTAGTGCAGCAGCTGTGAGCTAAGGGTGGCTCCATAGATAACTGTCTTACTCTCCTTAGGGTACATTCCAGGGGCACAGCTGGGATACATGGCCATTCTACACTTTCAGCTTTTGATTTTTGTCCTGATTTCCATAGTGCTGGGTTCTTTCTTTTTTCTTTCTTTCTTTCTTTCTTTCTTTCTTTCTTTCTTTCTTTCTTTCTTTCATCTTCTTTTGTTCTGTTAGACCGAGTCTCACCATATAGCCTAGGCTGGCCTGGAACTTATAATCCTCTGCCTCAACCTCCCAAGTGCTAAAGGTCACAGGGACATATCACCATGCCCAAGGTTCTGCATTTACAGCCAGGTGATAGGGGAAATGGTGGCCCAGGGCCTGAGTTGGAGAATCTGGTGCCAACCACATGTTCCATTGCTCCAGAACCTCCTCATCATAGAAGAGGCTTTCCATCCTGTAGAGGAGGCCACACAGCGAGGGGTGGTCAGGGTTCAGCTTCACATCTGGGCTCTGATATGCCCTATGTTCAGGTTCAGTGTCCTTTGTTTCAAAGAATTAGAATTTCTCCAGAACCTATTGGGGACTACCTCGTACCCCCGAATTAGAGGATGAATGAAAGTGTAACTGTGGCTGGAATAAAATGCTAAGCAGCCCCTTTGTAACGCTGTGACTTTGGGTCTGTGACGTCCAGCACTAGGGCATCTCCCGCTCCAGCAGATGGGAGCCCACCATGCCAGACGCCATTGTCTTGTTCTCGGTCATTAC
Organism: Ondatra zibethicus; assembly: GCA_004026605.1. Classification (NCBI taxonomy): domain Eukaryota; kingdom Metazoa; phylum Chordata; class Mammalia; order Rodentia; family Cricetidae; genus Ondatra; species Ondatra zibethicus. The sequence continues at coordinate 38,228 of PVIU01001929.1, read as the reverse complement.
CATGCCTGGCTGCACGCTGCTCACTGGCATCCTTTGCTGTTAATGTTGCATGCACTGTTGTCTCCAACAGTAGCTCCCACCCCCACCCCAGTTTTCAGCTAGACAGCATTGACTGTTCCAAGTCCAGGGAAGCTGGGGCCTGGCATCGATCGCCAGTGCCAGCAGCAACTCTCTGCACCCTCCCTGATCAATCTCCTGGAAGAACAGACGTAACAATACAGGACTATTGATGAGGATTGGCCTGCCTAGGAGGCTTCTTCTCTCCGTGCTCTATGGAGCATTTGGGAGACTTCTTCAGCCTTTTGGAGTAGGTAGCTTTGGCTTAGTTGTTAGGGGGAGAGGGAAGCCTTGTGATTATGCGGTCATCTGTCAGGATTGACAGAGAGACTTTCTGAGAAGCACACCACGCCATTTCTTCTGGGTGCAAACCTTGAAGAGTGCCCTTACCTAGACCCACATGGCAGGGACAGCCACTTCACATGGTCTTCAGTCTCTCAAGAGAGCAGTGGCTGTTGTCGGTATAGCCCAGTAGATTGTTTCGGTGTTAGATGCTCGCTGGTTAACATTGACTGTCAACTTGACACAACCTAGAGTCACCTGAGAAGAGTCTCAGTGAGGAACTGTACACTGGGATGGTGTGGGCATGTCTGTGGGAGATCGTTGTTAACTGATGTGGGAAGATGCAGCCCACTGTGAGTGGCACCATTCCCGAGGCAGGGGGTACCTGAGCTGTGTAAGAGAGGCGCAAAGGGTCTGAGCATAAGCAAGTGAGCGTGCGTGCACGCATGCACTCATCTCTCTTTACTTCACTCTGGATGTGACATGACCAGATGTTTGAAGTTCCTGCCTTGACTTCCCCACACGGATGGGGTATAATCTAGAATCATAAGTGTGAATGAATAATTTCTCCCCATAAGTTTCTTTTCCAGGGTATTTTATTGCAACCAACATAAAAGCAGAACACTATCTTGTATACATTGAAGGCGTGCACTCAAATGATGGCTGAGAGCCTGGCCAAAGGAGATGCAAAGTTGGTGACTCAGTCTTGATATTACCCACCATTCTGTTCCTCACACGGCTGTGCTATACAGTGTCACACAAGCACACTACAGGGAACTTTTGCACTGTCACATCTTCTTGGTCCCACTCTCACATATGTAGTCTATTTGGGACTCAGGTATCACTACAGAACATGGCCTGTCATGACCTCATTTGCATAAGGTACTTCTGAAGGTCCATGAACATCACTCTGTAGGAAGGGAAGGATCTGAAGGCCGCTGTGGAGCTGACAGACAGGCACAGACAGCATATGGGAGGCAGACAGATGTGTGTCATTTTCAAGGTCCCACTAGCCCAGGCGACTTCCTGTGGTGACATTCTTTTGCCTCCCGTACTTACAGGTTGTGTCAAGTCTCTTTGTAGTCAAGGACGATCTTGCACTTTTGGTTCTCTTGCCTTCACCTCCTGAATGCTGTGAGTCCAGGCGTGCATTGCCACACACAGTTTATGCAACCCTGGGGACTGAACCAGGGTTGCCAGCACTCTAGGGGAACACACCACCAACGGAGTCCCATCCTCAGCCCTGACAAAGCTCTCTGGAGGGGAAGCTCAGTGGCCACTGGGGAATTCCAGGAGCCTAATTTCTCTCTTTCTGCAATTGCATGAGCCCATGGGAGGAGAAGAACTTTGACTTGATTTGAAGGAAGACATGCCGGAGGCAGCTGGAGAATCCCTAGCTGGAGCAGTGGTCTCTGCCGTGGGATGTGTCATGCCGGTGTATTGCTAAAGATAATCTTTGCATTTGAGACTTAATTATATTGATATAATTATTCTCTTGTCAGGAAGATTGGGTGTTTCGGATGTCATACTTGCATTTAAGCAGAAAAATTGAAATAGCTTTTTTCTTTCATTGGAAAATGATGGCGTGGGTGGGTGACTGGGAAATCTAGAGCCAGGAGGTTGGAGTTCACTCTAGGTCAGGAAGTGTGAATACATTTTGAAATTTGCTGTGTGTGGACACTGGGAAGGTTGGTCCAGCACTGCTCTTTGTCACCCCTTTTTGTGGTCACTGAAGCAGAGGACACAGGATGGGGGAGGGAAGTGAGTTTGGGGATTGGAAGGCTGTGAAGGGCTTTAAGAAAGTGTTGGCTTTTTTTTTTCAAAGACCCAAGTCTGTGTCCTACAGGGACATCACACACCCTGATTCCAAGGCCATCTACCCAAAGGCCCAAAAATTCCTCATCCATGTCCCATTCCCTGTGAGGGTCTTCTTTTTTAATTAATTAACTAACTTTTTTGAGGCGGGGTCTCACTTCTAGCTCTGCTGTCCTGGAACTCACTATTTAGATCAGGCTAGCCTCAGACTCACAGAAATCCACCTGCCTCTGTCTCCCAAGTGCTGGAATCAAAGATGTGTGCCACTATACCCGGCTCCCTGTGAGAGTCTCAAGAGTGCGCCTCCCATTGCTCCCTGTCCATCAGAGGAGACTGGTGACTCCAGGGATCAACTACGGTGACCCCTCTTCACCATCAGAAACTTTGGCATCTCCTTGCTTTTGGTAGCCGGAGTCTGTGTGCAGGAAGAGTGTTTGCCTGGCCGGCAGGGGTTCTAGCCCTATCACCATTAAAACAGCACAGTGGGAGTCAGGGCTGCTCTTAGAGAGAGGGCGGAGACCTGGGGTCCACTGGCTGTTGTTACTCTCCATGTTGTGCACAGATGGGCACGGGAGCAGTGTGGGGTCTTCGCTGAGCACATGACTTTGACTTTCAGCACTTTAGATCTTTATTACCCAGCTCTGAAACAACTCAGTTGCCTGTTAACTTCCCATAAGAAGTAACAGACTTAAGGGTAATTTTAAGGTGCTTTCCCCCCTACTTTATTTCTATTTGTATGTGTGTGTTCTTACACGTATACAAGTGCACATACATGTGTATGCATTAATGCTTGTAGAGGTCAGACATTGACCTCTTCCCCTGTTACAGCCCCTCTTTGCTGGACTGGCTAGCCAGAAGCTCCAGGGACCCTCCTGTCTCTTGTAGTAAGGAGGAGAGGGCTGAGTTTCCAGCGCCCGGTTAGCTTATGTTTGAAATAATTACACAGAAACTGTATTTATTGAAATACTGTCTGGTCCATTATCTTTAGTCCCTTATTGGTTAATTTTTACATATTATTTTAACCCATCTCCATTAATGTGTATCGCCACTTGAGTTGTGGCTTACCGGCATGAGTCTAACCAGTGTCCATCTTGGGCCGGAGAAGCATGGCGTCTGCCACACTGCCTTCTCTCTCCCAGCCTTTCGTTCTGTCTACTCTGTCCACCTAAGGGCTGCCCTATCAAAAGGCCAAGGCAGTCTCTTTATTTAACCAATGAAAGCAATACACAAATACAGAAGACCCTCCTACATCATTTAACACAAATACAAAAGACCCTCCTACATCAGTCTCTGCCTTCCCAGTGCTGGGATTACAGATAGACCAGGCCTCTTACAGGAGAGCTGGGGTTCATTCTCTGCCCTCACCTTCGTGTGGCAGGCACTGAGCTGTCACTCAGTCCTTTTGCTTTCTTTGCTTTCCACTGTCCCCCAGTGTGTTCTATTTGAATTAACAGAAAGAACCTATGGTTCTAAGTTTGCTGGGGCCATAACATAGCATCATATATCAGGACTTAAAACAGCACACAGGTACCAACTCCCTGTAAAATAGCACATGGGTGCCGACTCCCAGTCCCAGAGGTCAGGAGTTGAAAAGCCAAGGTGTTGCAGGTCCCTCTGGAAGCCTCACCTACTTCTGGCTGGTTGACTGGGAATAATTTGGATAGTGTTGTTTTGAGACACTCTTGCATGTGGTCCAGGCTGGTTTCAATCATCTTGTCTCAGCTTCTGAATGCTACCAGTAGGACAAGTGTGACAACTTGCCAGGCACTGGTGATTTGGTGTCCCCTGGCTTGCAGATGGTGTCACTCCAAGGCTCAGCTTCTGCATTTTCTGTCCCTCTGTGTGTCTCTAGGCCTGCATTTGTCATCTAGGGATGACATAAGGCTTGTCAACATTGTTGGGTTGGGACCCAGATTGTGAGTTTGTTTCAGCATGGTGGTCCCTGTTAAGGACCAGATGTCCACACCCACCTGCTTCCTGAAGTATTAGGGACTGGGACTTCCAGGGACTTTGTTTCAGCCATTAGACAGCTGTGCTTGGCTCATAGTCACAATGGACACAAGGGTTCCCTCATAAGTGGGCTTTCTGACTGTGATGATCTGGTGTCCCTCTGGTGACTATCCTCCTCCAATAGGCTCTTAAGAACCTCTTTGTGGTTCCCCTGACTTGCCTGAGTGCCCACAGAAATGACATACCCCATCCTAGGCTAGGCTGTAGAGGATTCTAGGCTTCTGCCTTATTCTCTCTGGGCTGGTTGCATCAGGGAAGGTATCCTCTTAACACAGCTTGCATACCCAACCCCAAGGCAGAGCTGAACTCTTGTCACCAGACAGCAATTAAGACCTGCAACCCAAACCCACACCAATGATCAATGAGTATCCTTGAAAAGAGGGCCCCTAGGTTCAGTCATACTTGACGTCAGACAAGGCCTGCCCTGGCTGACATCATGACTATAACCTCGAAAGAGACACCTTGAGACTCCCATGCTGCTGCTACTGGTGATGTCCACATGGTGGCATTAAATAGTGCAGCCTGAGTCTTGGGTAGTATAGAGGCTAGCAAGGGATTAAAGTCAGGGTCTCAGTTGCTGGTCTCAGAATAATTTCCTCACTCTCTCCTCTGGGTCCCAGAGGCACCCACTTTTCTTAGTGCTCGTCTGCATCATTCCAACCTTGGCTTCCATCTCTGAGGCCACAACTGTCCCCAGTGAGCCCTCTTTCCTGCTTCCTAGGGCCCTTCAGATGACATTTGGGGCCCATATGGATAATTTCCCCACTCTGAGATCCTTGTCATGTCTGTAGGTCCTTTTTTGGCATAAGGCAGCACCCAGGGACCTTTACTGGCCCTGCAAAGACACTGAGCCAGAACCACCCAGCTAAACCAAGCCTGAACCCTTCACACTACAAAAACCACATAAGATAATAAATAATTTACTGCTCCCAAGCATCGGATGCTAAAGTAATTGTTACACATTGATAAATAACTGATACACAATACAGATTTGTGATTTTTCACTGGGTTGCATAGACTCAAAAGCTGTAATTTTAGAAATCTTACAACCTTTTCCTCAAAATTTACAGATGAAAAAAGATCTGGCAGATGGTGCAGTGGGTATTTATAAGCCAGAGACATCACTTACATTTTAAATAATGAAGCCAGCGTGCTTTGACTGTGGACCACTCAACTGCCCTGTTGCCATCAGATCTATCCCCACCTTTCTCAGCTCAGCTGTTGCCTAGCAGGAAGCCCCTGGGGGAAGTGGGGGTGGGGCAGAGAAGGAGGCTCTGCTTTGGGCACTATTGGAAGCTGTAACATTTTTTAATTCTGTATCTCCTTATGGGTCTTCTTGCTCCCAAAGCCAGCTCCCAACAGGGAATACGGTTGGAGCTTTACCTTTATGGGAAGGCCCTAACTTTTCCTCTCATCCCTGGCTCGGCCTTGCTGTCCTGCTTCCTGCTGCTCTGACTTTAATATTCACCAGCCTCTCTTTGCTCTAGCTTGTATCACCCCAGACTTGGTGTCCCCCAGTGTGCTGACAGTTGTCTCCTATGGACCCTCTTGGCTGCATTCTCCAAGAATCCTGCTAATGACACGCAGAGTCAATCTGCCTAATTACCCACCTGGGGATCCTTGTCACATCTGGAAAGGACTTGGACCATGGAAAATAGCATCTGGGTTAAGCAGGCCTCTTCTGGCTTCCCCTTTCCCACCACGAGGGAAACTGATTCCCTGTTCAATTCACTTACTCAGCCCCCTGTATTAGATTCCTGGGACTGAATGACATGGGGCAGTTTCTATTCTGATTCATCTGACTCCCTCAGTGTGAGCATTGAAATCTTTCACTTTCAACCAAAAGGTAATATATTTTCCTACTCATTTCTGGAAAATGAGGTTGTCTTGCCCGTGTGGCACTGGTGGCCTTTGTGCTCCCACACCCTCACCAGAAAGAACTGTGCTGTTCGAACGTGTAAGGTGGATCCACTTGGTATTCCTTTTTTTTTTTTTTCTTGCAAGGAGCTTTTGCCAAGGAGCAAGAACTGCCATTGTCACCAGGAAGCGAAGGTGACAAACAGATATCCACTGCCACAGTTCTCACAGAGAGGCAGGTTCATGTGGTCCAGAGCCAAGGCTGGGTGTCACTCCGCCCACTACAGTCTCCCTTCCTGATTGTATGACTAACCAGGAGCTGTGGCTGGGTGCTGCCCCGCACTGTGAGGAAGGCTGGCACTGAGCATCACTAGCTCAGGAGAAGATCCAGGTTCAAAACTCAGAGCACACTTTGTGCTGCGTGTGCCTTGGTTTTCATTGCCGTGAAGCCAAAGGATCATGTGCTGAATGTCGTTAATGAGGAATTTCTCAGGTCTGTATGTGTGAGCTCATGTGTGCACAGACCTTGCACATGTGTGGAAAGTCAGAGGACAACTTAGGGTGCCGGTCCTGGCCTTTGACTCTGTTTTGAGGCATCCAGCAAGCTAGCTGGCTTGCACACTTCTTGGCCTTCTCCTGTCTCCACCTCCCTTCTTCCCCCAGGAGTGCAGGGATCACCCACACTCATCACCCTGCACCGGGCTCTTACAAGCCACCAGGCTTGCTCTGCACATGCTTTCTGATGAGCCACCCCAGCTCTTGTCATTCAGACTCCCCATTACTGTGACAAACAACTGGGGGAAAGGCAGATTATTTATTGTTATTCATGGTATCTGTATTAATTATTTCCTTTAAAAGCTACTGAAAAGTTCATCAATTTTATATAGGAAACTAAAACTTGTAATAAATTGCTATAAGTTGATTACAACACTAAAGTCCTCAGTTCTTTCACCATTGTTAACATTTTAACGTAAAGATGGGCTTAATCATATCCAGATTCATATTCCATCCTGGTCCACCCTGATCCACCCCAAGCCCCTCTAGTCTGTCTTCTGTTGCTCTTATAAACACGGTGACAAAGCAGCTTGGGGAGGAGGAGGAGGTTTCTTTGTCTTACACATCCCAGTCAGAGTCCATCACTGAAGGAGATAAGGACAAAACCTCAAGGCATGAATTGATGCATAGGCCATGGAAGAAGGTGGCTTTCTGGCTTGCTCTCCATGGCTGGCCCAAGCTGCTTCTTTACACAGCTCACAACCACCTGCTCAGGGGTGGCACTGTTGACATTTGGCTGGACCCTCCTACATCACTCAGGGTCAAGAAAATGCTCCCACTGCTTCTGGGCTAGTCTGATTGAGGCGGTTCTTCAGTTGAGGTTCCCTCCTCAGGCAATGCTAGTTTGTGCCAAGCTGAGGGAAACTAACCAGTGCAATTCACCTTTCTCAACTTGACACACAAACACACCACTATTAAGTCGTAATCTTTTCTTTCTTTAAAAGTTCCGTGGTCTTTAAAAATCCTAATACTTTAATACAGTTTCTGTGTGGTAAAAAAAAAAAAGAAAAAGAAAAATTCTAATACTTTCAAAGTTCAAGATCTCTTTAAAAATTCAAAGTCTCAGCCGGGTAGTGGTGGTGCACGCCTTTAATCCCAGTACTCAGGAGGCAGAGGCAGTCGGATCTCTGTGAGTTCGAGGCCAGCCTGATCTACAAGAGCTAGTTCCAGGACAGGCTCCAAAGCTACAGAGAAACGCTGCCTCAAAAAAAAAATTTAAGTTGCTTAATTGTAGGCTCCTATAAAATGAAAAATTAAAAATAAAACAACTTATTCTAAGAGGGGGAAAATCAGGGAAAAATTTGTCATGAACAGATCAAAGAAAAACCAAACTTCAACAGTATAAAAAAACTTTGTGTCCAGCATTTTGAACTCACTCGTGATCTTCTGGGCTCTAGAGGGCTTAGGTAACCCCACCTGTCTAGCCACGTCATGCATAGCACACACAGCTTATTTCATGGGTTCAGGTCAGCTCCACTCCATACCTGCCTCTGACCTGGATGGTTGTACCATAGCCTGCCATCTCGAATATGCTGGAGTCTCCACTCCAGCTGAGACTGCACCATCATCAGTGGCCTCTCATGGTCTCTTCAAGGACTCCAATCCTGCCACACAGTGCCACACCTCGGCTCCTCTCAGGACCCCTTTGACCTTGAAGCATCCATGTTTCCAAAATCAGCTTGAGATACAGTGGTGGTCTCCATGAGCAAAGCTGTGTGTACTGACTCTGAGGAAGCTCTCTGCTGTTTATAGCACGTGTGGCCTTGGATTTAAATATGTTCTTACTATGTTAGACCCTGTAGAGTGTGCAGGATGAACCCTGTGATGAGCTGAGTGTCGTGGTGGTAAGAGTTCATGACAGAGCAATGTTTCTTACTTCATGGCAACCAGGAATCAGAAAGAGAGACAGGAAGTGGGTAGGACAAGAGACTGTGCCAGGACACATGCCCAGCAAGTCAACTTCCTCCAGCTGAAGTTTCTGGTGCTTCTCAAAACATCTCCACCAGCTGACGACCAAGCCCTAAGCACAGAAGTGACACTTCACACTGAAAACCCAACATGCTCCATATGTCTCTCTGTGTTCCTTGAGGACTCAGGGGCACTCCTGGGCAGATTGCCATCACTTCAGGCGTGATCAGGTCTGGCATTCTGGTTGCTACTGACAGCTGGAGGCTGAAGCACTCAGCTGGGTGGTGAAGAGAAGAGACATTGGCCCCTGGTTGCTTAAGTCTGTGCAGTGACCTACAAGGCATGTCTGCCCTGGGTGAGGAGGAACAGTTAGATGTTTGCCGGCCCTGTAAACTTGTCTCAATGTGTATGTCGCTGCCACTTTCTTTGTGTTGTTGTTGAGATAGGACTTCTCTGTATAGCCCTGGCTGTCCTGGAGATCTCTATGTTGACAAGGCTGGCCTCAAATTTACAGAGATCTGCCTGCCTCTGTCTCCCAAGTGCTAGGATCAAAGAAAGGCGTGTACTGCCACATCTGGCTCCCTGCCTCTTTTTATCAGTGTGTCCTTGGGATCTGCTAAGGTTTGAATCTGATTGTTCCCAGCAAAGAACAACTGACATTTGATCTTCCAAGTATCCAAATAACAGTACCAAAAGGTGGTGAGACCTTTAGGAGGTACTCTGGTCTATGGAGGTGGGGGTTAAGGTTTTACACACCCACCTCCCCCCATACACACGCCCACACATGGGAGTTCTTTCAGAAGACCAAAGTGATGGCCTCCAGAGTAGTTGTCAATAAGGGACCCTGGCACCACCTTGTTCTCATTGATGGTGTCTTAGGCCCTTTCTCTTTTTCCATTTTCTGTCAGGTGCATATAGCCTCTGGCAAAAGCCAAGCACATGTTGATGCCATGCCCTTGGACTTGCAGAACCCCGAGCCAAACTAAATGTCTTCTCCATATAAATTATCTAGTCTCGGGTGTTCTATTATAGCAACAGAAAGTGAACTAAAATGAGGTCTTTGATGAGTCTCTCTGTGTCTATTATTGCGCCATAAAAATAGAATGAAACAGCAAGTTTTCTGGATGGTTAAGGGAATGACCTCTTGGAGCAGCGACTGCAGGCTCCCTGGCCCTGCTTCCTGCTGATAGCTGGCTCGTTCTCACTCCTGAGCAGGTAGAGAGAGGTTCAATTGCAGTGTACCAGAGAAATGAAGGCCATTTTCCAAGTTTCTCATAATACATGGAACTCGTCGTCTCTGTAGAGAACCTGGAAAAGCATAAAAAGAAAACATAATCATGTTTTGATAGCCCACGCCAGGGAGAATGGCCACAGCAGTCATTCAACGTTCCCCAGTTATGTTCTGTTTCTACGGCGCTTGGATCTATGGAATCTTATTAATATTAAGCAAGATGAGATATTTCAGCCATTTGGCGAAATGCCAGTCAGAACAAGAACTATAGATTAACACATTATTTATGAACTAACTCAGCAGTAGTCACCATGCGCTCAGGTATGTTGCAAACACATGCATGTGATGAATATAAAAGCACTCCATGTTTTCAGCATGTTTCAGGACTGCTTGGGGATCCTCTTGTCCATGTGACATTCAAGGCCATTTGGATTTTATATTGGAACAGGATCTGGGTGTGATCCTATAAGCCCGGGTACTGGAGAGGCTAAGGCAGGAGGATGGGAAGTTTAAGGCCAGCCTGGGCTGCAAAGCTGAAGTCAGAAAGATTTGCCCATTGCTGATTACACAGAGGTTGATAGATGTGTGCTTGTATTTACTAAGCAAGCCACTGGCAATAGTTACATGTGTATCAACCTATGAACTCGAACACCCACGTCCTACTGAGCAGGAAGCTCAAGTCTGTCTTTATTGTGTTAGAAAACAGCAAGATGGATGCACTTCAGGAGTATTGTGAGATCTGTCCTTGTAGACAAACCCTGGCACAGGTTAACTAAACCTGGAGAAACTGCCTGAAGGGCAAGGAGCCTGAGGGGGAAGCTCTCTCTCATCTCAGGCAAGAGGAGGCTCTGGAGATCAGAGTGTTCTGTGTAAAGAAACAACAGCAAACAACAGACAGCATTGGTATATTGGTGTTAGCCTCTAATTGAATGTCATGAGCAAAGACGATTTTAATTGCTGACATTAATTATCGTCTGAGCTGCTTCCCATGTAGTGGCTATGCTTGGAGTGCCCCTGGGAAAGCATCAGTCTGGAAGTCTAAAGGGCTCCAGATTCCTGCGAGCGATGCTGGGCCAGGAGAACACACTGCCCAGTGTTGTCTTTATCTTGGTGAATATGATTGGTGTGCATTCATGTGTGCATCAATCCTGTCTTTTGTCACTGAGAGTCACATAGTAACACTGACTGTCTCCACCCTAAACATGTATCTGCCTGCAATGTGTCATGTGTCAGCAGTACAGGTGGATCAGGTTCTGTGACAGTGTTAGTTCCATGGAAGCTGGTATACAATAGGTGCTCAATAAATGTTCACTTAATGAGCAGGTGCATGACTGGACAGTAGAGGAGTAGTACCATGCAGCGGCGCATGCAGAAGCCATTTCTCTGCCTGTCTCAAGCTGTAGGCCTGTCTGAGCATCAGGTGGGTTTCTGGGGGGGGGTTCTTCCATGCGTTTATCGAACTACCTTCACAGGCTTACATCCTGCTTATGTCTGACCCCTGAGCTTCTTCATGCTCTGGACTAGGGCCTGAGGGTCCTGAGTTCAAACAGACCTCAGAACACAGCTGTGCTCTCAAGGGACAGTCAAGCCAAGACTCAGCATTATCAGATGTGAGTGCCATACCAGTGAGGCATCTGTCCCCGGATCTCATAAGGAGGCTGAAGGTCCCCAGCCCGAGCCAGCTGCCCCCAACTGGCCCCTTCTTGTTGTGTGTCTCATCTCTTTAGGTTCTGATGGAGGCCAGGGGCTTTATGTTGTCTGCCCTTGTTGGGCTTTTCAGCGTTGGAACTGATGTCTTGCAATCTATAGTCAGCAGACTCCCCCAGGTTCCCAAGATGAAGCAGGAGCTCTGGGTCTATCCCCCACAAGTAGCAGATAAAGGGTGGGCAGCAGAGGACCAGGACAGTAGAGGCAAGGTATCCACAGATCCCTAAGTCCTTGGTCCACAAACCTTCCTCAGGGCATAGCCACCTAGTCCTCCAGTCTCCCTGCTCCACCTAGTTAGCCCCTCCCCCTTACCTCCTTACTGTCAATCTATGGCTTTAGACAGACTTTCACATTCCAAGCTCCTGTTCTGGGTTTGACCTTGGAATGCCTCCCCAGTGACACAGGAACCCTTTCCTGCCTTTCCAAAGCACCTCTTCTGGGAATTTGGTATTAGCAACACCACGTGATTGGTTGAGTCTTCCCCTCCCATGAGAATATTTACTCTTTACCTGCTTCCCTTACTTTGCCATGATAGGAGGCCAGAATAGTTGTATCACTTGTTGAAGGTTGCACAGCCTGTAAGCCACACAGTCGAGGTCTGTATCTGTAAATCCGACTGTCTCCAGAGCCTACTGTTAGTGCTGTGAAGTGACAGATTTGTCTCGGCTCAAGTCCCATTGTCTTGCCCGTCTGCTCAGCTCTGGTGCAGTCCACGCACTGGAGACAGAACGCCCATCGCTGCACCCATCTCTGTCCATCTCCTCTACTCTCCGGGATGTTCCTTGATAGTTAGGACTGCAGACCTCCGCATGACCCTCACCTGGGCAAGAGGCATGGAAGCAACGCTGGAGGAGGCTCCTGAGTCTGCACACTGGGCCGAGAGATCTCACCTGGGATGATCACCCAGCTTAGCCTCCTGACAGCTGCTCTGCTGCGGACAGAGTTTCCCTGCTCTGACATTCAGTACCCTTGCCCATAGGAGAACAGCCATGTGACCAGCATTCTCTGCATTCCATGTGATTCCTTCATACCCATCTGGTCCAGGTGTAAAAGTATCAGCTAAGCCTGAAGGCAGAGTGGTTTGGGAAGTCCTGCTGTATATGTGTTGCTTTTATTGGTTAATGAACAAAGAAGCTATTTGGGCCTATGACAGGGCAGAATAGAGCTAGGCGGGAAAACTAAACTGAATGCTGGGAGAAAGAAGGCAGAGGCAGTGAAATGCCATGTAGCTGCTGCCGAAGGAGACTGTTGCCTGGAAACTTTACCAGTAAACCATGAGCCTTGTGGTAAACTATAAAATAATAGAAATAGGTTAGTTTAAGATGTAAGAGCTAGCTAGAAATACGCTTAAGCTATTGGCCAAACAATATTGCAATTGATATAGTTTCTGTGTGATTATTTTGGGTCTGGGCAGCTGGAAACGAATGAGCAGCCTCTGCCAACAGAATGGTACACCAGCATGGAACAAGAATTTCCATGTAAAGTCCGAGTAAGCTTTTTTCAAAAAGGCTTCTAGACCCACAAAAACAGGAGCCAAGCGCAGCATTTTTGATAACAGCATTTTTTCAGATAGGCTCTGTTTGCTGGCGGTGAACAGGAGTGCTGCGGCTCCTTTAAGAGAAGGCTTACTGACTCAGCATAAGAAACTGTGGCTTCCTGGTCATGCTGGCAGCATGAACTCTGACTCTTTCAGGAGGCTGAGCTCTTAAATGGGGTTTGTGAGCAGCATGCTACTAGTTGCTTAATGGTGACATAGACCTGCTGTGACCCTGGAGCTGGGGCAGCGTGCATGGCTCTCAGAGGCAGTGAAGATGCCTTCACCATGTTGGACTGGGTGGAGCCAACAGGCAGGACTGAGGAGTTGTTCCAGCCATGCCCACTTAGCATTAAAAAAAGTGTTCTTGGTCAGAAAATAGTTACAGATACGTAATAAAGACAGATTCAGATGAAAAAGACCTCCAAATGGGTCACAGTGTTAGATAAATGTATGTAGGCTTGGGAGAGAAAAGAAAAAGAGTATAGACAGTTATAAAAAGAAGTGATTTTTTAAAAAAATAAAACAAAGTCTTTAGAGAGACAGAGTACAGACAGTCATGGATTAAAGGAGTAAAGAAAAATAAGCTGTGTAAAGATGGAAAATTCACAGAGTCTGGATTATGCATATTATTGTGTTTTCTTTGAATTTTTTGACTGTGAATGAGCTAAGTACAGAGAGACATTTCATTGTCTGGGCTGCTAAACTAATCCAACATATGTATTTTAAAGGTATCTTGACTTCAAAATTTGGGTCTGAGGTTATGTTTCTTTGGAAAGAGGTTCTGCTTTTGTTTCTACAGAGGATGGGAACCCATGGATTCCTTCCAGGCTAATATGGTTTTGTGGACCAAGATCCCCCCAAAAGATCTCTGTAAACCAACCCCCCAAAAAATACTTTGCCCAACAAAAATCAGGAAGCAGTTTGTAGAGGACTACAACCAAATTCTCAAATATTATTTATAAATGTTTGTTTACACTTAAAGGGGGATATGCTATAGAGATTAATACTTTACATTAGTATAGATCTTGGTCTACTGATACAAATTTAAGGTCAATTTTGTTATATATATTTATGCTCTTGATTAAGGTATTGTGTTTGTGCAGCTCATTTAAAAATGTAATGTATAATTAAGAAATACAGGTTAATTGATAGTCATCTAAAATAGTCAAGCCTGTAGTCATGTTAGTTAGGTTTTCTAGATGTACAAAAATATATTTCAGATGGATAGATATTCTTCAGCTCTTTCAAGGACTACAGAATATGGCATTTAAGATATTTTAAGAACTTAGACTTTTTATGATAATGAGACTCATCTGGTCCTGGCAGCATCAATCTACTTCAAGAGGATAATGGGCATCAAAGAGGCCCCTCATGGAGTTTGTTAGCCATTCAGGAAAGAAACTGCTCTTGCCTGGACTGCTTGATGGTCTGCTGTATGAACTGGACATGCAAGGGCCCACAAAAATGACTGCTGAAGTTGCCTAAAGAAGGTGAGACAGTCCTTCAGGGATCCTGTTTTATGAAAGAGTCTGAAGGATATTCTGCAGGACACAAAAGAAAGTGACTGACAAACTGCCAAGATAGGTGGAACTATATTTGAAATTTCCTGCTTCATGGAAAAGTCTGGCAGATACTATGGGCCTGTAGGCTGAAGATGGATGCCAGCAACATTGCAGAAGAACTTTGAGTGACTGTCCAGGCACCAAGATATCTCTGTCAATTCTAGAGTTTTGGAAGTTGCTTACAATGCACTTCATGTTAACTTAGGTAATATTATACCTTTCTGGGGTCTTTGATGGAGTTGAAGAACAGATAGTTATAATTATAGTTTTCCTTAGTTATAATAAAAGATAAGGTAGATATAAATATTGTAACTATAATTCTTACTTGATAACTGTTTTGCATATGTAATTTTACTATGTTAAAGTTAAAACCTTCCTCTTTATTTAGACAGAAAAGGGGATATGATGTGGGAAGTCCTTCTGTATTGCTTTTATTGGTTTTATGTGTTGCTTGTATTGGTTAATGAATAAAGAAGCTGCCTGGGCCTATGACAGGACAGAATAGAGCTAGGCAGGAAACTAAACTGAATGCTGGGAGAAAGAAGGCAGAGTCAATGAGATGCCATGTAGCCACTGAAGGAGACAGATGCCCAGGAATTTTACTGGTAAACCATAAGCTTTGTGGTAAACTATAAAATAATAGAAATGGGTTAATTTAACATCAAAGAGCTATATATAAATATGATTAACCTATTGGCAAGCAGTATTGCAACTAATATAGTTTCTGTGTGATTATTTTGGGTCTGAGCAGCCAGGAACAAACGAGTGGTCTCTGGCTACAGCCGAGACCTGTATTTCTCCAAAGACGCAGCTGTCATTGTGTGAACTTTGACTCGTGGTTCCCATCCCCCTGTCCTGATGTCCTTTTCTGTCCACTGGCTATGGTCTGGGGCCGGGTACCAGCTTTTCTCTCACTTGCCAACCCTGAGGCAGGTATTCTATGGCTAGCAGCCTCGCCTGCCCTACACATTCCTACTGCTCTCCACATTTCTCCTCCCCTTTCAGCTCTGTGAAGGGCCGTCCTGGCTTTGGGCTATCCCTGCTGCAATGCTCGATCCTGTCAGAAAGACCGCATGCCTTCATTATGGTGCCAGCTCCCTGTGGGGAGAATGGGGAGAGTGGTCCACATGGGAATATTGACTGAGCTCATTCCAGTGATGGAAAACAGCTATGGTCCTAGCTGGGTTTCTGGGGTGCACAGCCCCATGGACTGGGTTCAGATCAGATCCTGTTCTGCTGCCTCTAGTGATGCCTCTGTCCCCAGTTTCTTCAGAGAAGCCTGGGAAGTTGTCTGTGGTCACAGGGTTGCTGGAGTTGGTGGAAGGTCTGGGAATTGCACTCAAATATGAGCCATATTCTTCACCTTGCACACATTCTCATCATTAGGTATGTGTGTTACCTTGAATAGTCGACCAAAAAGAAACCAGATGATCAGAGCATCTTTTAAAAAAATCTCCCAGGACCCCACCCCATTCCACCCTACCCTACCCATAATATCCCTGAGACTCCAAGATCCCCAATCTTGTGGTGTTTTGTGTGTGTGTGTGGTATATATGGTGTGGGGGGTATGGTGTGTGTGTGTGGTGTGTATATGTTGTGTGTGTGTGTGTGGTGTACACGGGGTGTGCAAGTATGGTGTATATGATGGTGTATATGTCAGGTATGGTGTATATGTGGTGAGTGTGTATGCTGTGTGTAGTTGCTGTAGATCCCAAGTGACAGTCCTTTAGGTAGTTCTGTTTACTCCATGGTGTCCAAGGATGCCTTCTCCATTGCTACATTTTTATTAATGTCCATCTAATGACATCAAAGTGACATACTGTGATCTCCAAAACCATCCCAATGCTGGGTACAGCTTCAGACTTTCAGCTTCTCATCTCATTGGCCATACTTGCCCTGGGCAAGCTCATGTTCAAGGCCCTGCTTTGCCTCTGGTCTATCCCCTGTGGAATTAATTTCCAAGAGATGGATTCTGGATGTAGCTAGGTGATTCTTTATTTTGGGGAGTCTGGTGCATTGTGGGATATAATAACATCTGGCCTGCTGCATGTCACAATGTACTCCAAGGCAAGTCTTAACCTAAAGTCCCCAGGAGCCAGCCCATCTTCCATCAACAAGCTTGGTGTTCAAGGGAAAAACTGAAAAATAGATGCTCTGTGAACATCAGAGGTATTCCAAAGAGTCAGGATGAATTTGAGCATGGCAGTACCTGCCAGCGCTGAGCTCAGTGAGTGAGTCCCACAAAGGGAGTCAGGAACATTAAGCTGGGGTTCCAGCACCTGTGCTAAGTGCTCTTAAAGGTCTCAGTCCCTCGGCTCTGAAGTGAGATGACTATCGTGACTCACCTGCCAGGCTCAAACAGAAAGTGGCCTGTAAATGCCTGCCAGGCTTGTCACTCTTCGAGGGGCTGGGGAGCACTGGGGAATCCTACTTTGTATAGCGTCTTAGTCACTGTTCTATTGCTGTGAACACCATGACTAAGGAAACTCTTATAAAAGAAAGCACGTATCTGAGTGCTTGCTTACAGTTTCAGAGGCTGGTCCATGACTGGCACGGTGGGTGCTGCTGCACATAGCCTGACATGGCCTGGAACTTTCCTGAGGGCAGAAAGATGCAGGCCCAGCTAGCAGAGCCTGCTCTCTGCTGTCCCATACTTTTTGCACCAGGTCCATCTTTCATGCTCAGCTTCCCCAGGAGCCTCTGGCCCATCTTGGTTGACCCATTTACTGGTCCACTGAAGATGGCTGAGATCTCAGGGTGATGGTGATATAAATCCAAGCATGTCTCTAGACACATACACTTGCTACCTAGCTTTGTATTCCTGGTGCACGCCAGGAGGGTCCTCTATACTCTATTCCCTCTTGTGTAGAACATGTTGTACCTGCTTGGGACCCCCAGGGCTTCACGTTTCGCCATCTGCAGTGAGAGCCTGGGAAGGATTTGCTAATGAGCTATAGGCCCTGCTCAGGGTGTCCCCTCATGCCTGGAACTCTGGAGTGGGTTGTGGTTGTTCCTCGAGGCCAATGGGGTCTGTGGTCTATGTCTGCAGGAGAAGTATGTGGAGGAGCTGGCCGCTGTGAGACAAACGCTGCAGGCAGACCTGGAGACATCCATCCGGCGCATCGCAGACCTGCAGGCAGCGTTGGAAGAGGTGGCATCTAGTGATAGTGATACAGAAAGGTAACTGTGGATGGCTGGGTCAGAGGTGGGGCCCTGCAAAGATCTTTAGTCCCTAGAAGTCCCAGGCTACATCTTCTGAGGTCCCAAAATGCCTGAGGGTTGCAGGCATGGCTGATTTGTTTGGACTTGTCACCTGTGAAGCATGGGACTTGGCTTGTTGGACATGAGCAAGGCGGATGGAAAGAGAGCAGTAAGGGCTCCTGGAAAAGCTGCTTGTCCAGTCTAGGCCTGTGCTCGTCATGTTCTTGCTGCAGTGACACAAATGAATCAGCTACTTAAGTGTGGGCTCAGGGGCTACAGACCATTTTGGCAAGGAGTAGTGGCCTAGTCCCCTGCTGTCACTGCCCTTCCAGGGTATTTATCTTGCTAGTAGTATGCCCATTCCCACGTTGTTTCTGCCCCATTGCAGCCTCTATGGCTCAGCCTGTGGCATAGGCTTGTGGTGAGCAGCCTGAATGTGTGGCTCCCTCCTGACTCTGTTCCCACCTACAGGGACTGCACTGAGAGTCTGCCAGTCCCAATCCATTTGCTCTTCTTTGCTATTGCAGGCCTTGGGGAGAAAGTCTTTCTATTCCAAGGACCCTGGCTTCCGGGACATTCCAAGTCACATGGCACATTAGCTCTGTGTAGAGTCAGAACCCAGCTTAAGAAGTTTTGTAAACCTCTTTTCATTAAAGAAAAATTTTGATTTTGAGAGATGTTCTTACTATGCAGCCCTGGCTAGCCTAGAACTTACCGTGTAGACCAGGCTGCCTCTGAACTCACAGAGATCCCCCAGCATCTGCCTCCTGAGGGCCACACTCCTGCAGTTAGGGTTCAAGCCTGGCAGGTGAGGCGAGGCAGACAGAGGGTTACTGGTCAACCATGATTTCTTTCATGGGAAGAGCCAGATATCAGGGTTTGAGATGAGTGCCGTGCCCGGAGCCTGGCTTTGTTGAATGACTAAGGAATGGAGAACAGTTCAGGAATGGGGCTGTCTTCACACAGCCTGCATCCTGGGGTGTGTATATAAATGGATAGATAAATTCATAAAAATCCAGAAACAGAAGCATGCACCTGGCTCTGTGGGAAATTAAAAGGCCTCTGAAGGCAGGTGACCGGTGGGGTAAGTGGCCCCTTCTCCCTAAGGAGGAGGCAGTATAGACCCATGAGAGGAGATTTGGAGGAAGCATGACCAAAGACCAAGAGAGGAATGTTCTAGAAAGCACAAGAGACTTTCATTAGCTTCTTTCTTAAGGGAGGAGAGGTTTGACTCACAGGCGTGACCTTTTGTAGAAGGGAGTGTGTCAGTTAGGAAGACATAGGGCATACAGCCTGGCATGTTCACATTCTGGACCAGAAGCTGAGGTCACCTTTAAGGGTGACACAGCTCCAACACTCTGCCAGCTAGGCCAGTCTCTATATCTCCACTCTCCCCAGAGCAGTGCCACCATCTGAGGACAGTGATGCATCCCACTGCAGGACCGTGTCATGGTCAGGTACTGGAGGAAGGCTTTCAGGCCAGAGGCTCGGCTATTCACCCTTTTCCATTCTTCCCCTTCCCCTCCCCTCTGCCTCTTTCTTCTCTCACGATGCTTTGCGGAAGCCCACTGAGAATCTCAGTTCTCCAGACAGTGGGAAGCAAAAGACATCCACAGAAGAGTCCTGGCTTGTTCCAACAAGTCAATGGGTGCGCAGATCTGCTGTTCGCCACTGTCTTGGTTAGGGCTTCTATTGCTGGTCATCACCACAACCAGAATCATCTTGGTGAGGAGATGGTTCATTTCAGCTCATTTCTACATCACAGTCCATCATCAAAGGAAGTCAGACCAGGGACTCAAGGCAGGCAAGAACTGACGCCAATACCATGGAGGAATGCTGTTTACTGACTTGCTCCTCATCACTTGCTCAGGTTGCTTTCTTACGACATCCAAGACTGCTTGTCTAGGGGTGCCCCCACCCACAATCATTAGTCAAGAAAATGCCCTATAGTCTCATCTATGGGCCACTCCAATGGAGGTGTTTTTTTCAGTTGAGGTTCCTCTTCCAAGACAACTCTAATTTGTGTCAAGCCGACAAGAAAATAACCAGGACAACCCAGGAGGAACAGCACTGACTATCAAAGACAAAAAGAAGAATGTATTGCACTATATAGGTCTACTGCCCAGAACAGGGCTCCCAGCTGCTGCCCGGTGCCAGCATAGTGCCCATGTCAGCAGCACGAAGCTGTATGCTGTACCTGCTTATCTTGAATAAGAAGTTCAGATTGGAGCCTAAAGGATTGGTCCTAGATACTTCTTTATGAATTCTCAATTTGGGTTCAGACCACTGGGGTGGGGAAGGAAGAGAGATGTGGGAAAAGCCAAGGGAGAGAGAAAACCTAACTCTCCAAACTCCCAGATGAGAGTCTTTGAGTGACTAGTTCACATTATGCCAAATCACAGTTCCACAATTCACATGGAATTAGATCTTAATGAAGCAGGCCTTGCAGTCTGGGAGCAGAGATGGCTCCCAGATGCGCTCAGAAAGTTGGGCAGCACACAGCGGTGCTTAAGCCTGTGCGACTCTGCACCAGGGCCTGGCATTGTCAGCTAGACTGTGGCGACAGCCTCCTTAGATTAATGGGGGAAATGTTGTCAGTTTGTCCCGCAGGCTTGGAAGATGCTCATTAGTCATGAAAGGACTGCATTGGCTGACTGGCGACCCCATCTATGCCTGGCCCCAGAATCTGCAGCTGCTCTGCCTGTTGTCTTGCCTGGGGATGTGGTAGGATGCAGAGGAGTTTGCAGGTTACCCTTGACTTCAGAGTCACAGATCAAAGTGTGTCAGTTCCTGCTGGGCCCATCTGAGATGAACACTCTGGGAGTGAGTGAGCATGTCCTAGGAAGCTGGGGAGACCAGAAGCAGGACACTCCTCAACTCACACATTCTGACATCAGGCTGTGGAGGGGATAGGGGCAGATCTGGATGGAACCAGAAACCAGCATCCTGATAATATATTGTGAGTCAACTACTCACTGTTAAGCCCTTGCCCTGGCCAGAATGTGAAGTCTACCACTGTACGAGAGTACAGTGTTCTCCCCATGGATCTTTCCTTATAGCTGCCCCCATGAGTGATGAACATGACCTGACCTGGAAGAACAGCTTGAGTGAGCTCTCCATTTATCTAAGAAGGCTGACACTCAGTTAGAGTCAGTGCGAGTCCCTGTGCCCTGTAGTATGTGTTTAAACAGTGCTGTGCAGGCTGCCTGGATTTCTAACCATGATTGTATCTAACACATAGCTGATAAGATAGATTCCCAGAGAGCAAAAGCTCCCACAATTCACTGTGTCTATTTCCAACAGCAAAGCAACTGGTGACGGTGATGCCGTGTGCCCTTCCTGGAAGACAATTGTTACTGCTTGGTACTCCATGATAGGAATCTCTGGGCTCCTATCACTATCTTTCCCAAATTAAAGATAAGGAAACTGAGTCTCACAGGTGTCTAAATGATACATGTGTTAAGTGATGAAGCCATGCCTTGGTTCTAAGGCTGGCCTTACTGCCAGCTAAAGGTGGCTTTGTTATCACATAGGACATGCCATGTGTCCTTTATCTCATATCAAGGTCTCTGTTGTCATCTGGGCTGCCATGATGGTGAGCTTCTGTCACTCACTGACATAGAGCAAATGAATCCAGCTCTTGCTTCCCAGGCTGTGTTTGCATTTAGACTGCGGTTGTCAGGCAAATTTGCCCCAGAGGAATATATTTGAAGACATTTAATCAATTACCTTGATCCTCACCAATGCCTCTTTAAAAATTCTTGTCACGAGTTCCTTTTGGAAAACAACACTGACCAAGATGTCAGAAAGAACAGCCAACACCAGCCAAGGGCTGGGGTTTGAGTCTTGCCTGGGCAGCCAACCAGATCAGCACCACGGACAGCTCTTCCAGCCTCCAGTTGCCCTTAATAGAGGATTACTAACTGATCCACACTGACTGTGTGATGTGGCCTTCTCCAAGCACAGGCTTGGTATGGGGGTTGTGGGGAGGAGGATCAGTAATGGTGGCTACAATTTTGTTTCTTGTGAGATGGATTCAGATCCATCACCACCACCACCACCCCACAATGGTGGGCTACATGGTGCAGTCTTGAGGCATGGAAAACCCAGATCTCCCTGCTTGGCTAGAAAACATCATGGACTCGGACCATCAGAGCAATCTGCCAGAGCGTGAAGGTCAAACCCATATAAAGATTCTGCTAACAAAGCTGTGTGTGGAGCCGCAGAGCGTGAAGCACCCAAGGGTGGCCAAGAAGGGGGACCAATAATTGCCAATGGGTTAAAAGCACAAGAGAAAGTATAAATTCTGAAAGAGGAGGGTGGCCACATAGAGGAAGCTGCAGCGAGTTAACCATCCCAGTGACCTGCAGCAAAGAGAAAATCCGGGAACAAACACCATGGCCTCTCTGCCTTAGAGGCTGAGCCCATTGGGAAGTCATATAGTCAGGAAGCACATGGATGGGACTCACACACTCAGTGGAGTCTGTAATGACAAAGCAGGTCCGAAAGCATCACACAGCCAGTGTGGACCAGTAGACAGTACTGAAGCGTGACAGCAGACAGTAGCCACATCTCTACAGGAAAAGTGGAGTGGTTCTGAATGCTGAGTCCCCACAGCAGCCCTCAGGGATCCAGACTGGATGAGTGTCAGCACCCACGCATGCTCTGTTGTCGGGTCGACTGTCCAGAGCTACCCCAGTAAAGAATGGTGTCCAGTGGGTCCAAGTAGTGTAGGTTCCAAACTGAGAATGAGCTCTCACTGAGAGGGAAATGAGTCCTTGAGATTAGACATTTGGTTGTGGGTTCTGAGGCCCTGGCTGCCCTATCTCCGTTCAGTCCTGCACCAAAAAAGCTGTGCTCTGTGTAGCATGGAGGCAGTGATGGGCAAACCTTTATAGTAAAAGTAGGAAGGGGCTGGAAGACAGCACAATGCCCATAGTGCTTGCTGTACTTCTTTAAAAAAAAAAAACATAAAATGCTAAGGGGTGGGTGGTACATGCTTTGTGATACTAGCACTGGGGAGGCAGAGACAGGAGGCTCCTTGAGATTTGATGCCTGCGCAGTATTCTTGATGAACTCCAGCCAATGAGAGACTCTGCCTCAAAAAACAAAGGTGGATGGCTCCTGAGGATAGATAAGGCTAACCTCAGAACACACACACACACACACACACACACACACACACACACGAATGTGCACACCCACATTCAAATGCACATTCTCTCTCTCACACACTCACACACACATACACACGAACATGCACACCCACATTCAAATGCACATTCTCTCTCTCTTTCTCTCTCTCACACACACACATGTGCACACGCACACACACGAACGTGCACACCCACATTCAAATGCACATTCTGTCTCTCCCTCTCTCTCTCTCTCTCTCTCACACACACACACACGAACGTGCACACCCACATTCAAATGCACATTCTCTCTTTCTTTCTCTCTCTCTCACACACACACATTCAAATGCACATGCTCTCTCTCTCTCCCCCTCTCTTTCTCACACACACTCGATATAAACAATAGTTTGTTGTGGCTGTGGTGCGGTGGCCCCTTGCTATTGAACTGATCAAGTTCGGTCTGTGGCTCTCTGGTCTGTGAGTCACAGTTTGGAAGGATGTGGAAGACATGTCTGTGGTCCATGAGGGCATCAGTCTACTGGGGACAGACGCTTGGAAATATGAGGCCTCTAGGGAGGCAGATCTTTAGAGAAAGAAAGGAACAACAAGTGCATCTCCTCGGGCCTGCCCAAATCCCAGCAGATGTGGCTGGAGGCACAGTCTGAGGACTCAGTTAAGGCAACTTACATGCAGGGGCTTTTGCTCTTGTCTTGTCCCCATTTGGTGGCTGTGGCAAACTGACTATCAGTATGCCCTATGATCATCACAAGCTGGGGTTGGAAGTTCAGTGCCCTTGCATAAGAGTGTACTAACTTCATCTATAAAACAGAGGCAGAGTGTATGAACAGCGTTTCTCCCTCAAGAAGAGCTACTGATGTAATTAGATTAGGATTTTCCCACAATGCCTCAGGAAGCCATCCTGCCTATGTGTCTTGATTTGTTGGCTTCCCAAAGAATACAAGGCAAGCTCCAGACATTTTGTCAATAACTATATGATTAATACCAGCAATGCCAGTTGCATTTCAAAATTTTGTTTTATTTTGTTTTTTCTATCTGAGTGTTTGGCCTACATATATGTCTGTTTACCACATGTGTTCCTGGTGCCATTGGAAGTAAGAAGAAAGCATTGGAACCCCTGGAACTGTTGTTACAGATGGTTGTGAACACCCATGTGGGTGCTGGAAGTTGAACCCGAGTCCTCTAGAAGAGTAGCCAGTGCTCTTAACCAGAGCCTCACCCGAGTCGCGTTTTTAAAGGGTAGTGATAATGGCTGCTCCCGTTCCCCAGGAACTTTGCTGAACAAGTGCAGAGGAAGACACCCATATATTAGTAATCATCCATGGTTTGCAAAGGGAGGCAGAGGTTCATTGAGGACAACTCACTGCCCTACAACCACATAGCAACTAAGGGAGGAAATGTGATGCAAACCCAGGTGTGTGTAGTGTTGGAGACCAGGTCCCCAGCCCTTACTGCACAATCATGACAGGCCTTGTCTTGTATCTCTCCTAGTGTCCAGACGGCCGTGGACTGTGGCAGCCGCAGCAGAAAAGAGGAGTAAGTAAGCCCCCATGTAGCTGTGTGTACAGCTGGCAAGGAGGAAGTCTGCTTCCACCTGGAGAACTCTGCAATGTCTGTGAAGTTCTGGGTTCATGGTCTAGCATGTGCCTCATGGGAGCGCACTCTGTCTACCTGCCCAACTTAGTTTAGACAGAGGGAAGCCATGGGTGATCATATCACTGTCCCCCACATCTTCAGTGGCTCCCTGTCGCCCCAGACAGACATTTACAGAGAGGCACCTGTGTTCCAAGCTGGCCTTTGATCCTCTCTCCATCTGTGGTTCCTGCTTTCCTACTGTCTGTATCCTGACCTTTCCTTTCCCACCATGCCCTCATCTTCCAGGGGCAGGGCTAGCTGCCACCCTGACTTCCCTTTTCCTTCAGGAAGGAAATGGGGGTTCCTTTCTCAGCCTGTGAGCCAGCCCTCTGCCCCTCTCTGTACGTGGTGATGGAGCCTTCATTTCGTGGCTTCTCACAGTCATATGTGTCCCCTCTGCTAGGAAGCCATCTTGAGGACAGGGTTGATGTCAAGCCCCTGTCCCATGGTGATGGTTAGTGTCACATAAACAAACCACACATTCGTGCATGTATGGGCCCATGGGCGCTGTGTGTGCATGAGCAGCTGTGCGGCCCTCCCCTAGTGCTAAAGAGAAGACCCAGCTTGCCAAGGTGATCCTGAAAGGGTGAGGGAGGACTGAAGACCTTCACCCCTGCATATCCCATGAACATGTTGTTTGGTACAAAATTCAATGGTGTGTGTGTGTGTGTGTGTGTGTGTGTGTGTATGTGTGTGTGTGTGTGTGTGTGTGTCGCACATCCCCAAGAGTGCTATGGTTAATACTAAGGGTACTGAAATGAAAGCAAGTAGATTTTCTACCCAGACTTCATCAGGCACCAGTTTGGTGACCCTGGCTAAGATCTAGCTTGGTCCCTCCAAATGCCAGTGCTTCCTCCCATTTCACAGGCCAGTACCAGTTCTCTGTCTATGGCATCGCCTGTAGAACGCTCTGCAGGGCCCAAGCTCACAGCATGTAGTGATGGTCTGGTTATGGTCCTTACTTTGGTTGCCCCTGTAATCAATGTCCTAACTTTGGCTTCTAGGGACAATGTCTCCATCATCAGCTCCCAGCCAGAGGGTAGTCTACAGTCCTGGATGAGTTGCTCCCTGTCCCTAGCCACAGATGCCATGAGGACCCCCTCTCGACAGTCGGCTGTCAGCAGCTCTCTCCTCAGTCCCAGGTAAGAGCCTTGGCCTGTGGCCTGACTGATGGCTCAAAGGCTAATGCTTGCGGGCTGACCCGGGGGACAGGGAGCCCACCCCTTCCCAGATGCGTGGCTGCTTTAAGGGGGTTTTTGCCCTCTCAGAGGCTGAGAAGTGTGAGTCTGATGCTGGTAACCAACTCATATAGCAGTAAGGATGCAGCTGCCACACAGACATCCACAAGGCATGGAGCATCAGTTATTCCGAATAGTTGGGTGTGGACAAGGAATAACTATTCTTCATCGCTGCTCCTGTCTCGGGTGTCACACTAGCGAGTCTTTGGTTTATAAATAAGCATGGTCGGTTATGGTTTTGTTTCACTTTTGGTTGTTGTTTTTGAGTGGAGTCATAAAGAAAATTGAACTAAAGCCAGGCATACTGGTTCAGTGCCCTTTATCTCAGCTGCTATGGAGGTTGAGGCAGGAGGATTTCTTGAGCTGAGAAATTTGAAGACACCTTGTGATATGGTGAGCTACAGACTTTACAAGATAAAAAATAAATACCTATTGAGCTATGTTTCTCATGGGAAATTTTATTAAGCTTTGAATGTAAGATTTTATAATCTTGGGGTGGGACGGACGACCCAGCAGAACTTGCCTAGCACCAGAGCTCAGTTCCCAGAACCCACACTGAGAAGATCACAACCACCTGTAACTTCAGCTCCGGGGACTGAATGCCCTTTTCTGGACCCCTAGGGCAACTGCACTCAAGTATACATACACAATTTAGACACACAAGCCTACAAATAATGAAGAATACAAAAAGCATTTTAGTTATTTATTTTATTTTGTGATTATATGATTACATCATTTCCCTCTTCCCTTTCCTCCCTCCGAATTCTCCTATATAACCCTCCTTGTCTTCTTTCAAATTTATGGTTTCTGTCTCATTAATTGTTGTTATATACATATATGTATGTGTGTGTGCATGCACGTGTATTCCTAAACACATACTATAACTGGTTTAGTCTGAATAAAGTCAGTTGTATGTGTATATTTTCAGGGCTGACCATTTGGTATTAGGTGCTCAGCTGGTGTGCTCTTCTCTGAGAAAGATGATTTATCATGCTCTCAGCATTCCTTAGTTGCCTCCAGTTCTCTGTGTAGGGTTGAGGCCTCATGGACCCTGCTCACACACCACCAGCCACTTTAGCGTGTCTATTGGGGTCATGTTTGGGCAGTCGTGTTGGTTAGGTATGTTCTGGATGCAGCTTCTGACATTGCTAGGAAACACAGTCTTATAGCCAACTCCCTGATACTCTGCTCTTGGAATCTCTCTTCTCCTTCTCAGTGGTCTCCAAATCTTAGGTTCAGGTGTTGTGTTGTTGATGTATCTGTTGAGATTAGGTTCCAAAGCTCTTTGTTTTGATTGGTTGTAGCTTTCTGTAACGGTGTCCATATGTTACAAAGAGAGGTTTTCTTGTTGAGAGTTGAAGATTGCACTTATCTGTGGGTGTAAGGACAGATATTGAGAGTGTAATAGGGATTATGTTGGGCGTCGTAGGTTCTCCTCCAAGATCCACGACCAGTAGTCCTGGATAGCTGGCTAGGTTTCCAGTACCAGGCATGGTTTCTCTCTTGTTCAACAAGCCTTAAGTCCAATTAGAGAGCTGTTGGTTACAGCCGGGGTAGGCCTGCCACTCCATGCCACGCTGCTCACTGTTGGAGTCATAGGCATCGGAGCTGGGTAGGACTGTTCGCCGCCTCCCTCACTCATTTGGAAGCCTGTGTGGCTCCTTCTGTACCATGAAAACTAGTCCTCAAGGAGGCATCCAGGTCAGTTCCAACTCAGGTCCTCTGGGTTCCGTCCAAAGTGCATGGTGTCTTCAGCAATAGGGACGTATCTATGAAGGCAGCCAAAGGCCATAGCAATAGTCTGCAATGCTTTGAGAGTCTCTCAGATAACCCTGAGCAACAATCCAAAAAGAGGCTTTTTATGCCCAGTGTTGGAAGTTGTATTAGATGGTCTTTGGCTTTGAAGAGCATTGTTAACTCAAATAAAAAATTATTTAAACTGTATGTTGATTTAGTCACTTACTGTATGCTTTATAGGTAGTTTTAGATAGTTCATAGTTGAGTTCTAACGACTTTTCTGACATCCCTCCTGTTATTTTATCTCCCCCCCGCCTTCTTCTGTATCTCCCTCTGCTCCCCTAATTAGAGTCCCCCTTTTCTCATTTCCTCTCTCAGATCATTTGTATTCTGCTTGTTCCCCACCCCCACCCACAGTGGTTTTGCTTTACTTTCCTGGATTCTGCAGCTACTCCAGTATCTTTATTCACACTCTGAAGATCTGGAACTGGGGGCCTCTGGTGAAATAGAACATGTGACCCTTGTCTGGTTTGGTTACCTCACTTAACATGATCTTTTGTAGCTCCATCCATTTACCTGAAAAGTTTATTTTTCTCTATATTCCAGTGTATCTATGTACCACGTTCCTTTTTCTTTATATTCCTCAGTGTACATATGTACCACGTTTTCACTCTTATTATCAGTTGGGGGACATTTGTGTGTGTCCACTTCCTAGCTATTGTGAGTAGAGCAGCAAAGAGCTTGGCTATGCTTGAGCAAAGATCTGTGGAGTAGGATGCAAAGTCCTTTGTGCGCACGGCAAGGCGTGGTATGGCTGGGTCATATAGTAGATTCATTTTAAGTTTTTTGAGGGTTTTTCAAACTGATAATCATAATGGGTTCACCAGTTTGCAGTCCCACCTACTGTTTGGTGTTTGGTGATAACTCAAAATAAGATGCCCACAAATCCATGAGATTGCCAGTAACAGAACTCCCCATTGGATGTCACAGTCCTTCCCCAGTGGCATGACCTCTGTCCTTTGTTCTCTGCATTTCAGCTCTGTTTCTCTGTGTTCACTTATTTTCCCTTGCAAGGGTGACCCTGGTGTAATCAGGGCCTAATGTCTGTGAGTCAAAAACAATGGGTCCAGCAGATATGAAATTAAGATGAACCACTCACTGCTGCTTTCGTGGCAGAGGGACCAGAGTGACAGATAGGAAAGCCACCACCATATGGAACAGACCCAGATGAGCCCAATCTGCTCTGACTGCATTTGCCAGGAAGTGGGGTGGCTCGGCAAGAAGATGCCTAGATGGAGCCTTGCAGACCCTTGTTGGGAGATGCTCAGCCAATGGCAACTGCCTGAAGAATATCTCAGGTTGAAATATCTGATGCAAGAAACATTAAATTGAGGTGCTTAGAATGGGGACACATGGGCCACTCACAAGGACCAGGTTATATGATTATATCAGTATAGAGAAAAGCTCTGGTCCACTGTGTAGATGAAGATACGTCTTCCCTTCCACTGAGTCCACTGTCCATGGTGGAGAAGTCAGAAAGTGGTGACCACGTCTGAGGACCCATCACCTACCACTGTACTCCAAGGTGTTTGGCACCCATTTGCATGAGAGAGAGTGGGCTGGGGGTCAATGCATGGTCTGTAGGCAGAGCTCACAATTCTAATCCTTTATCATGAGTTGGGAAAGTCTCTTGACTTCTCTGTTCCGGTGCCCTTGTGTGGAAATCAGGGCCATTGTCAGGTATCATAGGATGAAGACTGAACAAGTTGACTTCCAGAGCTGGCATCTAGAAAGAGCTCTGCCAGGTGCTGTGTTAAGAACACAAGCATCTACCTGGTGCTCTGAGAAACCCCAGGAGGTGGCCGACGAGCAGGTCTGACCCTCATTCAGGCAGGGCATCTCCAGAGGACCCAGACAATGTCCTCCAGTATCTCCTGAGCTCCCTGCTCTGTCCCCTGCTAGTCCTGGGTCAAGTCAGCTGTATCCAGCACGGAAGTGTATGTGCTAGCACATTTGCAATAAGGGACCCCTTGCCCATAGCCTTTATGTCTGTGTCCCCAGGGCTGGTTTGCAAGCTATAGTCCACAAATACTCACTGAGCAAATTAATATCTGACCACAGCACAGAGTTTGGGGTAGAAATACAAATTATATTTGACAATAGTTTACTATTTGCTGTGATCAGAGAGGGTCAGTAATTCACTCAGTGTCTCACAGCAAACAAGGGGAAAGGCCTGGCTTTGAACCTAGGTGTGACTTCTTCCAATGCTGCTGTCTGTACATGCTTCACCTCAAATTTCTCACCTGATAGAGAATTCTAGAATCAATCATTTATGCTAACAATGCCTAAGGATTATCACTTAATAGGTAACACAGGCAGGAGTGCTTAGATAAGGGCTTGCTGGATGCCAGACTCCAGGTACGAAGTCCTGAAATGCTGGAATGTTTTTCTTTATTTTTTTAAATCATCTTACTACTATTTTATTCTTTAAAAGTTTCATATTATGTTATTCAATATAATTCATATTCATGTTATACAATATATATACTAATCATATACATCCACTACTACCTCCTTCCAGCTCCCCAGAATGGCCCACCTAAGCTCCCTCCCAGCTTCTTGTCTTCGCTGTATTTATTTGTTTTTGTTATAACCCTGAATCTAGTTAGTTCTGCCCATGTGACCACGAACGTATGGCCATCCTCCCAAAGGAGAAGGGCTTTCTCTCCCTCGGCAGCCATCAACTCGCTGCCTGTAGTCCCTCCTCCACCCATGCTGTAACTTCAACAGCTTTGAAGTGTAGGTGACCACAGCTGCTGTGAGCTGGTGTGCAACAGCCATGCCATGTCCTCCATTGCTGGCTCTTAGGCTCCTTCCAGCGCCTCCTCCAAGAACTTCGGAAGTTGATATGAATGACGCTTCCACAGCTGAGCCCTCAGTGGTATTTGTAAGGGACGCATTGAGCAGTTCTCTGCATTAACCACTGCCTACTTCGAAATGAAGCTTCTCTAACCAAAGGCACATTCGAGAGGCAAATGTTCGAGTATATTTAGAGTGCGGTTTGGTAGCGTGAACGTTTCACAGAATAACACCAGCAGGTTCCCTCCTATGACACCCCGTGTGCCCCAAGTGATGGGCTTTTGACCAAGTTTACAGTTCCAGGCACGAGTACTCCCCTGTGGGGCAAGTCTCCAATGCAGTCAGAAGGCGTTTGGTTCCCCCATAAC
Organism: Ondatra zibethicus; assembly: GCA_004026605.1. Classification (NCBI taxonomy): domain Eukaryota; kingdom Metazoa; phylum Chordata; class Mammalia; order Rodentia; family Cricetidae; genus Ondatra; species Ondatra zibethicus. The sequence continues at coordinate 7,516 of PVIU01001929.1, read as the reverse complement.
CACCATGCCACTGTGCGCCAATGGGCAGTGGTGCAGCCTTGCAACAGGCTGGTTCTGCAGCGTGCAGGGTAAGCTAATGGGTAAGCCATTGAGATCTCTTCTACCCCTGTAATGGTACTGGTAATGCACAGTACCATTAGCCACAGGAGAGAGTTTCCTGGTTTCTCTATGGTTTGCACCTGAACTGACTGGTGCCCTCAGCAACAGGGTCTTACCGTGAGGTTATGGTGGACATCCAAGAGCAATGCTAATATCTTATGCAGGTTTGGGGGCCTCTGAGCCTTCCTTGACTAAGGACTGCTAAGGAGGTGTCCCATGCCTGTCCCATGTCCCACTTCACATATGTCTTCTGGAAATCACATTAATCTACCCACGAATAGGGAGCTTCTGTTTAAACTGGTGTGTGTGTGTGCATGTGGTGTATCATATTTTCTTAATTAACTTACAAACGAGTGGATTTCCAAGGCTTTCTCATGTACCCTTAGCTTTCATTACCCTCTCCCCCAACACCCTCTCCTCTCCAGTATTCCTATCTCTGCTTAACCTTTAACCCTGTGATTTTTGTCTGCCTCTTTCCATGGCGCCTGTATTCCATCCCCTCTGACTGAATAGTTCCTTTCACTGGAAGATGCTAGGTTTCCATGCAGTTTTCTCAGGCACCTTCATTTTAGTTAAGCCTTCCCCTTCCTGTGCTTGAGCCTTTCTGTCCTCACTCTTCCTCTGCCCTTTCCTTTTTCTTGTATTTTCCCGTCCCACCTCTCTTATGATGTCCACCCCCAGGAGCCTGTTTCTGGTTTCTTAGCCTCCACTTGTATCAGGTTAAGCATACAAAACAAAAGATTCAAAGAGAGGACTCTCGTGAGTGGGAGCATGTGAGGTTTGACTTTGGAGTCTGGGGTGATGTCATTTACTTTAAGTGTTTCCAGTTCCATCCATTTATTTGTGAATTTCTTGATTTCATTTTTCTTTACAGCTGAGTAATAGTGCCCTGTGTATTTCCATATCTTCCTCACCTACTCCTACTGATGGATATCTAGGCTCGCTCCATTCCCTTGCTGCTAAGAATAGAGCAGCAACGAACATGGCTAAGCAGGCATCCCCATAGTCCTAGAGAGTCTTTCGGGTGCTTGGCTAGGGGCGGGAGAGCTGGGACATATGGAAGTTGTTTCTAACTTTTTGAGAAACTTCTGCACTGATTTCCAGTGGCTGCGCTCGTTCCCACTAACACCGTGGCCACCTGTGGTTCTCAGCCCCGCCATTCTGACTTGAAACCATTCCTTGAAACGCGTTTAGAACTGAAAATTCTGCACAGCTATTGTTGGAAGAGAACCCTGGCATGATTTAGTTCAGTGTGCCAACTATAAAGGTAGAGAAACTGAGGCCTGCCAATGAAAGTTCGTCACCCAAATCGATTGTAAGGACTGGCTCAGAAGGACTTTCATTTGCTTGTATCTCTTGTCTATCTCATCTGTCTATTTCTACATCTATGTATGTATGTATGTATCTATCTACTTACCTACCTACTTATCTATGTCTATATACCTGTCTACCTATGCTGGGGCTACAGCACCCCCGAGGTAGCCTCTGGATGAATACATCTTAGGGCTGAGATCCTTTCCCCATTTACAGTCCAGGATCTCAGTTGAGGAGTGATTAATACAGTTTTGCCCATCAAGAAAGTCTCCCACAGGCATGCCCAGAAACTCATATCTCAGATAATTTTAGACCCTTTCAAGCTGGGCTTGACTAACCACCACTCTGTTTTCAAAAACTACGGACAGTGAATATGCTAATTACCCAGTGAATACGCTAACTACCTGGTGGTTATGCTAACCACCTAGTCAATATGCTAACCACCTGGTGAATATGCTAATTGATATGTTAATAACTTTGTGACTGTGCTAACCCCCCTGGTGACTATGTTAATCACCTGATAAATATGTTAGTTATTTGGTGAATATGCTAACCACTTTGTAGATATGTTAATCACATGGTTAATATGCTAATAACCTGGTGAATATGCTAACCACAGCGGCTATTTCTCTGTCCTCTCTTATCACAATACAGAGACTTTCTCCCCATGGGTTCCTGGAGAATGCTTCCTTCAGTATCACAGTGTAACCACACAGAATTTTAGACTCCTTTTCCCCTACAAGGGATTCAAACCTATGTCCAGTTTCAGATAAATATTTTTGGCTGGATTTAAAGTATCTAAGCTGAGAATTTTTAAAAAGAAACCTCCACTAGAAAAAAAATTGAATAACAGAATAAATATTATTATTATGACAAAAAGGACAATATTAGGTTTTGTCTGAAAAAGTTGGAAGAGAAAAGAAAGGATACTATCAAACTTGTACCAGATAAAGGGTTAATTTCCCGTTACTGTGAATAAAACCAAATGAATCATCTTAGATCATTTTACACATGGGTGTGCATGACTGTTCATCTTAAATCACTCAATATTTTTAAAAACTAAGAAGCTAAGGATACAACAGAAGACCACCCCTGCCACTCCCTAACCTTCATTCTCCCCGAAAGGGTCCGTCCCTCTTCAGTTTGGTGGGCACCCTTCCATGCCTTTCTCTGCATACTTACTTACAAACGTCTCTCACACTCACAGCCGAGAGCACTTTTGTGAGCTTTCAGAAGGCATAACTGATGCACTGTGTGGCGTGTGCTCCTCATGACTTCATATGGTATTTTCCATCCACAGTGTGACTGGGGTTCTTTCCTTACAGGCCCTTGACTCTATCTCGGCTTCTTGAATTCCCATGGAAGAGGCTTTATCTAACTGTGATGCTGTAGTTCAGCCTTTGGGGCTTCTTAGACATTCGTCACAGTCTTCTCAGGCTCCAACAAAGCTGTGTCCTTCCGTGCTGATTCCCGGGTTCAAGGGCACTTGTGTTTTGGACTTGAATAGCTGTCTATCACAAAATCAGCACTGTGCTCACCATAGACGGGGCAGGGCTCTCGCACACCTGGTGCTGTCTTGTCAGGCAGACTCCCTAAATGAGCTTCTTGGACTCTTCTAGTTTTGTTGAAAAAAGAAGGTCACTCTAAGAACAGGAGAGAGAGGGCAGACTTCTGCCAGGAACTGAGAGCATTCCCATGTTATTTACAAGAGGATGTCAACTCCAGAGAAATATACCCAAAGCTTTGTGACTTATGGCCAGCTGGGACCAAGCAGCTGCCACTGATAAATGTGAGCCCTGCTGGAGGCAGACACTAAATTACCTCCATGGCCCCAGAGGGGGAGCTTATGTCTTGGTGGCAGCAGTTGACTTGGTTCAGGAACACTTTCTGGACATCTGGCAGCGGTGCAGGGGTGCTTCCATGGCTGACCAGGGGTGGCGGGGGTGGGGGCTGCCGCTACCTGAGTCCTGCTATGCCCATCACCTGCTTCTGGCCCTCTGAGACTGTCCCCTGCTGAAACCTGTTCAAGTGGGTGGCTCTCTCACTTCCTTACTTTTGTCTCTACGGCACTGGGATTCCCAAGGAGGGTAACCTTTTATTCCTGCCCCTCACTCCACACCCAACAGAACCCCAGCCTTGGTCACAGGTTGTGTTATGTGCTGACAGTCTCCAGCCCACCTGCACACAGTGCTCAGTGGTGAGAAGTTAACACTCTGTTCCATGCAGCGTCCTGCCCTCTCCTGCACCCTTCCCTTTCCTGCCTCCCAGATCTAGGGTCCTCTCCTTCCTGTTTTGCCCATCACTTCACAGTCTGACTGATTCCTTTCTTCCTCTGTTCACATCCAGACTTCTTGAAAGGGAGGTCTGCATGCCCTCTCTTCACTTCCTCTATCTATGTGCCTCAGTTTACCTCATCCCAAAACCTGCCCTCACCACCTCACTGGAACTTTCTTTCTTTGTTTGTTTGTTTGTTTTTGTTTTCTTCTTCCTTTCTTCCTTCATTTCTTCCTTCCTTTCTTTCTTCTTTTCTCTTCCTTTTTCCTTTGTGTAGCCTTGGCTGTCCTGGGACTCACTACACAGACCAGGCTGGCCTTGAACTCACAGAGAGCTGTCTGCTTCTGCCTCCCCAGTTCTGGGATTGAAGGTGTGCGCCACCATGAGCTTTCTTATTGTGTCAGCAGCTTCCAGAGAGTCAAGGCAGAGCCCCACTCCCCACCCTGTCTTTTTTCCTGGTGATTCTGCAGTGTTAGACGACCCAGCTCTCTGTAGGGCTCTGCCCACAGACATGCCAGCGTCTCTCCTCCCAGGTGCCCCTCAAACACCTTTTTGGGTCTCTTCCTTCCCACCCCTCCCCAAAATGCTGGTGTACCCAGGTACTGTCACCCACGTGGTTGTTTCTCTCTCCTTACCTGGACAGCTGTTCATTCTCTTGTGACTTTTGACTCCCCGGCCACAAAAGTGTTCAAGTCTAGCACAGTGGCTCTTTTTTCACCCCAGACTTTGAACTCTTTAGCGGGAGTGCCCCAGTCTTTCAGGAGTGTGTCTCTCACACCTGCTGTCCCCTAAGATGTGCCGTCGTCCCTCCCACCTACCTGTGTCACCCGTGCCACGGGGGTTCTTCCAGTCATCAAGCCACTCTGGCTGTGGCCCTTGATTCACCTCAGTTTCTTGTCACCATTTCAGCTGGTCCCTTGCACTCACAGCTACCCCAACACCTGACATCTGTAATTGTCATTCCTCTCCTGGACTCTGGCAAAGTCTTTGCAACCTGCCCCTCCTGTATCCCCTCCTCTGTACTTCAGCCGGAGTGGTCCCTCCACAACGGTAATCTGGTTTCCATGGCACAGGCCAAATCTGGCCTTCATCTTGTTTTTGTCAGTAAAGATTTACTATATTACAGCCTTGCCCACTGTTGGCTTACGACCAACTGCCTTGACATATGCCCTGTGGAATAGTGTTCAAATGTGTAAGCTAGCTGATGGTGCCCTCCAGGGAACCCTTGCTCCTGACTGTGGTGTCAGCTTCTCCCTTTTTCCTTTGTGATTTTGCGGCCTTTCTAACGCCTGCTGCTTTGTTCCTGTTTGCTCTCTGGCTGTCTTTGCTCTAGTGTGGTCACACTGCCCATGTTTCTTTATTGTCTTTTCTTTTCCCGCCTCATGACTCAGCTCATATATCTCCTGCCTTGGAAGCCACCTCTGAGTCCTTGGTGAGCCAGATGCTCCTCCACTGTGCCTCCCAAATGTCCCTCAACCAGTTCCGGCACTCGCTCTACATGCAGATGAGCTCTGGATGGTGCTGGCCTGTCACTGGACTCTGAACCCCAAAGGCTCCAAGCCTTGTCTTTGGTCCTCTGGAACTCACCATATACTATAGTGTCAGGCTCAAAATCAGTGCTTAAAAAATAGCCACTGAACAGGGAAGTGCCTGGGAAACAGGTATCTGAAAATCCCTCACAGGTCAGTTAAAAGGGTGATGCTGATATCCAGAGCCAAGGCCATGCAGGACCTGCTGAGTCCTGTCACAGAGTAAGCAATGTGGAAAATAACAGATGGACTATGTTGTAGGGCTGAAGGTCTGGGGTTCAGCCCCTAGTGCGTGCTGGAGCAAAAAGCAGATAGGGAGCCTGACGATAGGTAAACTGAGGCAGGCAAGGAATACTGGGAAGGCTGATAGATCTGATTTCTCTTTTGCAGGGCTTGGGTAAGCATGCGCGTCCCATGGTGCACATGTGGGAGTCAGAGGACAAGCTCCAGTGTTGGTTCTTGCCTTCCATGTGACACAAGGTCTCTTACTATTCACAGCCAGGCTAGCTGAGCCTTGGGTTTCTGGGAAGTGTCCTATCTCTGCCTCCCCTCTTGCTGCTAGAGGGCTGGGATTACAGACACACCTGTCTCCTCTGGCTTTTCATGGGACCTGGGGATCCACACTGGAATCTTCATCCTTGGGCAAGCGCCAAGTGCTTTACCTACAGGGTGTCTACCCAGCCCGATTGACTTCTGCTATGGTTTCTGCCAGTTGCTGCCTGATTGGTCAGCTCTGTCCTGTTTTTCATCCCCAGCCTCACTATTGGTGGGATTCACAGACTGTCTGCATACTGAAATATGAACAGCCATGGCTTGGCCACACGAGGCCTGGCACACATGCTGACATTCAAAACCTAAAACTGTTCCCAGCCTGTGGTCTCCATTCCAGTATAAGCCAGGGGTTCCTGGAGCAGGAGATCAGGGCTAGACGTATAGTGGTACCCCATCTCTCTCAGCAGGGAAATGGGGCATTGGCGAGTTCTGTTTGAATTATAATGGGTTTAGTTTATTTGGGGACATCTAGCTAAGTGAAGATTCAAAAAACATTTGTGGCTCTGACTGGAGTCTTGGGCAAGGCTTTCTGGTGATGTGAAAAGAAGCTCGAGTTACTCAAACAAAAAGGAAAAATGGCCTGGCTGAATCCCTGAGCTCCGTAGTCACAGGACCTGGCTCCCTGCTGGCCGCTCTGCTGTACCATCCTCGGCTGGCTGGAGGTCAGACTCTCAAGTGCATGTTGTACCAATCTAAGGCCAGCTGTAAAGAGCGCTCTCTCTCTCTCTCTCTCTCTCTCTCTCTCTCTCTCTCTCTCTCTCTCTCTCTGTGCTCACTCACTCTCGCTCTCGCTGTAGCTCTGCCAGGGTCCAGAGCAAAGGGAGACAGGCAGGAAGGACAAAAGTAACAGAAGCCCCTCCCACCTTAGGCGTCAGTCTCCTCACTGATGCTGGGAGGTTATCTAAGTCTCTATGAACTGTGTGGACTCTAGGAGAGCAGGGTTACCCACAGAGGACACTGGTTACTTCACCTAAAGCCAAACAACGGGCCTGAGAGAGGAAAATAATGTTTCCATGGCACGGGGTGGTTTGTAGGAACAGACAAGATGGAGGTACATGGAATGTTTGTATCCCTATTTGGTGACTTCAAAGACCTTCCCAGTCACAGACTTCCCCTTCATTCTTCACTAGGTTCTGGTGACCTGTCAGTCATCCACAGTCAGCAATGGTGATCTGTCAGTCATCCAGTCAGCCCTGGTGACCTTTCAGTCATCCACAGTCAGTACTGGTGACCTGTCAGTCATCCACAGTCAGCACTGGTGACCTGTCAGTCATCCATAGTCAGCAAGGTGACCTGTCAGTCATCCATAGTCAGCAAGGTGACCTGTCAGTCATCCATATTCATCAAGGTGACCTGTCAGTCATCCACAGTCAGCACTGGTGACCTGTTAGTCATCCACAGTCAGTTAGCCCTGGTGACCTGTCAGTCATCCAGTCAGCAAGGTGACCTGTCAGTCATCCACAGTCAGCACTGGTGACCTGTCAGTCATCCACAGTCAGCACTGGTGACCTGTCAGTCATCCACAGTCAGCACTGGTGACCTGCCAGTCATACACAGTCAGCAAGGTGACCTGTCAGTCATCTACAGTCAGTTAGCCCTGGTGACCTGTCAGTCATCCACAGTCAGCACTGGTGACCTGCCAGTCATACACAGTCAGCAAGGTGACCTGTCAGTCGTCCATAGTCAGCACTGGTGACCTGTCAGTCATCCATAGTCAGCAAGGTGACCTGTCAGTCATCCACAGTCAG
>PVIU01001928.1:0-190172 GCA_004026605.1 Ondatra zibethicus | reverse complement strand
TTTTTTTTTTTTTGAGGGTAGCTTGAGTTATATTCCCCGGAAAGGTTTCTCTGGATTCCTTCCTATAGTGTTTTTCTTTCTTTGCCTGGCTGTTACAAATAGACCGCCTCATCCATTCTTCCGCATACCCTGGTTTAGAGGCTGATGGAGTCTACGGAATGGTCTTTAGACTGTGACCACTTTGGTTGAGTTGGGGGTCTTCCTGACCATCCCTGCCAGGGAAGTGGTTCTTATTGCTGGTGTCTTGCTCTATAAAAAGCGCAGTCCCTACCGTGGATGCCGTTGAACCAAGGGGAAAGACAGGGCCAAGGTGTGATCCAGTTACACAAATTTTATGTTTGGAGAGGAAAAAAAATGGCTTGGCTTTTGAAAAGTAGTTTAGATCAGAATCTTGTGTCAAAGGAGGGCTGTCAGAGAGCAGGAACTCTGCCAGGAGACTTAATAACTAATATTTCAGTATTTTATTAAATTCAAAAATGCATGCTACAGCATTCTGGAACCGGTCAGTACCAAAAACTGTGTAGAAAATCTTATCCTGATTGGAAAAGGTCAGTCACAAGCTTAATCCCATGCTGTTTATGTCTTCCTGCTTTGTCCACGAAATGAAGGGGCCAAAGTAGCCGCTCCTGAGGGGCCGGTGTGCCAACGCGAACGAAGAGAAGGATGGTGGAGCTGTGCTTGTCCACAGGGAATCTTGGTTTTCATCTAGTTTCTGTCTGAGCCCAGCTGTCTGAAGTTGCTGAAAGCCCCAATTTTTCCCCAGGCGAAGACTGAGATGTAGGCAAGACTGGAGTTATGCAGAGTTCAGGCTCTGACTTCCAAAGACTGAGCCCCGCCCCCTTTAATCTCTTCAACTTCATGGCAGTGGCAGCTCGACTTTTCTACCTTTTGGGTCCCTCGCCTGCTTCCTGGATTAGCCAATTTGGCCATAGGGTATTGGCCATAAGAACTCCCACTGACGGAGTGGATTTAACAACAGAAAACTGTTCTCGTAGCTCTCGGAGTTCCAAGCCCAAAGCCAAGGCAGGCTTGGTTTCTAGTGAGGCCTTCACTTCCAGCTCATTGTATTTTTGTTTCCTTTCTTCTGTATGTGCACAGAGAGCCAGTTCTCTGATACTTCCTCATCTTACAGCCGCCAGTCATACTGGATTAGGTCCCATACTCGTGCTCTCCTTCACTTTAATCACCTTTATAAGCTCACTATCTCCAAATCCAGTCAGGTCAGGTTGTGACTGGTTAAGAATTGAAACACAGGAATTTTAGAACACAGTTCTGCCCATCCTGTCTAGCTCAGAGGGTTGCTTTGAAATGGGACAGAATGAAACAAGCTAATAAATGCAAAGCACCTCATTGAGCTCCCGAGTCACTGGGAAATCCTGTCCAAAATCACAGGGAACAATGGAAAGAATGTTTTGCTGGAAGAGTGCAGGGGGCATAAAGCGTTTAAGAAAGGAAAAAAGATGAAGAACAGCTAGTTGGTGTTTCACAGTTTGTCCTACAAGCCATCTAATTATGATGATAGCAGGAGTACACATTTCTCTACTATATCAAGTATTTCATTTCATGATTATCGGTAGAAATTTTGAATGTTATATGTCGTTGTTTTTTTTTTTCTCCTGGTCTAGAAATACTGAATCTACCCACTCACACCTCTTTGCAGTAAGCATCACTTACTTTGACAGCTAGAACCCCATGACGTGGGGGTGTGGCCCAGTGAAGAGAGCTTGTCTACCATGTGTGAAGCCCTTTCAGTTCCACAAGATCCAATCAAACAAACCAGTAAACAACAACAACAACAACAACAACAACAACAACAACATAATGAAGCTGGACTCAGAGTGTATCTCAGTGATACAGTACATACCTAGCATGAATTAGTCTATCGCTTAGAATCCAAGTTCTACAACCCCAAAGAAATGCTGGAATGGACTGAGGTTGTAGCTCAGTGGTTGAGCATCTTTATGGACACAAACAATAAGTTCATGATTGATGTATTATTGTCACTTCCCTGAAAACTGTAGGAAGCTTCTAAGTACATCTTAGGTCTAATACTTGATTTATAGAGAACTCATTCTGTCTTGTTTCAGGAGAAAGAACAGAAAGCCAGTGAAGTGATAGTTGATAGTCCCAAAAGAATACCAATGGTACTTAATTATGATTTTTTATTTGGTGGTGCTGAGAAATCAAATTCAGAGCCTTGCCTATGCTAGACAAGTGCTGTGGCCCTGAGCTGTATTCTGTTGAGAGTATTGGTTTAACTATACAAAGATGTGTTACATTTGTCTAACTGTGTAAAGATGTGTACTGTTTTACCTTGCCTGCCTAAGGCACCTGATCGACCTAATAAAAAGCTAAATGACCAATAGTGAGGCAGGGCGTATAGGTGGGACTTCTGGGCAGGGAGAGTAAGTAAGAGAAGAAATTTCCTTTTGGAGGAAGAAAGAAATAGAGACACCAGAGAGATACCAGGGGCCACCCAGCCAGACTTGTAGGAAGCAGGAAAGTAGGACATGTAGAATAAAAGAAAGTTTAAAAAACAAACAAACAAACAAAGAACAGCTAGTGGGACAAGCCTAAGCCAAGGCCAAGCTTTCAGAATTAAAAGAGAAATCTCTGTGTCATTATTTGGGAACTCGCTGGGAGGACAGAGAAAGAGCTGCATTTGGCACCCAGCGTGGGCCCTGGATTTCCACATAGGACCCAAGAAAGCTGAAAAACAAAATATAACAGAAAGCAATGGATATGGCTCCTTTAAGAGTCACTACTGTACAGCAGAGCCCTTGAACAGCTGGCAGGCTAAGTAGAAACAGCAATGTAAGTAAAAACACCTGCCTCGGTGTGGGTACCACCTTCCTAGAGCTGGGGCGGTTAAATAACGCAGCTCCCAGTTAACCACAGCTCTCTGCCAGGCCTGAAAACGTAAAGACTCAGCTCTCATGGACCCGAGGAGTGGGCAGAGTCAACTGCCAGAGACACATGGTGGAGGGCCTAGCTCTCACTTAGCAGTTTAAGGTTTGGCTCATGTGGTCAGAGGATGCTACAGCTGAACAGCAAAACAGGTACAAACCAGAAAAAAAAACTTTATAAACAGGTTACAGTGTGCATAGGGGTTTAGGAAAGGAAAGAAAATGGGTACAGATAGTCACAGGGAAAAAATAGTTTAAAAATAATTAAGTAAAGTCTTTAAAGAAAGTGAAGCAATATAAAGAGAATAAGCCAGGAAAAGATGAGAAGTACACAGGGATTCTGGATTCTGCGTGGGGTTGGACTGACTTTGGATTTTTGCAATGTTGATGAGTGAATGGCAGCTGTTAAGAGACAAAGGCTTGTCAAAGGAGCTGCTGAGTTAAATCAGCCTAGATACTTCAGGGATGTCTTAGGTAGCCATTTAGGCAAGAAACTGCTCTTACCTTAACTGCTGACAGCAAGCTGTACAAACTGGACAAGCAGGACACAAAGGCAAAAGACTGCCTATCTTTGAAATGTGGGAGAGTCCTTCAAAGTTCCTCTTTCACAGAAATGGCTGTCAGATATTCTAGGCCCGTAGGCCGAAGATGGAAACCCCAACAATGCAGAGGAACTTCGGGTGACTGTCCAGGCGGCAGGATGTTTCTGTCATTTCTAGAGTTTTAGAAGTGCTTGCACTGCACTTCCTGTTTACTCAGGTAATGTTACATTCTTCTCAGGTCTCTGATGGATTTGAAGACAAGAAGATGATTTATAGTTTTCGTTGTTACCAAATTCAGAAAAAAAAACTTACATAAGAGATGTAAAGTTTATAAGGTTGTGAAACATAAAAGCTTGGATTGTTTACCTAAAGAAATCTTTTGAGGTCCAAAAGGACAATTTCGTGTTGGTAATACAAGTTAGGATAGAAAGTAAATTAGGTACACGATCTTGTACTCACAAAGATAGGATAGATAATGGAGTATTTTCTCTGAATTTGACAAATACAAATGGATTGAGTATGATAAATGTAAATCTTATTTGATAATTGTTCTTATTGTATATAGTCTTGTTAAAGCTAAAACCTTTTTATTTAGACAAAAAGAGAAATGTGGAATATTTGTTAATTATGCAAAGATGTTTTGCAGCTGTTTAGCTATGTAAAGATGTGTTGCATCTGTTTAATTAAGTAAAGATGTGTTGCTGTTTTACCTTGCCTGGCTAAGGCACCTGCTTTATCTAATAAAAAGCTGAGTGACCAATAGCCAGGGAGGAGGCATAGGCAGGACTTCTGTGCAGGGACAGGAGGAGGAGGAGGAATTCAGGCTCCAGGAAGAAAGAAAAAGAGACACCTGGGAGACATCCCAGACATGAAGGAAGCAGGAAAGCAGGACATACAGAACGAAAGAAAGGTAAAAAGTCCTGAGGCAAAACATAGATGGATAGAAACAGGTTAAATTACGTTACAAGAGCTAGTGGATCAAGCCAACACTAAGGCCGCGCTTTCATCATGAAGAAGTCTCTGTGTCATTATTTGGGACCTGGTTGGTGGAACAGAGAAAGAGCTCAGCTGCAACACTCCGGAGTGTCCATAAAGCACTTGGTATTTTCTAAGCACTTCAAAGGCGCTTGAACCGTAGAGATATTTTCATGGAAAGAGGGCACGAAGACAAAACAATCAGTTGCTTAAAAGGGCTTTGAGTCATGTGTGATGGCTAATCTTCACTATCTCCTTGACTTGATTGGTTAGCATCTATAAGGCTCCAGGTGTGTTAGTGCTGGTGTTTCCAGAAATTAATTGAGGAGAGAGGAGCCACCATGACTGCGGGAGGAACCATACCATGGGCTGGGGACTCAGACAGATCACAGAGGAGACTATCATTTGAATGGCAGCAACCTTCTCTCTGCTTCCTGACCAACCAAGCTGTGAGCAGTTCGGCCCAGTTCTGCCCTTCCCACCAGACGGATGGGCTGATACTTTTGAAATCATGAGCCTCTATAAATGCCTTCTCCTTTAAAACATTTCTGTCATGTATTTGGCCACAATATTTCAAAGAGTAACACACTATGAATGCTTAATCAGACACAGTATAATCTTTTACTTTACCCAAATAAGCTTCTCCTCAGTGTATTGGCACTTCTCAGACAGTTTTTTCCCCCTCTTTATTTGGCTACTGAACTTTTTGACATACTTTGAATATGATTTTAGGTTTATGTAGCCATTACAAGACTTTAAAAAAAAATCTCTCAAATAGTTGCCAGAAGGAGAAATGTTTAAGAAGAGATACAAAGGGCATGAGAAATGATTAGAAGAATTATGTATGTCTAGGATAAAATAAATGGAGAGAGAGAAGATTTAGTCAAACTTTGAGTCTAGAAGGAATTGCATGATTATACAGGATCTGCAGGTAGCCCAGCAGGGCAGAATGGTGGTGGTTGTTTACATTTGAAGACTGTCACAGAGATGACCCAGAAAATCCAGGCTGCAGAGGATGTTTGTTTTCCCCAAGCCATGTATCAGGGACGGGGGCAGGGAGAATAAGGACGTATTTTGAAAATGAAATAGCCACCCACATTGAAACACTGACAATGTTTAAATTGAATTTGTGCTTCACCCCTGCCCCCTTCTCATGGGGAAAGGGGCCAGTGCTCTGTGTGCTGAAGTTTCAGAAGCTAGAGATGGCTTTGGGAAGCAGGTCCCAGGTTTTTCAGATTCACCATCAAGGCGAAGTTAGAGGACTAGTTGAATACAAATTAAGAGAGGTTGGTGGTTCAAGTAGGGGAGGCAGCACAGGAACTGTTCCATCAGGAGGGGCAGACAATGAACTGTCCCTGGAAAACCCAGGAAGCGGACTCAGGACATGATGCACAGATAAAGCCCAATGCGACTCTCGAATTATCAAAGGAGAGGATGGCATACGATAGCCTCATCTTTGTTATGGGATATGATCTTTCAGACAGTCATTTCTCCATGGTAATTGAGAGGAACGAGCCTCGTCCCTCAAAAAGAGGATGAAAATCAACTTCATTTTATGATTCAGGCTTCAACTTCATCTTTGCATTTCTATATATGACTGATTTTGTGTTTTCATGGCTAACCTTTTCCACTCTTATATTTTTACCTTCTCTGTGTGTGTGTGTGTGTGCCGTTATTGGAAACTGTGTAATTATTGAAAAACAAACAAATGTTTGCTCTACCTTTAGAGGAGATAGACAAACAAGGAGGAATGAGCATGAACACAGTAATGGCATACTGCATCTCTCCACGGTTATAGTCTTTCTCTCACTACTGCTGCACTCTGAAATCCAATCATATAGAATTCCTTGGAAGACCAAAGTCTTTATATATGTACTGCCCATGTCATGCTTTGGTGTTTCCACCAAACCTGTGATGTTTGCTTGGAAACGCTCTTGGCTTTCTTTATCCCTTAAAAGCTCACAGTCAATACTCATATCAACTATGACCCTGAGAAGCTTTTCCTGCCATCCTAGACATATGTCAGTGATGACAAATATCATGCCATGTCATTAAGATACCTTGTGTTAAGCAGTCTGTTGGAATGGCCATCTTGACCTCGAAGAAGAGGGGTGAGAAAAGTGTCTAATGGGATCTTATTCTTTTATCTCTTATGTGTGCAAGTGTATGTGTGTGTATGCATAAGCGTGTACGATTTTTCAGATCCATGTATATGTGCTTCTGGTGAGTGTTCCTGGTTTTAGCAAGAAGAAACAATTAACACTTGACTAGGGTATAACATATCTGGAAGATTCTGAATTTAAAGGGCCTGCCCACTAGATTAGGTCTAATGTAGGGCAGGCAAATATGGGGTGTATGTTGAAGTAGAAGACTCACGGAGAAGGTGTTAGTGATATACTGCAGACAGGGACTGGTTGAAAATGCTGTCAATGTAGCTCTAATCAGGTAGTTCCTTCGTTCCTGTCAGTCTCCTCTAATTACAGCGAGCAAGATAAGGCCAGAAGAGGAGGATATTGAAAATGATGACTTTATTTCGTGGGATTCAAAACAATGTGCTAGAATGCAACATTTCATCATTTGATGTTGGAAAACTAATAGGAGTATTTGGCTCCTTATGGAAGAAATTCCAACTTTTCTATCTCATTTATTATTCTCTTTTTTCAGAGTTCCTTCTTACAAATTCTGAAAATTCAGTTTTTTTCTCCTCTGCTTTTGGCTGGATCTGCTAGCTTTTGTCCTTTGTGACCTCACTCACAAATCTCTATTTCTTCACTCAGTGACCTACAAGCTGATAAGTTTTTCTAAACATACTGTACTTTAGTTCATTTTGTGATGGCCTTCCCCATCAAAGTCTCTTAATTTTTTAAAATATCCTTTCCATATGGAAGTTTGTATAATGACTGGTGCCTATTAATTTGTATCAATTTACAACATGCATTTCAGGATAATGTAAAATGTTTATTTTTAATGTTCAGACTCATAGATAATGCATAGTATCAAGTTTAAATATAAATAATTAACATACTTATTCATAGTTCACTATCTAAATCCTTCATGTTTATAGACTACAACTCGAATATTTGGTAGGATTCATTGATATCCATCACCAAAAATGTCATTATTTGTGACATCTTTTGGAAATGTGAGTAAGACATATTACTAAGATATTTTAGGAAAATCCACAATAAAAAGAGAGGAAGTTTCTTACTATTACTTAAAGGCCAATTAAATATTCTTTTGAGAATATAATGTTGAAAGTTGTTTCTATCAAGCAGAGAAAAAAATACATTACACCCCCCCATATTTCAGCTTCAGTAGGACATGTTAGCGCCTAAGATAAAAATTTTCTTAATTATTATCCAGGGGACCAAAACTTGTTTATTGTTTAGTAAAAGCAATCAGGTTTTCAAAAAATGTGATTCATCATGAAATTTTGCATAGAGGTACTTTTTAAGTTTATTTATTTATTTACTTTTTTTTGCGGCTGGGATTTATTATACATCGTAGCCTACCCTCAAACTAGTGATCCCTCTGCCTCAGATTTCTGGGTGCTGGGATTATGGCTATGCACCACAACTCCCATCTTAACTAAGTAATAGAGCTTTGTTGTTATTACTCATAAGCATGGGAACATCTTTTAGTCTTCCCAGTCACTGCCGCACATCCTGTTTTTATAGTTCTGTACAAAGAGTGAACACAAACTCCCCTGCTCTATTAGTTCATTTTCTGTCGTATGCATAAAATATCACAATGACATCAGCTTGCAGTTTCGGAGGGACAGTTCAGAATGGCAGGGAAAACATGGCAGCAGATGGCTGAGACAGGAAGGTGAAACACCATCTCTTTGGCCACCAACAAGATTTGGAATTCGAGTCAGGATATGAAGTGTCAAAGCCCGCCTAAACTGACATGCTTCCTCTCGCAAAAGCCCCACCCCTAAATGTTCTATAAATACCCAAACAGGGCCACTAACTAGGGACCACACATTCAAGTCCTTGAGCTGATTGGGGAACATTTATCATTCAGACCACACCTGTCTTTGTCACAGTCACTCTCCTCCAACTCCATTACAAAGGTAAGTGTTGGAAGATTTGGTAGAAAGAACCTAGGAACTGTCTCATGCACATTATACCCAGGATGGTCCATGAAGTATAGAGTATTCTAGAAATTCCTTTGTGTGTGTGTGTGTGTGTGTGTGTGTGTGTGTGTGCCAGATAGCACCATCCACCAACATAGTGTAAACAGTGTGAATAATTACAGCTTAAACTCACAATAATGTAACTATACAAGAATAAAAAAGATGGTCTTTCAAAAAGAACTCGGTAGAGAAAACAGACTGCTGACCGATGATAACATAAACTTTTAAGACATAATTAAAAAGTGTTTCAGAGTAAGGATATTAAAATCTGCAGAGACCAGGAATGGGCGGTCCTCCACAGAGCAGAGAGTCCCTCCACATTTGAATGGCCTTGAGGAAATCACCACTTCTACTGCCTCCGAGTCAACTCTATTTCAGGAGGCAGAACTCAGCCTCTGCAGGTAACGTAGAGCTTGTCAAAGCCCACCCAGGGTTTTCTTTATCCTTTGCTGCTCCTGGGATGTGATATATTCTGGAAGACTAATTTTAATCATGGCTTTGGGTCGTATCTCTTGAAGCCTTGGTCAGGCCCACCATTAGTTGATAGTTGACTTCTTATTTAGGTCTCCAAATCAAACTAAACATACATAACTGTCCTTGAAGCCTTCACAGAGATACGCAAAAGTCCAAGTAAGGTTCTGGGAGGAGGGAATCATTTATGGCATGAATAAGCTGCTGATGTTAGCTACAGCCCAGCACCATTGGGTCCTTTCGTGAACACTCCATCCATCTAAGATGTGTCTTGGCTAAAGACGTCATATCTAGCTGCTGTAACTGTATTTCAGCATCACTCAACCAGGGCAGATAAGGTTAATATCTCAAAGTTCTTGAAAGGCATGCTACATGCCTCTCGGCACAGTGGTCTTACACTTTTATGTCCAGATCCAAAGGGATACAGTGTCAAGTGGGGGTATGGTAGACAGAGGAAGAAAAACAGAAGACACTTGGACTGATAAAGATGAGGAGGGTCCCAGAGCAGATACACACTAAGGTCCTCGTATAGTGAAAGGAGATGCCATTCAAAAGGTGTGGCATGGATTTATGTAAATGGGTCCCCTAAATGCTAACTTATTTGAGAAACCTATTTTTATGTGCAAATACATAAAATAGTTGGAAAACCCCTATTTCTAACAATAGTAAACACATACATAAGTGAACAAATTATTAAAAGGACCTGAGAAAGAGAATCAGGCCTTTCCTAATTTCTGTTCTGAAGTTAATTTATTATGAACTTGATTTAAGGCACAAATGTAGAGTGAGGTAAACACAGATCAGAACCCAAATCTCCTTGTGATTATTATAATTATTGATGCTGTTGTCACTAGCTATTATTGACAAATAACTCATTGTTTTCTATGCAGTAATATAGTACTTTAGAAACATAATCACATTTCAGGTGACTTGAATACATATTTCACCAAAGCTGATCTGCAGACAGTCAACATGCACAGGAAAAATGCTTACTACTATCATGTACTAGGGAAATGTATAAGAAAATCATGATAAGAAATCACTTTATGCTCACTAGACTGGCTGTGTGCTGTATATGATGTGGGAAATGATGAACAGAAGCCAAATTTTCAACTTTGGATGAGTGAACGTATTAAGTATATAGCAAGCCAAGGTAGAAGAATAAATGGCAAGGCAGACACAGAGTGGAGGCAGGGGAAGGGAAGAGGAGGAAGGGGGAGAGGGAGGGAGAGGGAGAAGAAGAGAAAATATGATTAAACTGGGCACTCAAAACATCCAGCAGAAATTGACTAACAAAGTCCTGTTGGGCAGTCAGCTGGAATTCCCAGTGGAGTCCTGGGCAGCACAGAGCGTCTCCTCTGGTGAGTCTTCCAAGTAAAGAACAAATAGCAACAGACAGAGATCACCTCATCCAACCAGGGGTGCACAACCTCCAGCAGCAACCGACTAGGAAGTTGAAGCAGTCAGCTGCGGTTCCCAATAGAGTTTCTGTTCCATGGCTGAGCTTTCCACGGCCTTCTCTTTCCCGCAGCAGGTATTTTTTTTAATACCATGGGGTAAGCAACAGTAATGTTTGTTGGACATAGTTTACCTTCTAGCTCTTCTCAAAGGCACAATACAGAGGTGGGGGTGCAGCCCCCACCCACGCAAGTAGCCTTACAAGACACTTTGAGAAAAACACACTTGGTTATGAAGTAATAGAGAGCAAGATTGCCTCTAGAGCTAGGTTCTCAGTGACTTCATAGATCACAAGGCCGCTTGCTAATTTAATGTAATGGACCTTAGAGGCTGTCATACAAGAAGCAGCTGCAGCTGTGATGCCTCACGCTTGTAAACTCAGCCTGTGGGAGGCGGAGGCAGAAGGACTGAGTTCAAGGTCAGCCTCAACTACAGAGTGAATTCAAGGCAAATCCCGACTCCAGGGTTAGATCCTGTCTCAAAAACAAATGGTGTGTGTATATGCGTGTGTGTGTGTGTGTGTGCATGCGTGTGTGCAAGTGTGTGAGTGTGTGTGTGCCTGTGTGTGCACTTGCAGAAATAAAAAGGTGTACATTGCCGGTGAGAATTTAAAATGCTCACTGGGAAAACAGTTAGTTCTAAGAAAGCTAAACACAGTTACCACACGAACTGGTAACTTCTTGGTACAGAATCTCAAAATTGGAAACCTCTACTGAAATATTTGTACACGGGTTTATTCTAGTTCCACTAACAAGAGCCCAAAGCATAAGGGCCGGGCTCCTATTCTCACTAAAATAAGCTGAAGCCCATTCTTGCTATTTCTGTGACAGCGAATAAGCCACTAAGAACTATGTTTTGGTAACAGCGTCAGGACGGGGGAAATAAACAGTACAGTGTGCCTGTTTCTGCCTTGCCTCTGCCCGTCCTGTATTGTTCAGAGGGCCAATAACAATAACTGTGACAGAGGGCCAGGGAAGGAAAATGGAGGAAAATCTAAAATGAGCAGGTGTAAGGGATGCGGCTGCAGACTAACTTTCTTAGCTTACTCTTGTTTGCAAACAGGCATCTCAGGCAAAAGGAAGGAAATCCAAACAAACAGAACAAAAGAAGGCAGGCACAAAGCCATAGCCTCTGCATTGGGTTTCTGCAGTGACCAGTAATCAGTGTGAAGTAGAGAAAGCCTGTGGTGAGCGGGAAGGATTGTAGGAGGCTGTGCTATCACGGAAACAGTGAGCGCCTGGTTCTTTTCCCAAACAGTCCTTCCTGGTGTAGTTCCACTCTAACACCAGACTAGCTTCTGCTCTTGGGCCAGGGGGAGTCACTAGGCTTTCAAAGCTCAACCTTAATGAGATCTTCTTAGCCAAAACATTTTAAATGAGCTCCTTGTTATTTCTCAATGAGGTCGCAAGTCCCGCCTCACTCAAGAGTTGTCTGAATCTCTTCAGACACATTGTCTATGGCCGTTGGGAGCTTGAACTGGATGTTTTCTTCTACCTCAAACATTCTGTTTCTTTTTTCAGGACATGATCCCCCTGTGTTGTTTTGGCTGTCCTGGAACTCGAGTTGTAGATCAGGCTGACCTTGAACTCACGGAGAGCCATCTACCTCTGCCTCCCAAGTGCTGGGATTAAAGACATGTGCCACCACATGTCTTTTGCCCCCCCAAATAATGATCGGATAATAGTAGCTACCTTAGGCATCTCATTTAAAGTTTTTCAGTGTTCAACAATGAACATATACAAGTGGAGAGGTTGGTGATGGGTAGAGATAGCAAATAAGACACATAACTTGTGAACCTGACTTGGACTCGGGTATATGGGGTATTCAGATCTGTGCCTGTGGGTGCACGTCTTACTTTGCATCATCTACATCTTCATGTTGTTCCTGATGTACCTCCCAGTGTGGCTCCCTTCACTGCCTACTGCTTTTCTCTAACATTCCTGACCCTCTGGGTCAGAAGCATATTCTTTTCCTTTAAAGTCTTATGTTTTCTGGCTGAAGTTGGCATTTATCTTTGCACAGTCCTCATTGCCACACATGTGGCTAATAAGGTCACCCTACAAAGGAGGGCAGGGACCTTGCCTAATAGATGTTGAATCTATGACCTTGTCTAGCACAGTATCTTGTTCGCAATAGTTATTCAATAATTATTTGCTCAATATTTCTTATAGATTTCCTGCCAGGAAATATAGTATTGTTATATAGATTCATTTGTTAACTTTCTTCATAAGATCCAGTTTTATCTCCTCAATCTTTAACTGAATGTACTTTCTTGATGTCGTGGGAGCATTTAAGCAAATAGATTGAACATTAGAAAAATATTCTTCATTTTAACATATGACTGAAGCACTTAAAATACTAGGTGCTAAAACCTATTTTTATCCGACTGCTTACTTGAACCAACATTGAGACTAAAGGGAAAAGAAATTACCGTATGTGAATCTGTTACTTTAAACCTTTTATTCTCAGGAGTTTCTTGATAGGTCCATATAGAGAAATTAATTTACAGAAGTAGTCAGCACAACTGCTAAAAAATGCAAGTTTAAATCGCTGTGCACTTATTCCTTTGTGTTTCTTCTGCATATTTCAATATTCAGTTCATCACCTTTAAGGTTTTCAAATTCACCAGCTGGAAGACTATGTATCAGATTCTCCCTCAGCACTAAAAATAAACTGATGCTATTGAAAATAAATGAGTAAGCATATTCTTAGCTAAATTGTTTTCTCATGTGACACATACAACTTAACTAACTTTTTCTTTGAGATTGTTCATTTATCATAGCCGAGTTGCTTTGGACATCTGCATCTTTACAAACAAAAGCAGGGTCTTGCTGGGAAAAGTTCAGTAGAAATAAAATAACTTCTTCTGATGGTGGTACAGGCCTGGAATCCCAGTTACCACGGAGAATGAGGCAAGTGCAATGGCGGACTGGGCTACAGCCAGTTCAAGGCCAGCCTGAGAAACTCAGAGAGACTGTTTCTCAAGTCAAAAACATAAAAGAGGGTTGGATATACAGCTTAGTGCAGGAGTGCTTATCTAGTGTGCTCAAGGCCCTAGGTTCTATTTCCAGGACTAGAAAGCAAAACAAAAACCCAACAATACCCCTCTATGATCTGGTTACCAACAAAAGATAACATACTATGGACTTAGTTAAAAACATTGCTTCGTTTTTTTTTTTTTTTTTTTGCGCCAGGGGTAGGGGGATTACAATGAAAGCCCTATAGTTTTCCATATTAAAATGGTTTGTTTTTCAGTATAATCTTATTTATGTAGAGCTCATAACACTGCACTTCAAAGCCCTTCTGCTTAGTTTGGAGTTGATGATATTCTTAGTTGTGCTCATCTCAAAATCTCTCAGAGTCCAAAGTATCTATGCAAAACCATCAATCTCAGAATGTGTCTAAACACCAGCTCCGAGACAGGCTGCAATTTTCTGTTCTCTGTGACAGACAAATAGCTAGGGAAGCCCTGTCATTTAACCCCAATGCTTTCTTTGGTGGTTGTGGAGAGAAGGGTTTTTTTTTTATTGTCCTGCCATAAAAAGGCTACAAAATCCATCAACACAGTATAAATGTATGTGCAAAAATAATACTAGGCATTGGTATTGTGGCTACCACATGAAAAATAGAAATAATCTTTCATCAGTATAATTCACAAAGCATCAACATGGAGAGGCATCTCTTGATTTTACAGCTAGACTTTATAATATCTCTATATTTATTCTATTTGGACATGGATGCTACTGGTCATATCATTATCTTGAGCAAACACATACTAAACTGTGAATCATACTCATTGTCCTCTTCATAGGTGTCCAGACAGTCTAATGTTAGACTGACCTCTGAGTCAGTATTTCATAAATTATGAAAGCACTTCAACAGTTAGCCTGAAAATCTGGCTTGAATGAGACTTGCCAAATACATGCCAGCAGTATCAACGAAGAGGAGAGGTAACCTCTGAAATGTTCACTTAGGATATGCATAAAGTTTGTAGAATTTATTATTAATTTTGCTATTTATTTATTGAATCTCCAACAGTATAAATTTTATGTTATTTTTTACTATAAAAGTCACACATAAATATAAAAGGTAAGACTGTTGCCAGTGAGTTTGCCTATTGCAGAGCAAAGTAAACACAAATGTGTTGGACACTTTGTGAACATTTGATTCAACTCTTTCTTTTTATGAAAAAAGATTTGTTTACTTCCAAGTGTATGAGTATTTTATGTGCATTTATGTGTGCGTACCACATGTGTGCTTTACCCACAGAGGCCAGAAGCAGAGGCCAGAAGTGGGCAACAGATCCCCTGGAACTGGAGGTTGTAAGCAACAGTGTGGATGCTGGGAACACAATCTGATGCTCTTTAAGGGGGGGGGGAATGCATTTAACTGTTGAGCCAGCTCTCCAGCCCTATACTTAACTCTCATTTTAACAGCAGAGCCTGTTTATATAAGTCTTAAACTCTCAGAAGTTTTAAGAGGCCATAACCCATCCCCCCACATATACACACAAACCCATATGTACTTAATGACTTTCTGGTATTTTTGTTTGCTTGTTTTTAAGAACATGGGCAGCTATGCCTATGGGATAGCACCTGACACAAGGACAAGTCTGTGCCATGGACTGGATACTACCTGACGCTAAGGCTATGTCTGTGCTGACACAGCCTTGAACATGCCTAGCTCTGGATGGCAATCTTCCATCCTTAGGTCACTTCATGAGGATCCCACTTCTCCATCAGCTGCAGTCTGAAGCACATGCCAGGAGGTAGAGGTGGCTGAGGTAAGGTAAGGCAAAGGCTAAAGGTGAGCGTGCTTCAGTGTCTTCTTCAACTGCTTGTTTTCTTTTTCTGATTGTTTGTTTGCTTGCTTTTGTTTTGTTTTTTGAGACAGGGTTTCTCTGTGTAGCTTTGGAACTCGCACTGTAAAAAAAGGCTGGCCTCGAACTCACAAAGATCTGCCTGCCTCTGCCTCCCGAGTGCTGGGATTAAAGGCGTGCGCCACCAGCACCCAGTTTTCAACTGCTTCTTAAACATAGTTATTTCACAGAAAATAGCACAAACGCTGCCTATGCAGGTTGGTATTTGCACTTCACCTAATAGACCAAACTTGAGCTAAATCCTGAGCTTGTAGACAGGTAGCATATTTAATTCCAAATAGAGAGCTATCTTAAAAGAGTTTCAACTTCACATACTGTTATAAGAACTATATGCCTGAAGAAATGCACTTGCCTGTCTAATATATAGGCTTGCCAATTTCTACATATTTGTGACCTTTAATACCTCAAGACTTTGGGAATTTTAATTCTAGAGCAAGTAAGCATTATAAATATTCATTTGGCTTAGCTCATAAGCTGTATAATTATTACCATTAGCTTTGTGATACTTCAGAGTTTGCCTGTTTCTTTCTTTGTGTGTCTGTGCATGTCTCTCTCTCTCTCTCTTTCTGTGTGCACTTGTGTGTTTGTGTGTTTCACAATTTGACCTTTAAACTTGGGACTTGATATAGAATTAATTTACGTTATGTTTCTTCATAAGTTTTAGATAACTCTTATAACACTTAAGAAAATACCACAGTTCCTGTATTGGAGATATTTTCTTTAAAAGAAATATATATATACACTTTTACCATTTTAGAGAATCTTCCTGTAATAGAGCACCAAAATTGCCCCTATTGTATGCAAAATGACTATAACAATTGCTGTAGGAATATGATGGAAACCTAAAAGTCACATCAGGGAAATGAACTTGTAATACTGTTTGAATGTGCATTTTGGTGAACTGATTAGAAGTTTTGATCTTGATATCTTTTAGGCAATAGAATTCCTTTCAGATACAGTAAAAATTAAAATATGTTTTTTAAAGGCAAGACAAAGCTCAAGGAAACTGATAATGGATATTAAATGTCTTGTTTTTGAAAACCAAGTGTAGGCATGCTAGTTGAAGCTGGAGCTGCAGATTTAGACACATACTGCATCATGTTTGCTTATGAAACAGCACGTTTGGGGTTTTATCCTTGCCCCCACAGCATTGTGGGTGCTGTGTGCTTCTCCCAACTGCACTGCCCACGTCCTCAACCTCACCCTTCCTTCACCTTCTTCTCCCAGACACACTCATGGAGGGCTGGTACCACGACTGACCTTTTACTTTCTCACTCACTTAGAAAAAAAGCATGAAGGGATGTGAGTTCTCCCTCAGAAGTTTCGGCTTTTTCAAAAAATAGTAAAAAATGATTTCAAATTTCTTTCATCTGTTCTCATTAATCGCAGGAGCACCTTGCCAATTATTTTATTTCTTCAAAGATTAAAATGTTTCCCCTTCTAAAGTAGAAGGGGAAACATTTTGATAATCATAGATTAAGAACTTCAAATAATTTCTCAGGGAAAAATGATAACTAAAAACCAGCTTGATAAAAAATTATTTATTTCTCAGAGTTTTCCACGCAATTGAAGAGTTACATCAGAGAGGTATAAAGTATTCACAGTAGGGTATTTACTGTTCTTTACTATAGTTCTCTTCTTTAAGTAACAAGGTAAAAGAGTACACTTGGTAGTGATCTTGCTGTTTGGGGGAAACAGCTTTTCATTTCATCTCTGTAACCATTTTTACTGTATTACTGACCAGAATCTAAAAATCTAAATGTGAGTTTACTAAATATATTTCATGAGTTATTAAGTGCGTGACTGTTGCTAGGTTTTGCATTTCAAAAGCTATACCCATTTTCCTGCTGTTGTGGATTGATACAGAATACCCTGTGTGGGATAATGTGTCCCTGAGGGGTTAGGTCTTAAAGACCTGTTGGAAGAAGTCGGCCACTGGGGCAGGAGACCTTGAGGTTTCTTAGTCTAACTCCATGTCCTGTGATCTTTTGCTTCTTGACTTTGGACTCAATTTGACCACCCATCTCAAGTTCCTGCCACCACACCTTTCCCCATGGCCTGGGTCTCTCTGTACTGTAAGTCTAAACAAATCTTTCCTCCCGGGAGTTGCTACTTGTTAGCTATTTGGTCAGAGGCACGGAAGACGAGGTAACAAACCTGCTTCTGGTTCTCATATGCCATCAACTGGTAGCCATGGAACGATCCATAGCTCTAAAATGTAGTTTATACAGAGAAAAAAAAATTAAGTGTATCTTAGAGCACTGTGTTCTTGCTTGAAAAATATCTAAATATCTTCTGAGTTTTACAGTTTAAAAAAAGGCTTATAGAAGGTAGTTTTGAGAAGTACTACTTTAAGGATGTGATAAAAAATATACTGTATGAAAGTCTCAAAAATTAATAACAAAATTTGAACAATAACAGAATTAGCAAGACCTGAAGTTCTGCCCTGTAACTTTATGATACAGGCAATCCCATCCTATAACTCAGTTAAAATTGCTCTTTTATATATTTAGCATAGCCCATGACATCCATGTCTTAAAAACTGATTTAAAAAAATCCAAAAATGATTAACCTGCTCTATCCCTTAAAACTTGAGGTCTTTATCTGAGATACAAGGGTGCTGGATTTCTTGGCAGAAATTCCCTATGGGGTTTCCGAGCTGGTCTTCGTGTCCTTTGCGGTAAAAAGGCCTTCTCATTATGTTAGCTGCTATGTCAACCTGTCTGATTACTTAATGAGGGTGCTGGTATGCAGGTGGGGAAAGAGTCATGTGACCAACGAGAGGTCAAAAGAGTAGGTGAGTCTAGGTAGATAGAACTTTTCCCCCTCCTTCCGGCCACTCTCAATTTCAGTTTCTGCCTTTGCCTCTGTCCCCCCAGCAACCTCTCTGCTTTCGCGTTAAAACATCGGCTTCCTCTTGTGCTCATTGGCGTTGTCTGAGGTCCACGCTTTATTCTCCTCCAGGATCCATTTCTCCTCTAAACACTTATCATCTAGTGTGTTGGATAAAGAGAATTCCCAGCAGTCGATTTTGAAAGGAAAGATAAAGTGTTGAGCATCTGAGCGTTGTCAGCTGCTGGTGTCAGTACGGGGAAGCCTCCTGTTGACAACGATGGCATCACTGGGGCATCGGAGATTCCTCTATTCTGAGCGCCCTTCTGAAATGAGCCGTATCTGATTGTTCTTTCAGATCAAACGGAGTAGGAAGACAAAGTAAGCTGGGCATATTCTTTTGCTCTGTACTTTGTTGTTAAAAGGGGGAGGAATTCCACTAGGACCCCCTAACTCAGTTTTAGATATCACCAAAGTTTTGTAAGAATTCCTGTTCTTCCCCCCAGTTCCTGTTGCCCATCCCTACCCTCCCACATTCCTCTACTCTCAGGTCTCCGACTGGACGATTGTTTCTCTGCTCCTCTAAGGCTACTTCTGTGATAGCGAGCAGGTAACACCAAGCAGTCAACAGATAAGGTAAAAAATACTTACTGTGTTCAAAGAATGTGCCATGTGAGTGTCTTGTCTTTAGCTCCAAACAGGGTCATTTCTTTTTCCTTCCCCTCTCTACCTTCTTCCCCTTTCTCATTTCTATCTTTTCTGGGGATGGAACACAGGACTTTACTCCTTAAACTACATGCTCCCCTCTTGCGACCCACCCTTAGCATTTCATTCTTAATAAATTTTTAAAGAATTTTGGTAAATTTCCCAGTGTTACTCATGGACCTTCTGCCACTGGCGTGACTAAGTCTGTGTCAAATGAAAAAAAAATATTTGTTTGCTCTTGGAAGTGGACAGGAAGACTGTCATTTAAATTAGACTGCCGCCCCCAACCAGGAATGAATTCTGCTGCTGGTAACTGAACTTCTGAAGAGAGAAGATGAGGTAAAATGGCTGCCATTGAAAGCAGCAAGGAAAATAACGGTGCAGTTGGCATGCTTTTTAAAATGTATTTCTTGTTGGACACAGGAAGTCGTTTCTCAGCAAATTGTAACGTGACATAGTGTACAACATGTCAAAGTCACTGCTAAGATACAAATTGGAATTGAGTTGTGTACAGTTTAGTCTTAGATCTCTCAGTCAGCTTCGCTTGTTGAGACAGTTCAACATGCAGAGCTTATAAATTCTCCATTCCGACAGGGTTTTGGCGAATTTCACAGAACTCAGTGGGGTCTTAGTAGGGTTACTGACAGGCACCACTGAGTTATTTAATGACAACTAAACAAGAGACCACCACTCCTAATTTACTCGAGCAGAACTCAATACCATAACAACGCAAGTGAATAACGCTCGCTTTCTTTTGTGAAACCAATTTTTTTGTGGTTCTGATTTTTAACTCTTCTGTTGGCTACTGACTTGAAATTGCTTACCAAGCCTGCATTCTTCTTCTGCATGTGAGAATATTATACAATTGGTCTGATCTCTTTCAATATTCTCTGCTATCATCATATCTAATATGTATATATTTATTTAAATAATATCCAATATATAAAGTACTTTGTGCATATCCTCCATACCCGACTACCTTCCCCTTATGTCTTTTCACCCCTACTTTTAGGTCCTCTTTTCCCATGGACAGGGTTGCTTCTATGCTCATGTTATATGTACATATGTAATTTATGTGTCTATGTAAAATATAAGAGCCACAAACAAGAATAAAAAACCTGTGGTATTTTTCCTTTCGAGATGGACTTAAGTCACTTAAGATTATCGCCATTTGCATCTATTTTCCTTCATGTGCTATGACTTCAGTGTCATGTTTGTGTGTGTGCATGTCTGTGTGAAGTGTGACCATTTGTGTTTGCATCTGTGTGTATTGGTGGGCATCCATGTTTGTGTGTGGCGAGGCCTGAGATCAACACTGCAAGTCCTCTTCAATTGCTTTGCACTTTCTGTATTGAGATGGGGGTCTCGCAGATGAACTCAGAACTCACTGCTTGAGTCCAGCTGGGTAGCTTGTTTCTGGGGGATCTTTTGTCTTTCCCTTCTTAGGGCTGGAATTATAGACAGGCTGTTGCACCCTCCCAGCATTATTGTTGGTTCTGGGGACCTGAATTCTATTACTCACACTCCATGGGCAAGTGCTTTACCCACTGAGATACTTACATGGCCCCTTATTTTTCCGTATAGCTGAAAAAACTCCATTGTGCATGTATATTTCATTGTCTTCATCCACTCTTGTCTTGATTCACACCTAGGCTGCTTCTATGACTCAGTGTGCTGGCTGGTTTTGTGTGTCAACTTGACACAAGTTAGAGTCATCAGAGAGAATAGAGCCTCAGTTGAGGAAACGCCTCAATGAGATCCAACTGTAAGGCATTTTTCATTTAGTGCTCAATGGGAGAGGGCCCAGCGTATGGCGGGTGGTGCCATCCCTGGGTTGCCGGTCCTTGGTTCTATAAGAAGGTGGACTGAGCAAGCCATGGGAAGCCAGTAAGTAGAATCCCTCCTTGATCTCTTCATCAGCTCCTGTCCTCCTTGTTTGAGTTTCTGTCCTGACTTCTTTTAGTGATGAACGGCAATGCTGAAGTCTAAGCTTAATAAACCCTTTCCTCCCCAACTTGCTTGTTGGTCATGGTATTTCATCGCAGCAATAGAAATCCTAACTAAGACACTAAACTACTGTAAATAGTGCTACAATAAGTACTGGAGGGCTAGTATATCTGTGACATGTTGATGGAGTCCTTGAGGTAAAATGTGATGCATGTCCCAATTCAGCATTATGACTTGAGTCCTGCATTTTTGCCGATGTCACTCATGCATCCATAGAATTGCAATCGACATAATGGCTACTATTTAATTACTTTTGAATCCTACAAGATATCCCAGTGCTGGCTTCCTCTTTAGTCAACATGGACATTTGTATAAATGATTAGATATTCAGCACTGTGAAGCGAGGAAAGGATTGAATAGGGATCTGGTTAGCTTCCTGGCACTGTCAAGAAAGTTGCCTGCCTCTGTTGGCTGACCAGAGTTTATCCTAGTAGTCTGGGTTGCTACTTTGAAAAGCCAACAGAAAGAGGCAAGGGGAGCTGGAAAGATGACTCCACAGTTAAGAGCACTTTCTGCTTTTTCAGAGAATGTGAGTTAGGACCCACATTGGGCCATTCACATCTACTTATAACATCAGCTTTAGGGGATCTGACACCCTCTCAAGCCTTTGAGGGGATCTCCAAGCATGTGGCACAGACATACATGAATACACACACATTCAACCTTAAAAGAAAAGAAAGAGGCAAGGATTGCCAGTGTTCCACTCTAGGGGACTTCAAAAAATGTCTTCAGCATATGTAGTTTCCTCAAACAAGGAGAGGTAAATGACTTTATTCTGAGACAGAGAGTGAGATTCATCACAAAAGAGGAACAGATGGGGTACATAGGAGCTGAAGGAAGTAGAGGCTATTTCTGGTTTGGGACCAGCATGGCAGGTTGGTGATAGGGGAAGTATCATGGGAACAGGTTTGTAGGTGGGGCTTTCTTGCCTCAGAGTTGCACTGGCTGTTCCTTATCCTGGAATGCTCTTTCTCCAACTATCACACGTCTTTAATGTTCAGTTTAAGGGGTACCTCTTTACTGACTCCCCAATCTCCCCTTCTAAGCATCAGTCTCCTGCTATCTTCTGTCCAAATATCTGATTAATTTCTCTACTAACAATATATTACAATCGGTAACCAATCAACGTACTTGTTTCATATATACCACTGCTAAATTAAGCTCCACATATAACCCTGTGACTCTTTCCACTTCTAGGCCCCAAGCACTTATAATATTGCTCAACATCTAGTAGATGTATATTGAGTTTGTTGCTCCAAAAAGTGACTCAGACATACTGGGTGATAGGAGAAGGACTGTCATCAGGGAAGAGAAGGAAAAATCCTTGTTATGGGGACAATAGTATGAATCTCCTGTTTGGATTAAAAAATATTTTTGCCTTGGAGAACAGAGGGAAGATGAAAATGAGAATAAGAAATGAGCATGGAATGGTAAATTAAGAGTCAATGCTTGACTGTGGACTTTCTGCTTTTAAGTGACAGTTGACTGGAGATGGACATTATTGCCCTTTATGTGCTTATATCTTCAACCTACAGACCTAGAAGGAAGGACATATCTTTGTTGACATCTACTGTCAACCCTAGTGTCCTTTGACTGGACCCATGGACCTTAGAGAGAGTCGGTTGCAACTGTCAGGGGGTTGAATTTAAAGTGAAATGAGTTTCAAGGACCTGCTGAGCCCTACAGTATGAAGGTTCATATCAGGCCAACCCCAACATCTGAGATCAATTCAAGCCAACAGATTAAATGCCTCTAGGGTGTGCTCAGCCCCGTGACAAAGCACAAATCAAAACGGGGCTCCCTGTTCTTACAGAACAGAGGAGATCTGTCTCTGATAGAATTATTTGTAGTGACCTCCATACTTGGAGACATATGAAGGAAGACAGGTGTCTAGAGCTGCCTCAAAGAGTTCTCCCCATGAGGTGAGCTTCTGTGCAAGGATCTGGAGGATACCAGGTTGCTACTGTAGATGCTTGTGGCTGTGTGTCTATCCTAGTCTAGATAAAGCCAGGAAGGAAGCATTAAGGAGCCCTGGATGATCAGTGGGTCATCCAGTGTTCTTCTGACACCGTGGAACCATGTTTCCCTGGGCAAGATCTTTTAACAATCAGAACAGGTTTTTAATCATGGTGACAGTTTGGGTACAGGTGCATCGATCAACTATTTATTGTTCCTCCATGAAATGCTAAGCATTGTGCTAAAAGAATCCCAGCTTTTCTTGGCTCATGGGAGAAACAAATGAGATAGGGATGGAAAATTTGTACTGCAACTGCCAATTTCTGTGTAGATTATTTGAAGTTTGCAGAGGAGTTTGAAAAACTGCCTGAAGTATCCTGGAAATGTTATATATCAGTTGGTCATAAAAAGTATTACTGAAGTGAAATAAAAAATCAAGTGTTTCCAATCCAAAATGCAATGAAATGCATTAATGTAAGGGGTCATCAGAGTTTTAGGATACTTTATAAAACTGGAAACCCAGAGTTTAATTCTTGGGTATAATGATATTTATTTTGGAGAAATGTGTTTATCTCCCCATATGGAATTTGTTAAAATACCTCCTCCCAATGTCCCCCTGTCTATAAAAGCAGGTTTTACAGTCTGCACTGCCTGTATATGCTGACTTGGTAACCTAGTAGAGAACCCAACTGAGGGAAGACCGAGCAGGGCAGTGTGGTACAGTGAGATCCAAAGGAAACTACTGAAGGGTGAGAAGCATGGTTGGTGGGTATGGAAATCAGAAGACAGCTAGGTCCTTGTTGCCAATAAACAAACATCAGTAAGTGGTCAGTTTTCAATAGCACAACAGACCCTTAAGAAATGATGCCTCCCAGTGTAACTTTCAATGCTGGCTTCTGTTTGCAGGGTTCTGAAGCCAGAGGAGTGTGCAGCCTATGTTTCCTCCCTCTCCTTATGTCCTTGCTTGGGTTTGCTGATGACACAGACGAGATGCCTTCCTGTCTAAGGATTTGTGCACACCAAGATTTTCCATGTAGATTCTCCCTTAAGATGGGACCTGCATTGGTAGCATCAGGAGGGTTTTCAACCTTACTTGGTGCTGATAACATGTTGGGTGGCTGAGTCTTTGTTCTGATGAGTCAGTCTGTATATTGTAGAGCTTTGAGTGGCATCCTCAACCTCTGCTTTCTAGGTGATGACGCCAATTCTCTCAGAGGTGTGGCAAGTGCAAAGGAATCCTGCTATTGCCAATTGTCCCCTAAGTGGCAATACTGTCCCTCTTGATGACGTTGACCTGACACTTTAAACTCCCCCTTTAGGCTAACCTTTCATGCTTTATGTCTAACACAATATTCTGATAAAAGAACTATCCTGTCACAATAATCATAAGTGTTCAAAGTATTTAAAATCTCAGCCAGGAGTGTTGACACATGCCTTTAATCTCAGTACTTGGGAGACAGAGGTAGGCAGATCTCTGAATCTGAGGCCAGCCTAGTTTATAGAGTGAGTTGTAGCACAGCCAGGGCTACACAGAGAAACCCTTTCTGGAAAAAAAAAACAAATTGAAAACAAAGTATAACATCTCAAAATTTTGAAGCATCTAATTATGTGATACAGGGAGCTTTTTTTTTAAAAAAAGGGATAATCATGAATTTTATGTCTGGACAATGTCAAATCTCTTTCATAGCAATATTAATTCAGGAAATTTGCTAAGTGAATAAATGATATGTTTTTATAAAGGGAAAATATTCTACCTCAGGCATTGTGAGTCTTCTTTCTATCAATGAATTAGTGTGACAAGAACAATGTGACCAGGAACAATGTAACCAAGAACAATGTGATCAAGAACTGTGTGACCAGGAACAACGTGATCAAGAACTATGTGACCAGGAACAATGTGATCAAGAACAACGTGACTAAGAGCAATGTGACCAAGAACAACGTGACCTATGCAGTTAACAAAATGGAGGCATTGTACATCGCTCTAGCATATAGACTCTCTGACGCCTCTAGTTGAGCTCTGGAGACCATTTGAAATTCTCCCTACAGAAGCCTAAAGAAGAGAATTTTCTTTAACCAGTCCTTCCCCAGTCTTTGCAACAGCAATCTGTATGGGGACTTCAGCTGAATCACAAGCGACTTATTTGATGTGTTTTGTTTTGAACTCTTTTATCACACTGAGAACCCTTTGTGAGTCATAGCATAACTGATTCAGCTTATGTAATCTTTGAAGAGACTATAAGAAGCTCACATGAATAAATGCACATGTGAGGAAGGGCTCCTCTCTTCAAGGACTCAACTTCTCCTCCAAGCCATTTTTTTTCCTAAAACACAGGTTGTATAAAATCTGCAATTTCCATGTATGAGTTAATATTTTAAGGATGAGAGACCAACTTCCAAAGCCCTTTGCCCTTGATCAACACAATGATACTCCTCAAGGATAGGTCTGTATAACCACAGATCTCACATATATTAAAGATAAACATTATTTAAGCCATCTCCAGGGCACAATGATCTATTACTGCTACTCAAATCCTTCCTAGAGTTTCCCTTTCCTCTTAAGTAGTAATCAGACCTCTGTTAGAGAGGCACTTTCCCTTGATTTCGAAGCTTGGCATTTAATGTAATTGTGATCTTAAAAATCTATAAAGAGCAGGAAAATGGTTCACCTCAGTGAAAGACGTTCTCTAAGTACTTTGTAGAATGAACTTCCCAGCTGACTCTGACTGGTGATGTTTGAATGGGCATATAGGACCCGGGAGGTGACAGTAGGTTGCTGGCCACTCTGAAGAGAAGAATAGCTGGGGCGCTTTCTCCGCCCACCTCCCACTGTCCCTTTCCAGGATAGAGGAAAGGAACTCTTCAAACTGGCTATAACTGCACTAAGATGGGTCTTGAGGTCAAAATCTGACACAGAAGAGGAAGTACTGATCCGGGGTTTTCTTTGCACATCTCATTCTTTGGATAAAGGCCTATTGCACTCTGTATTAATCTACTCTAAGATCATGCTCCCACCAAAGACCTTTTGTTCCTGAAGTGTGTCAATGGTAAGTAATTGAACAGAGAGAAAGGGTGGTAGGTAGATCTATAGCCAGACATATAAATAGACACACACAGAATCCACCACACAAATTGCCACTCTCTTCTTGAGCAACTCTGAGAAGTGCCAACTGTTGGCTGACTCCCCCATGCTATGTAGGTCAGGACGATATGAGAAACCACACTATAAAAAATGACAACAAAATGTCCCCTTAGTTGGTCCTAAGGAGTTATATAAAGCTCCCCTAATTGACCACATCAGAGGAGATTTTTGAACTTCTTGCATGAAAACAACTTGGCATTCCTGGTGATCACACCATTTACAACAAGGTTTACTCTGAGTGCTTCAGAATAATAGGGGCAGTATTTTTAAATAAATATGTTGCAACATGCAGGCAGTGTTTTCAAAAGCCTTATCTGTTCCCCTTTTAGAAAGGTGGGTTGTTGCTCTGCTGGAAAAGGGAGATTGGCTCCCGGGAATTTTTTTCACCAGTAAACAGTGTTAGAGAGGGATTTTTTTGGCACTTGAATGATATATGTGTAAAAAGAAAAAAGTTGCCTTTATAGAAGTACAAAAAAATCTTTTACCCTGAATGTGCTATTCAGTTGAAGTTGCCTTTGTTAATTCAGTGGGGCTTTGTTATATTCACAAATTGAATTTTTTGGACACCTGACTCTTCTAAAACTTGCTATGGTGGAACCATTTATCATTATTAGCCTCATCTAGATGCTACAAAGCAGCAAGGGGCCCTCTCTTGTGATTATTCTGGGTTGGGTAAAGTAAACATTGCAGAATCTGAAGCGTAAGGAAAGAGCTTTCTCAGGGGGATGAGAAAAGGGGAAGAAAGAAATAAAATGTACTGGAAGCTGTGAAGCCAATCTTTGCCTCTGATAGTTATTTATACATGTAATGCTAATTAAAATTATTTATGACTAGGTAAGCATCCCTTTCTGGCTTATCATATTCCATTATACCTAACTATCTGTCATTATTTGAATTATGGAATACCTAAAATTGTATAATAAAGAGTTTAGGTAAAATTTGGGGGAATGTATGAAAATTAAGAAAAATAAATTTCCGTATTAAAGACTATTAGTAATGATAGAAGATGTTGGTGAAGTTTCTGTAGGTAATATCTGCCTGACAACTATACTTTCTCTTAGAAAATTCCTTGGTGCTGCTTCCTGGAGCAGACCAGGCTACACAGTCATGGAGTTCATTTGCTATGATAGTTCTTTCGTGATCAAGTTCACAAAGTAATAAATAAGTCAGCTCTAGAGAACTATGTTATACAAATAGCTTCACAAGAAAGGATTTCAAGCAAGAGAGATCAACTCCCATGTACATATAATCACGCATGATCTAGAGATACACACAGCAGAGGCATAGGGAGAGTGTGAACACGGTATTGAAATCCAATACAGTCAAGGTCAAAGAATGCAGACTCTCTGCCTCCACACAAGGTTAAGGGTGTCAGTCTGGATATTAGAGCCATTTCCCCGCTATTAGAAGGAATACTGCCCAGTGAGTTATTCTCCAGGGAAAGAGTCCATTTTGGTGCATTTTTGCAGATACTGATGAATCTCTTCTTATATGCTAGACATGCGTAATGTAATGTTTTGTATGCGCTAGGGAGGAATCAGGGCAAAGAGCAACTGCAGTCTTTTTAGTACTAGAGTTCTGTGATGTGAGACATGGGCACCTAGCTTTCTTGCTACCCATTTTAGCCTGCCTATTTATCAGGGTTATTTGCTTCTGGTATCTTCCCCGCAGCAAACCTTTTTATTCAGAACCTAACAAGAAAGAAAACTTTCTGCGGAGACGGGCAATCGGCTGCGCTTCCTGGAGGCAAAACTTCCCAGTCTTTATTACACATCGCTCAGCTGTCTCATTGTATGGGGGTCGTAGGTAGAAGCTGGCTTGCTTGAGTTCTGCCCGCTCCATTAAAAAAGTCACTAGCATTGCTTATTCCCTTCTTGTCTCCCACTCCCTAAGTTCAGGGTTTCGGCCTTTCTTAGCTAGTAAGGTATGATAGAATATAAGACCATGGTTGACATCTGCATCAAATTCAAAGAGTCTAAAGAATGGAAGTCTGAAACAGAATCCTGCTAGAACACAGTATTCTTGTAAAATAATTTTCCCAAATGAAATAGTTGGTACAAGTTGCTGTGTATGTCATGTCCTGGCATCTTCACTTTGAACTGATACATAGGTACCTTTGGTTACATAGGCAACCAAATTTTGTGTTCATGAAATAGTGCTAAGGAGATCTGTTATTCTCACTTTTACAGATTAAGGAACACAGAAAGAGAAATGAATTAAGATGGACGAGAGTTGATATTAGAAAGTGATGCAATAGGTATGCAAAGCTATTTTCCATTTATTTATTTACTCATTGTTTATCGATTAGAAAACTAAAAGCAAAAAGGGTACCTGTCCATCTCATCTCAGGAGAAGTCTTTTCTTCAACTCCTACGTTCTCTTGTCTTGCTTAAACCTCTGTCCCGGCTTTTCTCTGGTGATGGCATGTTGAGAAGTTGCTTCTTAGCTGGCCATCCTGATGTGGGCCTTGTGCTTTGAAATTGACTCTTTCAGTTTCCCGAAGTAGCAGGGAAGTTTGAGAGTCACCTTGTGCTACAGGGGGCGTGCTTCTAGAGTGGTGGTGTCTCCCACAGCACAGAGAATATGTGGTGGACCTGGTTTGGAGACTTTGGTGGCAGAAGACACTGGGACAAGAACATGGCAGGTCGTATCTGAGTGTATGTGTCCACTCCACAGTATTCTACAAAGACTTTGTTTTCCACAGCTGGAATTCACCTCCATGGACTTTTAGAACTGAGCCAGACTGTGTCCCAATTGCCGGAATCTGGTCATCATGTCTTTTTACAGCACAATTCCCGTCTAACATAGGGAAAGATTATACAAGAATGTCTCTACACTAACTCATATCTGATCCTAGACAAAACTGGGGGAAAAACCAGACTCCCCAATGGTGCTCCTAACATGCTGTGAAATGAGTTTGCCAATTTAGCCCTGTAGGATTAACTAGGTGTTCCTATCTTTGAGACGACCTACCCCTAAGCCGATTTTATTCACCTGTCACTTCCTGTGGCTAAACTGCTATTCAAATTTAATTGACTGCTTGAAAATATCCAGTGGCCTAAACATGGATACGATTTTTTTTAGATGTGCATGATCATTGTGTGCAGGTGTGTGAGGAGAAAGCTGTGGGGGGGGAGGGTCAGAGGACAACCTTGGGTGTCATTCCTCAGGTGTCATTCACCATCTTTTTAAGATATTCTCTCAAGGACCTGGAACCTGCCAAGTAGGCTAGGCTGGCTGGCAGCCGAACCCCAAGATGCAGCTCCTCTGTTCCTCAGTACTAACAGGTACCTGTCACTGTACCCAGCTTCTTACACAGATTTTGGAGATCAGACTCAGGTCTATCATGCTTGCAAAGCAAACACTTCAGCGACTGAACTATCTGCTTGGCTGTGGATTTATATATCTATATATAATCATATATAATATACTATAATATATAAAATATAATATGATACATGATATATAATATATTATATATATTTGAACTTCTTTCTTTCATCCCTATTCTGTCAAGAAGCTAAGTACTGTTTCGATCCTTCATTGTTTATTTTTTTATTTTGATAATGGAGATGGAATGCCGCTGTGGCTAGCCAGAAGACAAGCAGAGAGATCATCCTGGCAGAGCTCCTATAGAGTTCGATGCAAACATAAACAGTCAACGCCTAAACACTGCCTTGAATTCAGGCCCCTTGAGACTCTCTG
Source organism: Ondatra zibethicus (assembly GCA_004026605.1). Lineage (NCBI taxonomy): Eukaryota > Metazoa > Chordata > Mammalia > Rodentia > Cricetidae > Ondatra > Ondatra zibethicus. The sequence goes on along the minus strand of PVIU01001928.1, from coordinate 160,456 downwards.
ACATCCAACCAGCAGCTTCACTCCAGTGTCTCGAGCCCAACAAGAAGACAGGAGATCACACCCCTCACACCGGGCTCTGCAACAGCCCCATTCATTCTGAGCATTCAACTAAGCAGTGCGGTGAAAAATTACCACAGTATCTCACAGATTTCAAACTCTTCCTTTGCTCCAAATGCTGTGTCTGCAGAATGCCGAAGCATCCGGAAGAAGAGTAAGATCTGCAGTCAGCCATTCTGATTTTTGTTCTACACAACAACAAACGTCGGACTACTTACAATCATCGGAATGGCTCCCGATGTTTCCTGACACTGTTAATTTATGCTGCTCCTTTCATCTCATCCAATTCTCTGATTATCCACCAACTAGTGATATAATCAGCTCAGCATCCCAGGGGAGGGAGGAAGGAGAGAACACTCAGCCTGAGCTCTGTGAGGATATTTTGTATCCCCTTTTCCTTTTGGTCAGCACAGCAGGAAAAACAAAGGACAAGGGTTTGTGCAAGCCAAAGGTTTATAAAGACATGGAAATAGGTAGCGCTTACTGACTCAAAAGGATACCCTTGGCTAATCTAAGACTTTAGGTAGTTTATGGTGTCTTTTTAACCCATTTATGAAGGAGTCTGCATAATATTGTATTTTATTTTTTCATTTTCCACTGACTCTTCAGCAAGAGCAAGTGTCAAGCCCGGGAGGTCGTGTGATTCCACAGTTGCTAGTGTCATTTTTATCAAACACCATTCTCTGGTTTTTAAATTTAGGAAATGCTCCTGAGTATTGTTTGCTGTGTCCTGTTGGAGTCCAGGGTGGCCTTAAACTCACCATGTCTCTCCTCAAACTCCTGATGCTCCTGTCTATTCCTTCAAGGTACTGGGATCATGAGCAAGAGACATCATACCTAGCTTGTTTGCTAGGGTTAATAAATTATCTTAGTATCTTTACAAAATATAGAGTACATGACCATCAAATTGAGGTGTTTTGTTTAAAACAAGGACCTCAAAAATATTTTTCTCAACAGGGTGGTGGTACACGCTTTTAATCTCAGCGCTCGGGGGAGGCAGAGGCAGGTGAATCTCCGAGTCTGAGGCCAGCCTGGTCTACAGAGTGAGTTCCAGGACAGTCAAGGCTACACAGAAAAACTAAATATAATATTTTTTCTCACTGATCTAAATCAGAGCAGGTGAACTCCAATAAGCCTCCTTAGCAGAAAGCCTCATTAATGAAACAAAGTCTTTCACAGTTTTTCTCTTTTGAGTTTTTGTTTGTTGCTTGCATATATATAATTTGTGCTCTTCCTAGTCTGGATGATGCATTGCTGTCCTGCATGATCTGGGGAGAGTTTGGAAGTCTGTAGATGCTACCTTTGCCTCCTCTTCGGGATATATGCTTATGAGTGTATTTTATAGGCAGCAGCTGAGCTATGCTACAGCACATGAAGTGTTCTCCTTCGATGCACATCTCAGAGGAACACCGAGCCATTCAAGTTTATATATTAGCTGCCACAGACTAAATGCTTTTCCTAGAGAACCTTCCAGTATAGGGAGAGTGGTTTCCATGAATACACAAGAGAAGCATTTGAAGAGAGGGTACTTTAAAAAAAGGGGGAGTTGACATGTCTTATTAGAGTGGCCTTTGAGGAAAGTGTTTTCTAAGGTGAGCTGCTAGGGACTCAGAGGGGTTTCACCAGCCACAGTCTTCAGAGAACCCGGTATTGTGCTTGGAGGAAAGTTAAGCTGTATCTTTCTTGCAGCAAGCACACAGGTGCTCACATTCCAGCCTGAAGTGTCTGACTCCCGTCAGTAATAAGCAGAGCCATGCATGTACTTTCTGGAATTCTCTGGGAATGAGAATTTATCATTTACAGCGATAACTTATTCTAAGAATGTCATTTACTTGATGTCTAGCACAAAACTCTGCAGACATCTTCTGCGGGGGGGGGGGGTCATTTGTCACAATTCACATGTGAACGAAGAGGGAAGTCAGGAGGGCAATTTGAGAGGAAAAAGTTCAGGAAAGCAAATTAGACACATTGCTCCTTAGGCAGTGTACAGGTAAACATTGTCTGCACACTTCCTGGGCCATTGATCCATATGTGGAGTTTAAAAGGTCATGTTCAAACTCTTTGCAAGGATCTTGCAAGAACAGTTATTGAGGACACATAGGAGAGTAAATTATTAAAATCTACCTTCTATTTCATGATTGTAAAAAAAAAAATGGAACAAAACCCTCACTGTTTCCTAAACTGATGTCTAGGGATGAGAGATACCCTAAGTACAGGAGATGGCACATAGCACACAGTTTTGATTAACTACCCACCAAGCATATAACAATGAATGTGTGGGCTCACAAGGCCACTTAATAAAGGACTCTCTTATCATTTTCTCTGAGACACCCTTAGGGGAAAAGTAAAAATCGGTATCTGGTAGGCACTGTTATCTTATGTAACAAACCCACCATGATTGTATTATTAAAATAATAATAATAAAAAACTAACCTGTCCTCTTTCACAGGAGGAAAAGCAAAAGAATTCTTGCTATAGCTCATGAATTTATGTTCAATTCACACACTAAAAATGTCTCTTTTTTGGATACAGTTAATTTAAATCTAGTAACTTGAACACAAAACAATACCACTGACAAATCCACATTGTCTGTAGTCACAGAGTTTTAAGCTGTGTTCCCTCTGCACCTCTGCAGTGATTTTTACATTGAATGGTATAATATATTTGAATTAATAATAGAGAAAAGAAACTGTGCAAGTAACTTATTTTTTTTCCAGATAAAATCTTACTGTTCCTATGTACTGGCATTTTGCGTTGATTCCATAATTTAGAAAACTCTCTGCTTCATGGAACTTAATGTTGCATCGTATTCAAAGAAGAAACTGTCAATTGAAAGAAAGCAAGGGGCCTCAGCCCTCAACTTATTAAGCCCAATGAGTCAGGGACTTTTGAATGATTTGCTCTGGGAACCTGGCTCTCCTAGAAATTCTGCTGTGCACATACCCTGAGCAGAGCACTTGTAAATTCTATTGCAGCCTCTTGCCAGAAGACACTTCCCATTTTGTGGAAACCCTTCAGAATGTGACTCTAAATGAGTCTGCTCCCAAGGTTCAGAAGCTTGAAATTGCAGTTACCATTGAGAAAACGCACCGAGCGATATCAAGGAGAGGGGAAAAACATAAGCAAGTACAAGTTGAATTTTCTAAGGTCACCATGTAAGTGCTTCTCCGAAAGGATTAAGACTTCCCCGTGAACAAGATAGCTCCCAAACAACTCACTTCCAAGAGTAGGAAACGTATACACTCACAGTCCATTGTGCTTGGCCTATTTTACATTGGTAGCTGATTCGCTCTGAGATCCTGTATTTTAGAATGTCCTCATTCACTTAATCTTCCAAAAAAAGAAAGTCTGTAGAAGCATGATGCTTTTTGAGATTTAAAAAAAAAAGCCGTGCAAATCCAACCAATGGTGCTTTTTACAGAATCCCTGACATAAGTGATTGTACATGATGAGAACCAGGCTCAGGGGTAGAGAAGTAGCGACAACTCTGTCAATGTAACTTACTTTGTTATCACAAACAAATTGTGTTCTGTAGGAAGCCTCCCCTCTGGGGATACTCTGGTCCCCAGGTCCACTTACCTTCTCTTCTGCAAAGAGGGTCTTCAGCTCCTTCACTTTAGCTGAAATTCCAAATCTCTTTGTCTTAGAGAAGGCGTAGATCTGGAATAGAAGACACCGAAAGATATATACCGGATCAAAGGTTTACTGATATTCTACGTGGAAATTTAAGATTCTACCTTGTCAAAAGTAAAAGCTGAGTTATAACAAGGTCTGTTTCTGAGTTCTAACAATGAAACAGGAAAAAGTGATGAGCAGTTATTTAAAAAACAAAAACAAAACCATGATTGACAGCAAGGGCCTATAACCCCAGCTATTTGGGAGGTAGAGGCAGGAAGATAAATTCAAGGCTAGACTGGCCTTCTCTGGGCAACCCAGTGAGAATTTATTTAAACATTAAAGGATCTAGCTGAGCGGCAGAGCACTTGCCTAGCAAGGTCATGAGGGCCTGGGGTTAAAGCAGCTCCCAGAGCAGAGTGAAGCTTGACTTCATACACCCATGCACGCAGTCACCTGGCATTTTCTGTACAGTTTAGAAGGAAGGAATTTTGCATGACTTATTTACCTTTACAAAAAATGAGACTGTGGGATTTACCTAAGACATGCCACCTTCCTGTACCGTTTAAAGCCCTAGTTCCAGTTACATAGGAGCAGGATGTGGGTTAGACTAAGAACCGGAGACACCTCAGACTACATTTGTATTCCCAGGAGCCAGGCGTACATTCGCTACAGCACAAACGTATAGTGCTGACTTTTTGGTAAGGTCAATGAAAAATGAATTGCAGGAGCCGCTTATTCTTGCAAGCCGTTTAATCATTTTAAACCATAATCACACTTAAGACAAACCAATTCCCTGAGTTGCTTGTTTTAACATTTAGCCCCTTGGAGTTGTTTCCATGTGTCAGATAGTGAGTTGAAATCTCTGTGTTCCTTTTATCTCCTTCTGTCGCCAAGCACTAAGGACCAGCTAACCAAACAACAGCAACAAACAAATGAACAATGGGGAAGACTCAAGAGTCATAAAGGCAAGGAAGAGGCAATTCTTACTTCCCATTAGGGAAACATTTTTATGGAGAGGATAGCTTTCATACGATTTTCATACAAACTCACAGCAGAGAACTTTGTAGTGCTCATTCCTAATTGGGGACACCTATACACCTCCTTCCTCTCCACCCTGAGGAAACAGTACAGAGACCAGGAAGAAAGTTTGTAAAAAGTGTTGGAGAGACTGATACAAAGTAATGCATCCCAGACAGGAGAGGGTCATCCCAGGCATGTATCCGCAGCAGCTGTGGTTGCTTCCACAGATCTGCATAAGATCAAGCCAGTCACATCCCATCCTGGAGGGTGGGGGCTGTGAGCTTCTTTCTGTACCTGGCTGAGCAGCTTTTGGAAGCTGATGGGGATCAGTTCTCTTCAGCAGTGTGACACATGGTAGTTTACCTCACGTTCCAGTGGATGATGGCTTTATGGAAATGGCTTAAGAAGAGGAGGAGGGAAGAGGAAAAAAGAGGACTAATACAAGAGAACAGAAGTTGGGAGGAGAATGAGGCACATCTGGGAGAAGTTGGAAAGATTGGGTGGAGCCAGAGATAATCTGTATACATTGTATTTATGTATGGCTTTGCCAAAGAATACATTTTTAAAATTAAAAATAACCTTTAGATCTGAGTATCCTTGACAATGTAGCTGATGTACTTACCAGAAAAAGAGGAATTAAGAGCAACTACTGTTCTCAGAAAGCAGGCATGTTTTTAAAACACAAGCTGAGACATAAGATTTATGTCTGGTTCATATATTAGTTGAAAATGTTGAATTATGAGGTTGGGAGTCATAACATGGGTATTGCTCTTTTCATAAAATCTTTTTTGTGCACGTTCATGTATGAGTTGTATGTGTGAGTTCAGGTGCACACACGCCAATATAGCATGTGTATGATGAACACTGGACAGCCACAGGTGTTGGTCCTTGCCTTCCAACTTGTTGGAGATGCAGGCTATGTTGTTCCTGTGCTTTGTAAGCCTAGGGACTTCCCATTACATGGTAGGGGTACTTGGATTACAAAAGCACATTCTTCCACCAGAATTCTCCCAGCTTTGCATGAATTCTGAATATCTAAATTCAAGTTCTCACACTTACGTGGTGAACACTTTACCCACTGAGCACTTGTCTCCCTAGCCAAAATGGGTGTAACCCTTCAAAAGATGGGGAAAAGATGGCTTGCAGTCTGAGGAAATATCTGCCTGAAAGGGACTGGGCAGATCTGGGCGGATAAAAAGGAGACAGTAAAGGAGACATGAAGTAGTAAGTCTGGGCGGATGGGAATCAGGGACAAGAAGTCACTTGGAGATGCTGGAGACAGTATTCAAGAAGGAAGAATTGGTCAACTGTGTCCAACATTTGAAAAGATGAGAATTGGCAGGAAATCACAGGATCTGACCTTCTAGACCATCTCTAACTTCTAAGACAGCTCTTCCTCAGATGGTGGCTGGGAGTAGAGATTACAGAAGAAAACGAGGAGGAGAAGAAGAAAGAGAAGGAGGAGGTGGTGGCGGCCATATTATGACCAGAAATGGGGTGGGGGTTATTACAGAGTAGAGGTAAATGTTTTTGTTAGGGTAGATGCGAGAGGCTTCTGAGTGGATATGGATCAGTCTACATGAGCACACCACAAAATGGGAACATGAGATCAGCAGCAAGAGACAGGCTGCAAAGATCAGAGGAAAGGGTGGGTAGAATAACAAGGACTAGTGGCAAGTAGGATGTTTGGCTCAGAGAGGAAGAGAAGTGTCATTATCGGAGAGGTGGTAGGAAGTTATTTTCAAGGCAGGCCTGGGTAGAATTAGTGACTTGACAAAGTGAGAAGTGTGGAGGAAGCTAAGGAGTGTTCATGCCATGCAGTTAGGAGTTTCAGACATGGGACACAGGGAGAAATCCTGGGAGAGTGGACAAAGAGCTGACTTGGGAATCTTTCATGCTTTTCTCAGGAAGTTCTGTATCAGCCAACAATTGGGAAGATAAAAGATTAGAGTAACCCAAGATGGGGATTTCTTTGAGAACTACAAGAGCATCAAGGAGGCACATAAAACTACAGAACAGAGCAGGGACCAGGACTGTGGGGACTGGACTGCATTATGTTATTGTCAACTGAATTACTGATTGGTTAAGCCTCCCTCTCTCCCCACTTTTCATCTCTTCTTCCATTTCCCTCTCCTTTCTTTTTCCCCTTCTTTCTCTTTCTCCTTCTGTTTTCTTTTTTATTTATTGCTTTATTTAGCAATATTTACTGGATGATTTTATTATTTTAGGTATTTTGCAAGGTATCACATGGGCAAGGAAAAGTGACTTGAGATATAGATAAGCTTACTTCCTGGTACTTTTCCTTTATTCTGTTACCATAGATACTTGGCATTCTCAGGCACATTCTATATGTACCAAAATAAATGTGTATGTGTGTAAGGATTTATATCTATATAGTCATCTATGCTATAATATCATCCATGTTTACCTCTCACATTGATTAATACAATTTTTTTCCCACATAGTAGGTAATGGAAGCAGGATGCTGTATAAGTGTGTGTGTGTGTGTGTGTGTGTGTTTTATTTTTAAAACCTTTATACTCTTCACCCTGAGGGCTGTGTGCCCAGCAGTGTTGCTACAAAATAGCCTATAACTATTCATGAACCTAGGTGAGGAAGCCTCCTAAGAAATATTCAGGGCATGAGGGAGAATGGATGAGGCATCCTGATATTTGTAATGGGTTCTTGAGCAGAAAAAAGTATTTCAAATCATAGATTGTTGCATATATGCCAATCTGCAAGCACAGATCAGGACAGAAGGAAGAAAGGAAGGAAGGTAGAAAGCAAGCAAGCAAGTAAGCAAGAAAATCACCTTTTAACCAAGAAAGCAGGATTCAAACATTCCTGAACTCATATTGGCATCACTGTGGTTGGGAAAGGAAAGTAAATCGTACAGCTCTGTGCTGCAAGTCTCCAGGCGGCTCCTGGAACTCCAGACTTGGAGAGACATTACATAATTTCTACAGAGCTAGATTTGAATTTCACCTTTTAAAATGAATATTTTCGAGTATCTTGTGGAAATTCAGCAAGTTTAAGGCACAGCGTTGGCCTTAAACTGAAAATTGTGGCCCTTCCATATGACAGCTGTGTCCTTGTGACCTTGAGTCAGGTTAAAGTTTCTGTGCCTTAAAGGATTTCTCCACAAAATGGGATTAAATCATACCCTCCCCTGGGTTTGCCATGAGAAGGATAAAGTGTGAAGCACTTAAAAGAGGGCTGGAAAGGTCTAGAGATACGTTTAGCATACTTGTAAACACTCACAAGGGGACGATCAAGGGGTGGCTTAGCTTTAAACGTCGCACTGTGACTCTGTCATGCAAAAACATGCTGCTCTCTAGTCATAGCTAGAGACTTGTGTGTCCCAATGGTGTGTCCCAATGGTGACTGTCTGGACATGGCTAGGAGATGCTGAAGCAGGAAGACCATGGAGTCATGGTGAAGGTGGGCTATAGCATAACCTTATTTCAACAAGAAAACCAAACAAAACCTTAAATAATTATGTATTATTTTACTTACAATAAAAATTGGAATGCTAAATTAAAAATAACCATAGCTAATTTTAAAACAATTTAAAATTCTAAATTATACTTCGTTGTGCGCTAGTCAGCTCAAGTCTTAAAAAAAAATCTTTTTAAAGACCAGAAATGGAATCTTGATTGGTGTGAGAATTTTAGATGAATCTTGGTCAATGGATGCTTGAGACTGATTGGACTCAGATGAAGGTAGCCATAGTCTTTAGCACCAACTAGCTTCTCAATTAGCATAGGCTGTTTGAGACAAATGGCGAAGGGCAGAGCAAGTGTACTAAAAAAGTACAAAATCAGACAAAGTAGAAAGTATAGAAAGATTATTTTTTTACTTTAGGGTGATTAAATCCTTTGCAGATACTTAGTATCTTTCAGGGGTTCAGACCAGGGTTCAGTTTTTGTCATGAAACAAACCCTGGTGAGCTCAAAAATAAGATGCTGATTGTTTTTGTGCAAATTGATTAGCGTGACATCATAGACGAACTCTGTATGCATACAGAATTTAAAGTTGCCAAAAAAGGACACTGCCTTGGGTTGATGTGAGTGTTGTTTTGTATGGACACCATTGAACTGAGTTGTTCTGACACCAGACATTCGGTTCCTGTGTATATGCATCTGCTGACAAAGTGTAGCAATGCGGCTCGCAAAAGAACGCAGAGCATTATTTACAGTGCATGTTATAGAGAAGTTTGGAGGTAGACACTGTATGCAATATTTACAGTTTAACAAGTGAGAGTGTACTTGATATATATATATATGTATGTATTCATACATACACACACCCATATATATATACACACATACATACACACATATCTGCTGTTTTTGTTTTTCCCGTTCTATTTACTGTAGACAAACATGAGAAACATTCCACTACTTTATTAAAAGCACATAGTGCACAGGAGAAGAGACATTTCGGGAGATCAAGGAGTACCTTAACAAAAACGCCAACTAAGCCATACAGCGCTCTGAGCTCTCTTGACTGATAAAACCATTTCGAACCACAAATTGCTCTTGACATACAGGGCAAGCAAAATGGCCCACTAAATTTGTGTAATTTTAATCATGCATTTGAGACATTTTCTCAGTCAGCGAAGTTAACGTTTGCAGGGCTCACTTGCCATGGGAATCTGAGCTAAGACGTGGCAACAGAGCGCGCCTGTTTTCAAAACTTGCCCAAGCAATCTTGCTGCACCACTGAAAGCAGGGAAGTGGAATGGCAGGTCCTTTGACAGCTGTTACTATTTACTTATCCATTCCTTTTGTTCTGTACCCCGAGGGTGTGCCCATCATGGCAGGGGCTAGTTCAGATTTATGAGGGATAAAGGTAAGCAAAACCGGGCACAACATTTGTCTTCAGGTAGCAGAGACAGGTGCTAATCCCATTGTCACACTAATGCACACAGGATACACGCGGCAAAGATAAATGATGTAAAACCATGAGGCAGAAAACCCCAAGATGCCTTGGGAAGCTTCTGTGGCAAAAGAGGTATTTCCAATAGAAACCTGGAAGGGCGGGGGGCCTTCTGTAGGGTCAGTGGAGTGAGAGTGGCAAATGTAGAGAACGCTGGCTTATAAACCAGAAGGCCAAAGGCATATGCTACTTAGTACCGTGACAGAATATCTAACAGAAGCAATGTAAGAGAAGGATGGTTTATTTTTGGCTCATAGTTGGAGTGTTTCGAGGAATAGGAAGACAATGTTTTATTGTTGCCTAGTTTCCAACATGGCTGTGAGTGCAGACAGTAACTGGAGCATGATGTAGAGATCAACAGGACTGGGCTTAGAAAAGCAACAGTTATCTGAAGACCCATTTCTGATATTCTACTTCTGGGACTGAGTCCACAAGTGTCAATGGTTCTACCATCTCCCCTCACAGCACAGCCATTTGGGGATTATTTTTCAAACCCACGAGCCCGTGGGGGTGCATGGGAACATCATGAGTTTGGAGAACTGAAAAAGTTGGGGAGCTCAAAGCCATTGGTTCAGAGATGCAATGGGAGTTTGGCTGGTGGTGAATGGTCCAGTATTAGTAGTGTTGGGGAATGATGAGGATTTCATTTTTGTTCCCAGAGCATGGGAGAACATTGGAAGGATTTAGGCTAGGGAAATCTTGATTGCATTTGTATTTTGAGATCATTACTTAGAATACAGCTTGCAACAACATTCAGCTCACTGGAAATGACTGTTCTCAACACAGAAGAAGCAAGAGAATCAGATAAACAGGATACAGCCATGAAGCAGAGAGAAAGATAATATGAGTGAAAGGTTGGTGTTGAGGTTAGTGACAATAGTCCACAGACATTGCCATGTTCATATCTAACGTGCAGAATTTACAGAGTTCGCTACCCAAAGATAAACACTGCAATTAAACTAGTAAATGAGACCAGAAAATGCTATTAATTTTGCTGATTGAAATAGCATTACTTAAATATTTCTCAGCCAAAACTTCATTGAACTAATTAGTTTGCCCTGCTGTTATTTTTAATAACAAGCTCAATTTGCTGATTTGGGTTCTGCTCTCATCTTTTCAACCACTTGTGAAAGCAGCAGTGATGAAAATCGAAAGATTGGGCATCATATGCACACAAACTAAAGAAGACTTCGAACTTCAAGTCGTTTCTGGTGGAAAGAAGTTTTTAACACAGTATTGGAGGCTTTGAAAAATATGATTAGTGACTTCCTTCAGGAAGGTTTCAGTACTGAATAAGAAAGTCCCAGAACCAAAGCCACTGCTCCCCAGAACTGAACTTACAGATGTGTGCAGTTGACTTTTACATGGATGCTGGGAATCCCAAATCCTGTCTTCGTGCTTGTGTAACAAGGGCTTTGCCCACTTAAGACCTCTCCCCAGCCACCAAAATTCAGTTTCTTATAAGGAAAACAGAAAAGAAAACAATGTATGGCTTTAACATTTCTTTTGGTGAAGAGTATGTTAGCTTCTTACAGAAAACGATTTCTCTTAGAGATCTTCATTTAACGTTTTCTTTCTGACCTTAGATGTAATTTTTTGGTTTTGGGACCAAATCTATACTTTATATTTAGTATTTTCTTCATTGTTAATAAAACACTTAGAAGTAAAGCATATACTCATAAGTACATTACTGTAAAATTCTCTCTTAGAGTAGAATAAAGCAATTTAATAATACAATAGTGGTAAAATTAGTTCCCTTGATAGAAAGAGCCTATATTTGAGACCTATGTAACGCCATTACCTCCATAGTCCTCACATGGATCCGAGTTCTTTTATGAATAACATACCACATTCATGAGAGGACCTACCCATAGATGATAATTACACTGAAATTTGGACTTGGGATTTGTACAAATAATAAAAATTGTTTTTTGATCTTAAAATAAAATACACTTTCTTTGTGGTGCATTGTCCACAAAATATCCCGTTGGCACGAAATGCTTAAAGCACACACAGACAAATGAACAAACCTCTTTCCCCGATTCCAGCTAGAACCTGCTGAGATACAATTTTCCGTGCACAGGACGCCAGCGATCAGTCACAGGCTCTTAAGCTCACCAGTGTCATAAACCAGAAGGGTCAGTCAGAAGTTCCTCCCTGGGACATAATCTATGTCCAAAATTTGCCTGGCAAACAGGATAGTTCTAATAACTTACTTTCCCCCCCTCCCCCAGATACCTAACGTCCAATGCTTGGGGGGTGGGGGCAGGGAAGCAAAACAGGAATTGCAGGGAGGCAGCTGTAGCAAATGGCTCCCCGTCCATATTTACTTTTCCGACATAGTCTCGGATTCTGCAAGCTTCCATCAGTATAAAAGATATCAAAACTTGTAGGAGCATCGCCCCCACCCACCCCCGCACCGCAATTGTGTCTTACAATAAAGCTGTGAAGCATTTTTGTGGTCTTTGATGATGTGTGGAGTCGGGTGTTGCTAGCCGTAAGTGGAGAGGCAGTAGTTACAAAAAAATAAACAAAAAAGACAAACCAAAGCAAACCAAACCAAACAAAACAAAAACTTTTCAAAGAGTACATTTTTCTTAAATAAATGAACCCGAGGAATAACTTTCATAGGATGCTTTAAGTGCTATTTCAAAGCCCCAAATAAGGTAGAACAAATAAACTGACCCCCTCATCTTGACCTAAATTATTGCTTAAACAAAGGTACACAGTACTCATTTACATGAAAGGCAATTAGGCCTGCTGCCGACAGAGCGCATCTGCTCAGGGCACGCTTTTATATTCGCAAAAACAAAAGAGTTTTCCTTCCCTTTGTGGTTGTTTCCTTTCCTTCTGAAACTTAGCTACTATCCACTGAGGGTCAGAAATGTTGTTTAAAAATTTTAAGTTATTTGGGTGGAGGGTTATTATTACTGTAATAATTCTTAGAGTATGTTTCTGTTTTATTATTGAAACTTTATTGTAAATTGCTTGAAAACCAAAAACGTTGGGCCGTGAGCTTAGCCACGTTGTATGTCTGTGCATCTCACTGACTTTTATACGGTTCGAATAGCCATTCTGAAGCTGGGGAGCCCCACAGTGCATTTCCACATTCACTACCGATTATCTTCTCACTCATTTCTGTTTCCACACAGTTTTCTGATTTGGACTTTGAGCCTCAAGGCCCATCATGACGTTCAGTATTTAAAAATTGGTCAGGAAGGGAGTGACTCTTTTTCTTTCTCTGGAGGGCCTTGTGAACAAGCTGGATTTTGAAAATACAAATGAAAACAATGAACTGGAAACCCAGGGCAGGGCTGCTTACACTAAAACGTGGATTTATTGTTTGTTAGCCTAAATACCTTTTCTAATCCATGTCTCCTGTCATGCTAAGTGCTAAGTGAGGCTGTAGATGGTCTTTTTTTTCTCTGTTTTATTAGAAAGATGCTCCAATGCCTTTATGGTAAGAATTTAAAAGAAAGAATGAAAGGTAGGCTATTATTAGCATTTTACTTTTCCCCCTTATATTTATTTATTCACAATTTATCCATCAAATATTCACTCTCTACACTCCAAGTACTCTTTTTAAATAAAAAATTTAAAGTTTCTTCTTGAGGTTTTCATACAAGAGTACAATATGTTTTAATCGTATCTCCTTTCCCTCCCAACTGCCATGTTCCCCTACATGTCCTTCTCAAATCCATACCCCTTCCTCCTATTCCTGGCACAACATTGACTGATGTGGTCCTTTGAAGGCAACCATATTATTATGAGTTGATGGGTGCATCATCCCTGTCATGTCTGGAAGACAGTATTTTTGCAACAGTGCTACTGGTTCTTTGGTTCTTACAACTTCCTGCCCACACCTTCACAGTGTTCTCAAGCCTTGGGTATAGGGACTGTGTTATGGAGGTCCCATGTAATGATAGAAATTCCTTAGTTATTCTCTACACTTTGACCTGGTGTGGTTCTGTAGTAGCCTCTGTCTGCTGCAGAAAGAGGCTTCCATGATGAGGGGTAAGAGCTATACTCTCCTGTGGGTGTCAACGTTGAGTGCTTAGGAAGTAGCTAGATACAGTATTAGTTTAGCAACAACATAGGGGTAGGTTTTCTTCTTGGATCTATCCCTGTTTAGTCCCCAGATTCTTGGTGTTCATCCCCAGACTGTTGGTGAGGTTTATAGTACCAAGCTATAAACCTGTCTCTGGAGTTCCTGTCTCTGGAGTTGTCCTGAAACTGTTGGTTACCTCCAAGATACTACTGCCACAATCACACTGTTAGACATATTTTGCTCACCAGTTCTAACTGTAGTTCTCAGGATTTATCACTGGGTAGGAATGGGGATAACTTTTCTCCTCTTGCAGATTGCACAGCTCCTTCCAATTCTATGAGAGCTAGCTACCCTGAACATTCTTAGGCGACAGGGACAGAGTCATTAATGAGGAAAGCTCCACTCTTGGTTTTTAGAATACCATTCTTGCTTTTATAGTAGATAAAGTCTAAATGACTTTTAAGCCAGGAGAAATGAATTAAATAGAGATTGAGAAATAGTCCAATAAACAAGAGTGCTTGTTCTGAAATCACCAAGACCTGAGTTCAAATCCCTAGCACCTATGGAAAAAGCCAAGTGCAAAGTGTGTTTGGATGTGCCTATAATCCCAGACTTGGGGGGCAGAGGGCAGTGATGGGTGGATCCCAAAAGTACAGCGCAGCCGGGGGTGGGGTGGGGTGGGGAAGATGAGCATTTGATTCTGTAGGTAGAGACTCTACCTCAAGGCAATAACTTCAGAGCAAGAGTAATAGCAGACAGTTGATATTCTGATCTCGCCTCCATTGCTCCTGTACAGCTGTGCACACTTGCACAATAGCATGCATGTACTGTGTACAGACAACACATACACTACCAAGTTTGGTCACTACTTTGATAGAAAAGAATGATATTCTTTGGAGAGTATAACAGAATTTTTGGTGAACTTGGGTGTATTTTTAGGCCTTTTTGTTTTCGTTTTGTGTGTGAAATGATAAATAAGTAGAAATACTAGGAGGAGTTTGTCAGTGAAGAGGAAGGTTCATCATGAGCTAAGGTTATGCATGGATTTTATTGGTGTGGAAAAGAACTCCCAGGACTCTTCGGTGAACAGGATGTGGTCTCAGGCAGGGTTTGGGACTGGAGAGATGGGTAGATGGAACCTTAAAAGTCAACACAAAACTGATTTTCAAACCTTACCTTGGGATGATAGAAAACCAGTGGTGGATGTAACACTGGGGATGGCCGTGATTGGCATCAAGTAACAACTTTGGGGGTTTGCTTTTAAAACATAGCTAAGTATGTTTGCATTGTTCCCAAGGCTCCACTAGTCGCACGTTTCATGGAAAGGGGAAGCTAAGGACATTTTCGAACAGAGCTGGTTAGCGATACTTAGTTCCATGTAATAATTAGCACAGCTAATTTGCTGGCTCTCTTTAGGCAGCCAAGTCTCATGTAACCAACCAGAAAAACTCAAGTAAATATTTTTATACTATAATTTCCCATGGAAATAAGGTCAAGACTAGAGGCAAAATGTCTATTTGATCTTTCAAGGCTTTCTCTGATCTCATCTTTTCCTAATAGGACTGGCATATGCAAGTAAGACATTTCTATTGCAAACACCATAGAACTTGGTCATTGTGGCTGTAGTCATGGGTTGGGCATTGCTTTTATAGAGCTAAAGATGCTGAAAAATAAAGGAGCGAGCATTCTTAGCATCTTGTCTGCCTCGCCCAGTGTAGGCTTCAGTGAGCGCTGGATGACAGAAGGCTCGCCACTGACACAGTTTGCCAAGAACTAGGCCACCGGAAAACAACAATGCTTATCTGACTCAGAGAATTCTTTTTTCGTTTACTTTCCCAGCCATTTAGAGAGTAGAAAGGTAGATCTCCAAAGCGTGGGGTTCCTACCAGAAGTAGGGTACCAGCTTGTCATCACTGCAATCCAATAATCAATTAAAGGATTGTAAGAGAGGGATTTCAGAAAGGGAGGAATATCACAAACCAGAGGGTTAGCTCCATCCTACATCAAAATTAAGTCTACATAAAGGTGTTCCATTACATTTCAACATGGTTTGCTTTTCACAATCCTTGGAGGTGGTAGATGTTTGTGCCATGTTTTGGCCCCTTCACTCAGTCACTGGGTCATTTGGGAAACCGTCTCAAGGCTTCTGCTCCTTTTCTAATGTAAAGAGCGTATAATATTTACAGGGGATGTCGTAGCATCGAATGAGATATTGTACAATGTCTGGCATGAGGAAACGGCCAGCAAATACTAGCTGTTATTGTACCCCCAGATACGTGATAGCTTATGGTTTTTGCTTCCCTCATTTACGCCCCTGTTCCAAGGAAGACTCAAACTGTTAAAGTCAATCTTATTTACAGAGCACAGAGAGTCTTAAAGCAGGAACTGCTTCATCAGTGTGAAGAGCTGCTGGCAACACAATGGAGGATTTCATCTAGGCTGGGCCAATATTATCATCTTCATTATGTAAAGGTCAGAGGGAAGAGGGGAACCAAAGTCACTCGTCAAAGAAGAGCAGAAGTTCAGATTAGAAGGCTGCCTTTCTGTAGTTCTTAGGTGTTCGGTTGGACAAAGGCTCTCAGGAGCAAATAGTCCCCATCCGTTCAAATCAGTTCAGACAGGCCAAATGATTGTAGTTCAGCCAATTCCCTCTCTCCCATTCAGCTCACACTCCTGAGTTAAGCAAGTAATTAACAAAACAAAATACTACAAATTTCTGAGATAGTGGTATTGGCTAATCAGAGGAGACGGCTGCAGAGGATGGACGGCAAAGAATTCTCTTAGCAGAAATCTACTACATAGAGGAGAGAAAGTTACCAATTCAATATCATAGCACATAAATTAATTAATATCGAAAAATCCCAAGAAGCATCCCTTACTAGACTAGATCTAAGCAGTACTTTATCTGGTTCTACAAATAAGCCCTCACTTAGAATTAGATATTCCCTAGCTTCAAATGATTGCGGCAGCACTTTCGGCTCCAGGGAAATAGACAATGTGCTTTCAGACCTCACTGTAGATTTCTGGGGTTTGTGTTATCATTTGATAGAATAGCATAAGCTCCTTACCTTGCTCCGAAGCGCTAAGACCTGTGTTCTGTTTTCTTTTCCTCTAAAGACATCCCAAATAAATCCTAAAGTGTGATTTAATTTGTGAAGTAGAAGAAGGAAATTGTCTTAGTCAGTCTCTCTAAGAATGCTAGTGGCCTCCTAAGACGTCCCAATTTGGGTGTTCATGTACATTTGTTATGCAAATCAACACTATGACAAATTATAGGATTTAAAAACTCCTTTCACATGGGCATTACACAAGGTAGGAACCAGGATAAAAATCCCTTTAAAAGCTGTCATTGTTTTATTCTATCCTATTATGCTTTATTCCATCTTAGGCTTCTATGTAAGGCTGTGAGTGTGTATGTGTGTATATGCCTGTGTGTATGAATGTGTTTATGTTTGTATGAACATGTGTGCATATGTGCATGTATGTGCATTGTGTCTGTATTTTGCACAATTAAACCAATGAATCAAGAGTTTATTGTAAAGAAATGATTCATGGAAATCATATTGTCCTTTCTGAGTGAGCTAAACATTACATTCATGTAAAATGTTATGCTTCTCTTATGGTCCAGGAAAGAGTCCCTTTCCATATGCATAGCAGCAAACTGATTTCTGGTCCAGGAAAAAGTCCATTTCCGTATGTATACCAGCAAGCTGATTTCTTTTCTTTTTTTTTAAATCTATTTAAAAAAAAACAAAAACCTCAAAGCTATCTTTTCTCATTTTACGTTCCAAATCCATTTCCCACTCCTCCTGCTCCCTCCATCTCCCCTCCCCACCCCCCATTCACTAGGCTGAGCATGGTATCCCTCCAGGGAGAATGGGTTCCAAACAGCCAGAACAAGCAGTAGGGATAAATCCTGGTCTCACTGCCAGTGGCCCCACAGTCTGCCCCAGCCATATAACCGACAGAGCAGAAAATTCCAAAAGTTCTCAGCCTTCCCTTGTTCAGAGCTGGGAGTTTTCTGCTCCCCTTGGAGGCAAACCGGGAGGAACATAGCAGAGCTGCAGGATAGCCTGGGTGAGGAGTGAGGGGTTCCAGGAACAAGGGCAGGGCAGAGCAGGGCTGGCGGCTAGAAAGGGAGGGCAAACTCAGCTCTGGGTTCCAAATCTAAAACCAGCAAAGGGCCCACATGCACATGGCCTGGTTGTGTTTGGAACGTGTGTCAATTATAAAGAAAAAATCGAGAGCATCATGGGGCGGGGAGGGGATAATGATTTTATGACTTCTAGTAAGGGAAATCCAGAAAAAAAAAAAACCCTGAAATTGAACAAACCATTAGTGCTGTTTTAAGACCTTAAATTATTAGTACTATGATTTGTACTTATATCCTGACATTAAAAGTGGTTGCTCTTTATTATTATTACACAAAATAAATTAATATTGAGAAAACAGTCTAAAGCAAAAAAAAAATCAAATTTGAAGATTAATTCTTTACCAAAAAAAAAAAAAAAAAAAAAAGAGTAGGCCAGGGTAACTTAGTGGTAGAACTGCGCTTACATGGCATGCCCTGGAATTAAAACCCTGAGACCACTGCCCCAAGAAAACAAACAAACAAATAACCTCCCCCCCAAAAACAAACAAAGAAACAAAGAAACGAAAAACCCAAAACAACGTCAACAAAAGCAGCAGCAGGTATTCCTTAGTGGCCTCTAGTTCTCCTATCTCCATGTCTCCCAGTTGAGGTCTTTGGGCTTCCTCCAGTCTTGTCAGCATATCTAATGCTGGGTGTGGCTCTGATTACAGGGAACTAACAGAAAGCCACCAAGAGCAGGAGAAATAGTCCTGCTCAGGGAAGAGCACACCAATTGGTTCTCTACTACAAAATCATTAGCCCTGAAAACATACATAATAAGTTACATAATACAGACTGAGCAGGTTGTATTTATGTATTTAGGAATATATATGTAATAAGAATTTGTGAAAAGAGGGTCATAAATTTGAAAGAGAGCAAGAAAGGGTATATGGGAGGACTTAATTCATAAGGAGAAATTGTAAATTATACTATTATCTCAAAAAAATAAATATTTTTTAAAAAAAAACCTTTGGGTTGTTATTGAGAATATCAACTTCAGAATAAAGCCATATTAAAAGCTTAAAAAACAAAAAATAAAACAAAAAGAACAAGACAAAAACACACCAATAAAAAATTCCCCAGAAATCAAAATATTAAATTTCCATATGTGACTGGCATATTATTGTGAAGGAAAGGAACTGCTTGCTGTTTCTGAGGCTTGACTTGAATAATGTGGTGGGCACTTTGGACTCTCCTAGGTAGTTCTAATGTCTCGCTAAGTAAATCAAGATTTCCTAAGAAGAACAATGAAGGCAAGAATGCTGGTAGTGGATCTTAGCACATTTTCTAGATAGCAACTCAACCTTGAATTTTTCTTTTCAAAACTCCCACAGAAGCCAACTGGCAGAATGCCCGTGGCGTCAACTCCAGGTCCTTAGCGGCGGCATCAGTGGAGATGCGCAAAGGGCTGTGGGAACCACCTCTACAAAACTGTCCTGAGCGCCAAAGCTTGACTCACCCACGAAGATTCAGAAGCAGCGCTCCTTTAGAATTAAGCACGATTTTGTAAATAGAGAAGAACATCCGACTTTGATACCTGTCAGCCAGGTAATCTCTGGTTCCTCAGAGTTGTACTAAAATCCGGAGAAATTTAGGTTGTGAAGAAAGACTGGAAACACATACACACTAATGTTTGCTGCACAGCGAGCTTCCACGTCATCCTTCAGTCATTTGTACGGATGCAGCATGGTTAGTGTTCCTCTAACAGGGAAAAGGTCGACACAGTCCATATTAAACTGACCATCATAGAGGGATCGCCACCACTCAGGTCTGTTACCTGGCTGAAAATGACGTCAGCTTCCCAAAGTAACCGATAGCAATGGAGTAATTAAAGTGTTTCCCAATATACGCCAAATGACATGCAGGATTAGGTTAATAGTTTTTTTTTTTTAATTTTTGCTGCGAATATCCATAGTTTTATCTAAGGGACTGGGAACAAAATATGACGAATATGGTCATCTTTAAAATTTAAAATTATGAATTAAAGACTCCAAAACACTAAAATTTCCAAGGTTTTGAACACCTGCAAAGGAAATGACTGCGCTTGGTGATGGCTGCCATTTTAAGAAATCCAGTAGGAAGTCCAAATGGCGAAAAACAAAGATGTTCGCAGTGCTATTTTTAAGTGTGACTTTTATTCCTCCCCTTGATATTAACATTGTAACAAGCCAAAGGGGGATTTGAGGAGCTATAAGACCACCTGGCTGCCATTATGCGTAGCTGGGCCCTCAGTCATCACTGACAACTAAACAGCCTTTGTAAGAGGGTGGAGGGCAGCTGGTGGTGGTCCCCAAGGGGCCTGGGCTACACACACAGCCACCAGGATAAAGGTTTCCATGGACAGTCATTCTGATGAAGTAGAAAGGAAAAGTAGATAGATAGATAGATAGATAGATAGAGAGAGAGAGAGAGAGAGAGAGAGAGAGAGAGAGAGAGAGAGAGTGTGTGTGTGTGGCGGGGGGGGTGTTCCTCTTGCTCCCTTTTTGAAAATCTGGCACATTTGACAAGGGAAATATATAAGCAAATGTACGGCTAAGGGTTTTGCGGTACTTAGTTGAAACATCCCAAATGGCGTTTTGTCCGTTGCCCAGAAGATTTCTCCTCATTTTGGACGTTGCTTTCAGAGCAAATCCAGCCAGGATTGGCGTGCTTGGTTCGATACACTTTACCATTAATTAAACATCTCCTTAGTCTCTGGGCATGTCGGCTGGAGCCGTTGATCCCGCCTCGCTAGGCCTTTGGTCCCACAGCATGCTCGCTGAGTTTGGAGACTTCTGCCGACTCCTCTGCCCCCAGTGCCCCTCATTAGGATAGGCTTCCCAGAGTTTAGCGAGGCTAAACGCCTCCCCAGTGCACCATCCATTCTGCTGCAACCTATTTGTTTGGTTTCTCATCTCAGGATCAGCTTGCCGGTGCCTTCCAACATGACAATTAGCTAATTTAATAAACCTAATTGAGTCCAATGAGCCGCTGTGAGAGAACTATATGAGCGGCCTGCCACCGCCTCCGGGTCTTCCTTTCTCCTCTCTCGCAAAAAAATCTACACTTTAGCAACGCACTCTTCGGAGGAAATGGACTCCCTTCTATTTCTAAAATGGAAAATGAATTTCAATTCTTTCTGAGTCAGCTATGACTGACTAATGGTGCCTGCTTATATGTCTGTGATAAATAAGGGCCATCAAACGCATCTAGAATGTTTTGGAAATGACTGATTAGTGGTGTTACTATGGCCCACTGATGAAGGCCATATATTTGCTAACCATGCTCTGTGTGATAGGTGAAGAGGTTAATAGAAAATAGATACCAGTTTGTTAGTTTTATGAGGTGATAATTTTTTAAAAACTTATTTTAGAGTACCAGAATCTTCAAAATTATGTGTATAGAATATATCACTCATGGAGACTGGTGAAGCTCTTCGTTAAAGTCAAAACATATTTGCAGAAAAAAAAATTGGCCTCTACTGGTGAGATCATTGAATCTATGCTGTTTGTAGATGAGGAGCCTACAAGATTTTCTCTGATCCTCAGAGCTTTTCCTCCCATGGAAGTTTCTCTCAGTTCTGGCTGGAGGACTAGAAGTCCTCAAGCTGTTGACATGAACATGGGAGGAGAAAGGGCGCCTTGGAATAAAGCAGAACCAAAGGAAGAACGTGCACTGGTCAGAAAGGAAACACACACTGGGATGGGACAAATGTCCAATACATCGAAAGCGACAGAGCTGATGGTGTCCTCGAACTGAAACTTCCTGAGGCAGTTGAAATATAATTTGGACAAAGCTACATGGATACACAACCAAGGATGTCCCATGAGAGGTAGCTTGGAGAAAGGCATTTTATTTGGTTTTATAAAGCTCGAGTGGTGGTGGTGGGGGGACAGTGTCAGCATTAAGTCACGAATGGGATCTTTAGCCACTACTTCAAAGAGGACAGACAACCTCCAACCCTCCATGAACTTTTAATTCTTACCCAGCAGCAGCGTGGCACAGACTGAGACTGGATGACTTTGGATGCAGTTAACATCTTTGCTTGTCTCTAAGAATGTCCACTATTTGTTGAAAAAGAAATGTGGAGAACTGACATCATGGAAAGCAAATTGACAAGAAGTTTATTAGAGAGGTTGCTGATATAAAATATTGTGAAATTATGTGATGGTGAGGGTTGATGAGATGGCTCAGTGGGTAAAGATTTTTATTTTTTTTCACAAACCTGGTGAGTTAGAACCCTGGAATTCATGTAAAGGTGGAAGAAAGCAAGTGATTTCACGAGGTGGCCTTCTGACCTCCACACGAGCACATGAGTGTCCCCCACCATGTATACACACACCTGACTGGTTTTGGAAACCACAATACCGTCATAATTGACATGCAGAAGCCAATGTAGCTCAAAACAAAGTCGGCAAGGTGGGCAGGGAACACGTGGTACAGAGTACTGTATTTCATGCTGAAATTTCGGTTTTTATGAAAACCAATTAAGAAGTGAGCACATGGGACTATCAAGCTATGATTTGCTACAGCACAGATAACGGC
The DNA here is from genome assembly GCA_004026605.1 of Ondatra zibethicus. Taxonomy (NCBI): domain Eukaryota; kingdom Metazoa; phylum Chordata; class Mammalia; order Rodentia; family Cricetidae; genus Ondatra; species Ondatra zibethicus. The sequence goes on along the minus strand of PVIU01001928.1, from coordinate 138,116 downwards.
CTGGAGAGATGCAAAGTTGGATGTTAGGAATCCAGAAAAATCTAAGAGACAAATAGGGAGACGGCAATAGCAAGATACAGGGAAGGAGACTGAGTCTAAGAAATCAATAGGAAGTAAAATAAGTGACTCGGGATAGGAGAAATGAGAATGGGAAGGTGTTGGGAAGGGCTTCCTCTTCTAGGGTGTGCAGTTTCAAGTGTGTGTGGTGTCTGTCAGCCAAGAAGGAGGGATTGGAGGAACACCGGTGTTTGAAGGGGAAGATTATGTCTTCAGTTTTCATCTTCATCGAGATACAACTGGACATTTTCAAGTGTGTAATTGGATTTCCAAGGAGATGTCAAGGTTATAAGGACATATTTCAGATGTAGGTTAGGCAGTAATTATAGTCACTGGCATAGATGCCATTTCCTTGGGAGCATGAAGACATTTAAAATACCACGTCAGTCGAGTACAGAAGGATAACTCTAAGAAGTGGCTGGAGAAGAGGCCGCTGACAAGTTAGTGTGATGTGGAAGGCAGCGGTCTTGCAGAAGCCAAGGCACACATGTTAAGGACTGTGAGGATTCACATGAACTCAAAACATGTTGGCTGGTTTTAGTATGTTCAGGTTCAAAGTCTCTGTTTCTTACCAGGACATACAGGAACCTACGAACAAACTGAAAGGTTTTTGTTCCTATTTTCGCTTCCTGTATTATATACTGAAAATAAAGTATGATTTTAATAAAGCATAATATAATACGGAGCCTATGAAATTTGATATTATTTACTCTGCTAAAAGCATTAGAAAACAAGAGAAAAATATTTAATATGTTGTTGAATATTAAACCTGCGCTTAGGATAACAATCTATACTAATACTAATTTTTGGTTGCAAAGTCATATTTGATTTAGCTCATTTTAAAGTGCAGCATTCTAATAAACTATATGAACTTGATTTGTTTATTTTTAGTCAAAAGGTATTTAACTCTTTATGCACTAGAATATGTATACTTACTTGATCTGTATATAATAATATCAAGTGTTCATCATTTATATTTTGATCATTCCTGTAAGGCTTATTTCTACTTCTAGTTTTTCATTTTAGCATTTATATGTAAATATATGGATATATGTACATGCATATGTATTCAGAAGAATTACTAAGCATAATATGAATTTTTATTTTCCAAAGTAAAATTTAATTTGATATTATGTTTAAAAGAATAAAGCAATGCTTCATTATGCTCTCATAAAGAATGATTTTTTTATCAAGTCTTAAGCATTTCTGACTTGAGCTAACCACCATATAATTATTGATCCAGTATTTTTCACATTTCTTCATTTATAAAAATAAATCTTCTTAATGATATTAAGATAACAAGACTAAGAGCAGATTAACACTTAAAACACCTGATAATTCTTCCTTGATATTCTTGAGCAAGGTGTGTAAAGATGTGTGAAATATCTAAGATGGAACAGCCACCTTAGATATGGGCAGTGGTTCTCAGATACTTCAAAGACTCATAAAATGAAAAGCATTCCTGAGGCAGAAGGATTGACACAGGAATAACAGAAATTGGGGCAGGCTGAAAATCTATTCTTCCCTACACAAAAAAATTGTAGCCCTTGGCATCTACACCGGTTGACAAACATTAGTGAGGTATAGATGTCCTTGTCAACCACGATTGCACAATGACTGAATAATAGGAACACAAAGTCAGTACGGTGTTACTTGTGCATTTAACAGTGAAAGACCTACTTAAAATCATTTAGAAAAGTCAAATGGCGGGAGAACCTGCATTTACTTAGTTTAAAATTTACTTAGTTTAAGACAGATAATTATGAAATATTTTACAATGAAAATATGTATCTATATTGAATTCGTTTTAAGCTGGTGATCCATGGAGCCTATTAGGCCCACTTTTCACTCTAAGCCTGTATGTGACGTTATCTCACTTCAGGTCATTGGAAGGAATTATTGACTGTATCCTTAGACAACAATATTTCAAACTGTACAAAAATGTGGGTAATCTACTTGCTTACAGCGATTTATATTTTATTCTCTTCAAGGACCCTGATGGTATGGGTAGGAAGTATAATTGTAATTAGGAAGGTGCTGAACTACAAGAAAGTAAATGCAGTAATTAGTCATCAAGAATACCTGCTGGCTCCCAGGTAGAGTTGGTGCTTAACTTACCTGCATGCTGTGCGTATAGTATTGGTATTTCCAGAAATACCTATTATTCAAATCACTAGTGGCCCTCCAATTAAACAAGTAACCAACATATCTCATGTGAACAAGTATAATGTGGCAGCTGATTGAGTGACAGTTGCTATAAACGCTCAGGTATGCCAATATGGGTGTCAGCCTAAATCTAATGTTCTACTACACAACAAGGGCCGACCAAAGGAAGAGTTGAGGGCAACTTGAGATTTTCTGAAACCGCTGAGAATTAAAACATGTTTTCAAGTGCAAGCTGAGTGAAAATTTCTCAGCAGTACGGACGTCGAAGCAGAGACCTCAGAAATGGACAGATGGCTTTGCCCACAGAAATAAACACCCCACATCTCCAATTCCATATTCTATGATTAGAATTACTAGCCCAAGTGTCAGTTTGGTTTCTTTCAATAAGTTCATCCATTTATAAAGGCGCAAGAGGAAAATCCAAGTTAAACCTAGAATTATTCATTGAAACAACAGTTAAGAACTTGGAATAAGACGGGAGCCCACACCTGGAGAAAAGCAGTACTAACAACAGAAAAACCAATCCAGAATGTTGGGTTTATAACCAAGTGAGTCTCTTGGTACCCCCACCCCCAGCCCCAGAACAGGATTAATGAAGAGTTGAACACAGGTAAGACCTAATTCAATGAGAAGCAAGAGAAACAGGAGGAAACAGAGCCATAAAGACCATGAAAGGCAGCCAGTTTGAGGTCTTTACTGAGTAGCTGGAGAAATCCCGTCTCCCACCAGGCTTCACTGATCACCTGAACCCTTGAGCATCAGCAGCTTCCTGGGAACTACCAACGACTGACGTGAAACAACCATACTCTGCTTCCAGAAAGACACGCCTCTCTCTGTAACGGTCTTATTTCTGGTACAGATCTCTTCTGAGAAGGGTTGAGGTTGCTTTGGGAGGGATTTTCATGTCTCTCCTCGTCTAAAGGAACACAGTGAACATTCCCCTACGACAGGTTGAAGGCGAGAAGTTCAGTTGGAATTTGGGGAAAGCCTTCTTCGATGATGCATGGTTTTAAGAGCGTGATTATTTTTCTCCAGGTGTCTGCAACAAAGCATGAATGGAATCTAATGGTGCAATTATTAAGCCACTTTCTCCCTTTCTTCATTTTCTTCATCTTCAAATTACTTTATAATTTGCAGATTGAATTAAATGAACTAAAGAAGTTCTAGGGAAGACTGTTTTCGCTTTTGATGTTTCTTTTTTCTCTGAGTTTCTCACATGGATATCCATAGTTGCCCACATTCTTTTAAGGAACTTAGTGTGCTTTTGAAACATGCAACTAAATTCTTTAAGTTGTTCATCAGTGTTTACTATGACATTCACATCCTTCTTTTTAGGATAAACAAGCACTAAAAGTAGCACTCAAAGGAAGGTTGACTAAGTAGTATTTATTAAGTAGTATTATATTGGAAAATAATCCCTTTGCCTCTGATAGAAACAGACTTTATAAGAAAGTTTTGGTTCTGCATCGTGCTTGGTAATGACCAAACAAGAACTTGGAATGATTTACCACATATAAGCAGGCTCTGTTTAGTAGATGGCTGCTCTTTTGTTTTGGTAACAAAATATCTGACAGAAATGAACTTATGGGCGGAACAATTCATTTTCTCACACCATTTTGAGAGCGTCCAATCTATCACAGAGGAGACAGTGTGGCAGCAGTCTGACAAGGCTGTTTGTTCATATGTGGATGGGTCAGGAGACAGCGTGGCAGCAGGCTCATGAGGCTGCTTGTTGACATCTGCATGGGTCAGGAGACAGTGTGACTACAGGCTCATGAGACTGCTTGCTCCCAAGTGGATGAGAGCATGGTCAGGTTCTTGAGGCTGCTTGTTCATACCTGGACAGGTCAGGAAGTAGCAAGGTTTAAATATTGGTGCTCAGTCTGTCTTTTACTTTCTTTTTTTAAATAATATCTGGGACCCCTGCACATAGTGATGATGTCCACATTCAGGGTAGGTCTTCCCTGCTCAGTTGACCCTCTCTGGAAACTTGCTGGCGGACACACCCTGAAAGTCCTCTTCATTAATGCTCTCTATGCGTGCTATAAATAAGCCCATGAGATTCACAGTGGAGATGAACTACCCACAATGAGAAACCAAGTTGAAAAGCCACATTCCCGTTCAGCAACTGTGCATACATAGAAAATAAGGAACAGAGACCATGTCTACTTCTGCCAAGACAAATGATAGCTTCGTACGACCACCCATACTTGCTAACCATGCTTTTTTTGTGTTTCTTCAATGGCCAGCCAATTTTGTACATTATTTTTCTTTTCATATTTAAAAACACCAGGATCCATTAAATGAGGAAAAATATTTATAGGCACTACCTAATGCTGAACTGATTGACCACAAGCAGGTTCTACAACAGGATGAAAGCGAGACTTTGTAGAGAGCCGTTGGAACATAAACTGCCTTTGTGGGCGGTGTTGGTGGTTGTTAGTTCTGAAGCTTAGGAACAAACAAGAATTTTTGGTTTGTTCTATATTACATGAATTTTTTTCTTTAAGAGAAAAGAAGAAAACTGCCTTCCTCTGCTTCAGTCACCCCTTGGCTCACTTTGATTTAATTCTGCAAAATATTCCCAACATTGGGCTTCTTTTAAAAGTTTCCTGTTCAAAATGATGAGTTTGAGTTTCCTTATTAAATAATCAGACTTCCACTGATAAACTCAAGCTAATGTGCTTTGGACTTAACAGGTAACTCTCAGGAATTTTAACTTAGCACCGGTTTCCCTCCTGTGCTTTCATTTTTCTTCCAGTTCAGCAAATGATAACCTCCTCAGGCCTTCCAAGTCAGCTATGGACGCCTGTTTTCAGAGGATGTAAAGACACATTATAAACTTTTACAATGTGTTATTTCTCACGAAGTTATTTTTGTGCTTATATTGTTTCAGATTAGATAGTTTAAGAGGAGCCTTGCACTAGTGCCTAGACTTTGTATGTTAATATATCAGTGTAATTGGATAGCTCTGATGGCAGATCACCTTGAATCAAGGCAAGATGCGTGGCAACATGAAAGGGGTAAGTGGTCACCACCTTATAAATATCAGTCATTCAAAGGCCAGGGCTCCCTTGGAAGGTGATTTTGCCATGTGAGAATGGTTTTTTTTTCCCCAAAGGACGGCTCTCCATTCTCAGGGAGACCTGAATCTCAGCCAGAGAAGGGTTATGGTGATCAAGGAGGTCCCAGTGGTATAATTTTAGCCTTTGTAAATTTTCCATTGCTTATTTTCGGCACTCCTGCTATTTCATCATTTCAATGATTTCTCCCCCAACACTGACCGATGATTTTACTGGCTGCAGAAGGGGTAGAGCTGGATTATATTTCACTGAGCATCTACCCAGCTTGTGTAAAAATAGTCTTGGGAAATGAAATAATCTTGTGTAAGTGAGTGCGATGAAAGAGAAACAAGGAAACCAATTGATGGGAGGTGGATAATCCAGAGCTAAAACATCCAATGAGCTTCACTAAATTAAAATTTGTGAAGTCTATAGATGACGATTTTAGCCATAGATGAAAAGTTTGGAAAGTACGGGGTTTCTTATTATTTTATTTTTAGCATAAAGGTTAAACTCATTAAATACTTAATAGGCATAAATTTTCTAGGAGTTAATGAACTGCCATTCTTTTCCACAATGAATTTGTACCAAAATTGGAGGACTTACTCTGAGGTGGAACATTGTATTTTCCTTGTTTCTTATCTTGAACAAAGCATTGCCCTATCAGTATTTCAAAATTTACAAATATATTTACTAGATTTCTTATGGTGATACAGACTCACAGATGGATTATACTTTGAAAAGAGATGTAACCTATTTCTATTACTGAGAAAGCCTAGTTTTCCTTTGTACTTTTGATGGTTTGCACGACATTTGGGAGCTCAGGCTGCGCATTCACTCTCAAATGCCAACAATACCAAGTCATATTCTTACAGGAAAGCTATGGCTGTAGTCTCACTGCTTCATAAGTTTTGTGTGTGTGTTTCATTCCTCGTTATTCTCACCACGTCACCTAGAATCAATGGCAAAGCAGATTCTCCTGTCATTTCCAAGAAATGTCAGTTGCAAATGCACCAGGCATTTGAGCAGTCTCGGCACTTCGCATGTCTGCTGTGGTTCCTTGTCCCACTGGTACACTGGGTAGGACAACCTGCCTTCAGTGTATCACCTGTCTGGTCTTGAAGTCTAGGGTTTTCCTCTTATACTCCAAATTCAGTTTCTTTTTTAGTAAGAAATAGGGGACGGCTAACAAAATCGGGCATATCCTGTAGCAAGATGAGAGACAGGATGGCTGGCAATTGTTACTGGTACTCAAAGTCTGGCATTAGATGGAAAGGCTTGGGGGAAAAAACTGGAAGAGCAACCAGCACTTATTTAATCACAAGCCTGAAATTCTGCTGCTTTTCATGTACTGAGCAAATGATGTGTTACTATGGCCATGTTATATTGGGTAAAACTGAAATTCTGAGTCCAATTATTTTGCCCAAACTCACAGAGCTGTTTCTAGCCTTGTAAAAAGCAAAACAAACAAACAAACAAACAAAAAACCCAAAAACAAACAAACAAACAAACAAAAATCAGTATCCCAAGCACTATCTTGGGCTGTTTCAATATACCTGTAGAGGGCATCCAAAGTAAATGCTGTTGTTGGAGCAAATGGGCACTTCTAACAAGAGGGGATTAATGATGACCGAGTGTCTGGAGAGTTATGATCTATTCTTCTGGAGCATGTGGGAGAACAGATTCCAACATCCTGTGTGGGACTTTCATTGATGGGTCCAGCTTAAGTAGTCTTGAGAAAATACTTATTAGGGAGTGAGGTTAATTGCAAACTGCAAATTGAACAAAAATGAACCAGTAGGGCTACTCAGATGCTGTTTGGTCATGATACATGGCTAGGGTCTATGGAAAATAATGCTTTTTCTTCACAGGATATCTCAGAATCAGAGATGAACTCAAGGATTGGACCTACCAAAGTGTAATATCTTAGCATTGTGAGTTCCTCATTCATTATTCTTCATGTACTTAACAGTGGCCTCTACAGATGATACCCCTGTAAATCTTTCTTTTGAGTGAGATCACTCTCAGTTAACACGCAGGTCAGTAGATGACCATCAGTACTAGAATGTTCTTCCTTCTGTGGATGACTTTCAAAAAGGTCATTGATCTGGAGGTGACAATGTGTCTCCTAAACATGTGTCACACAGGCTCCCAGGGGTCCAGAGAAGCATTCTGGATGACTGTTGCAGAAATCTGTTATTTTGCTACCAGCTGCTACAACTGAGCATCTGTAAGAATCTTTTTGTCTTAGTGAGACTTTAAAATCTGAACAATTTTTCAATCTAGGAAAAGTATGGTAAATTAATCTATTCAAGCACGGTTATAATTCCTGTTCTTATAGCAATAAAATATTTTTGTGTACTTGAAAGTAATTTAGCCCTTAAAAACTATTCTTAAAACAATGACTTATGGAGTAGATGCAACTATCATATCATATATATATATATATATATATATCCATCTAATATACATACACTAATATATATATATATATATATATATATATATATATATAATAAGCTGAGGAAAACTGAGCCACTGACCTATGTTGTATACCACAATGCATGGTACTAAGATTATTCTAAGCTTCCCAGCCATGCATCCTCAGGCTGTGGATCAACTCAGTGAGACCGTGTATCAACCACCAACTTTGCCATCATGTTTTTTGGCAAACATGTATCAGTAGTATTTCCTTTGTGCCTGGTGTTTTGATAGAGCCTTTTGAGGAGTGGAACATATTGGTAACAGAAAGCCCTAGGTATCTATGCCTCCCTTGAGAGAACATGAGGCCAATAATGATCTCATTATATTAAATATAAGCCTTACTCTAGACAGCAATCTAGGAACATCAGACATGACCATGTGTGCACATACCCTCTCCCATTGAGGAGGCCCATGTCTTTCTTCTTTATTGAAAGACACCATTTATGATGGGTAGCCTCATACTACATTACCAAGGATCAAATTTCAAAAGTAATTCATTAAGTTAAGAGAGCAGCCTGGGTATGGTTGTACACACCTGTATGTTCAGTACGCTGGAAACAGACGCAGGGTACACGGAAAAGCACCAGGCTGTTTCAAAGAAGCAGAAGAAGAGGAGGAAGAGAAAGAGAAGAAAGCAGATGAGGGGCAGGAGGAGGGTGTCAGGAGCAGGGGGCATTGTTATTTTTGCTTTCCTAGATAGCAACACAGCTTATGTACTTCTAAACCAGCTAGAGGTGTCAGACAATTCATGCCTGAAACAAGCAAGTAAAAGAATCTAAAAATTAAGATAATGATGTACATAGTAATTATAATTTATCTTGCAGCTTGTCTCAAAAATCTATGTACAACCCTACTAATTTACTATTGCAATGGTTAAGATCTCATCTAATTTATATTTCTTTATATCAAAACTATACATTAATTTTGTTTTTCTTTTTCCATCATGATCCATTCTGAACAATGACCAATCCAAAGCAACCTTCTCCCAGAGAGAATCCTCTTCCTGGGGAATTGCCACCATCCTAATGTCAGGGTCACAAGCCACAAACCTAGTGTCCATTTGTGATCTTAGAGTCAATGAAGCAAGTCTAATTACTTTTTGTTCTTTTTGCTTTGGAGTATTCCCAAACCTGGGCATCTCTCTTTAGTTCTGCTGGAATAACTTTGAAGTATCCACAATTGTCTCTCAGCTTTCAATTTCCTCCCCATTCTTAACTGTGCCTTGTGGTGAATCCTCTATTGGCAGATAGATGGATGGGGAAAAGAGACCCAAACCATTTCTCACCCCACCACTTCCCTAATAGTGTTCCTTGGATAACTGTTATGGTTTGAGTCCAAAATGTCCCCCTCAGACTCACATTTTGAATATTCTGAGCCACCGATGCTATTTACGGGAGGCTGTGGAAATCAGGAGCTGGAGCTGGATGTCACTGGTAGAAGGAAGCCACTAGGAGTAGATTTTTGAAGGTTACAATCTGACCTCTGGACCCGACGTCCTCTTTCTTTCCTGATCAGCTGTAAGTGAACACCACCATTTACTCTTCCACTGTGAATGAGCTCCTGCACATTGCTTGTCCCTATAACAGACAGACGCTCTCTAAAATACCATCTAAAGTAAACCTCTGCTCTTGTCCATTGTTTCTAGGAGACAGTCCATCAAAATGCCACAAAAAGTACAACAAACCAATGCTGCTCTCTCTGGCCCTCTCCACCTCTCTTTCCATCCCTCTCTCTTTTTGTTTCTTCACACCGCTAGGTTAGACGAGTCTTCCAGTGTGAGGGCCTCTAGTGGAAAGCTGTCTGCTCCAGGAAATTCTCTCTTACTCCCAACCTAAGGTGGATCCATTTTCCCACCACTTCCCACTCCCCAATGGTTACACCACCCTTGCAGGTTTTGATAGTTGTGTTCATTTTCTGTTCATTGGTTTTAAAAAAAAATGTCCTTCTTCCCAAGAGAGAAGGTAAGCGTGAAGACAAAAATCATGAGCTTTTACTGGCATTTCCCTGGTTATGCTAAAGGAGTGTGGACTCTCACAGATTCTCAGTTAATAGCATCTTCCACCTTCAAAACAGTTTCCTTTTAACCAGAACTGGTCAGCTGCTCTGGATAAGACAGGTTTTTGAAAGAAAACACAAGTCCATTTTAAAGTCAGGAATGTTGTTGGAGGGGAGCTGCTTCTACTTAAAGCAAGCTAGAGTCTTTAGTGAAGAAGAAACCTAAGTTGAGAAAATGCTCCCACCAGACTGACTTGTAAGCAAGGCTGTAAGGCATTTTATTTATTTATGTATTTATTTATTTATCTATTAATTAATTAATAGATAAATAAATAAATACATAAATAAATAAATTTTTGAGCAATGATTGATGTGGGAGTTCCTGCCCACAGTGGCATCCATCCCTAAGCAATGCCATCCCTGAGCAGGTGGTCCCAAGGTGTATCAGAAAGTGGCTGGGCAAGCCATGCGGAGCAAGGCAGTAAGCAGCATTCCTCCGTGGTCTCTGCTCAGTTCCTACCTCCAGAATCCTGTCTTGAATTCTTGCCCTGACTTCCCTCAGTGATGGAGTGTGACCTGAGAGTTATAAGATGAAATAAATCCATCCCTCCACAAGTTGCTTTTGGTCATGGTATATTAGCACGATAATAGAAACCCTGTTATGGGGGACCAGAATCCTGCATTTGTCTACAGAGAAACATATAAAGGACCATAAAAAGTGATAGTGGCTCTTGCCTGCTAATCTTTCTTAGTCTAGATATGCACCATATCAGAATTGGAAACAAAGGACCCAATTCTGAATCTTGAAATGCATAATCATTTCATCATTTATAAAGGGGCATCATGATGATATTTGTTTTATTAGATTTCAAATGCATTTAAAATACAAGACAGAAGGATGGGTCTATAGGAAGAGATCTGTTCAGAAAAGACACCCCCACATACACACATGTGCCTACTCTCCACACACACAAAAAACAGATGAATGTTTCAGAATTCATTTATAGTCATGGTTAATTAAGTTTCGGACAATCATCTAAGGTAATTTCTATGGGAAATTGTATATCTAAACAGCCAACTTCCATATAAATGCCTTTTCCAAATACAACCTGGTCGCAGTTTCAGAATTATTTGTAATGCAAAATATTTGTGCTTGCATTCTGTTAGCAAGCTGTGGTCTCATATACATTTTCTCACAGTCTTGTTTTTCCTGAAGACATCCCATTGTTGCTGAACAATTGACTTAGAGTGTATGCTCACTGTAAAAATTGGACAGAGGCAGATGTATAATTCATTCTGTATCTTTCTTAGAAACAAGAAACTAAATATAAACAAGAGTAATTCAATCCCAATGAATAGTAATCACTATGCTTTATAATACAACTGAGACAAAAGGAATAGAGAAGAACTTGTTACATTCAAATTGTGTATGAAAGGCTTAGGTAATAGGCTGCAAAGGACCGTTACATACTAATTTATTTCACTTTCTGTTATTTACTTTCTTCTATTTGTGTGAGTGAAACATTCTTGCTAGTGAAAACTGCTTCAATCTTGTAAACTAATCATTAAAGAGAATGAATTATGCAACTGAGTTTTTGTTTCTTTCAATTTTGTTGATTTCTTAATTATTTCAGTTAGCTACACAAAAATGTTCAATTTATAGATATTATCAATACATATATTGGCTGCCTGAAGAAAGCAATTTAGGTCCCTTTTAGGAAAGTACGAATTAAGTTTGCAAGAAAATAAAGCAAAAAACCAAAACGAACAAATTTGATGTTTAAGAAAACACCATTGATTTGCATTATTATCTAAGCAGTATATCTTTTGTGGACAGACAGAGGTATGTGGAGAACAAAATCATGCATGCACAATATGATTTGTGTAAAATAATTATATCTTTAAGTAACATTTTTGCTATGTCTCTTTCCTATTGAAAGATCCCCAAGTCATCTCATTTTTAGTTTCACATTTACTCTTTCCCACATTTTTAACTCTTGTGAAATTTCCCAGAAGGGATAATTTGAACTCACTTGACTTATTTTGCTTCTTGGATAAACACTCACCTAGTATATAATCCTTTCACACCTTAAAGTGACTCTATGATTTCATTACTTTTACAATAAAAAATTGCATGTTTTATGTACTCTGTTCCACTGTGAGAACACAAACATAGTGAAACACTGAAAATAAACCAAGATGAGAAAATTATTCTAAAAACATCAGGGAAAGATTTTATGATGTGGATGTATATCCTGACTCCAGAAAAGCAAACCTACTCCTAATATTTCCCCTTAGGCTTCTAAGTGTCATCAGGAGGTTCTGCTCAATCTTCTAAAATTACTCACATAAAAATTTCTTTCCCCAGAGAACTGATGGGCCAGTTTTTAATTATTCGTTTTCCTCTTTGCATATAGACATATGCATATATATGTATAGATACAATTATTTTCTTTATGGGAGTTCAACATTAGAAAAATTTACAGATGGGATGATTAATAATAATTATCAAATTATTTCAATATATCTACTTCAGCAAAGATATTTGTAAGATTTGCGGCAAGCAAAGGCTGATGATTGGATTTGGGATGTAAAAGGATTTCTTATTTTACGTGTCTCCTGAATCAAGCCTATACCAGTGGACTAGACTTGTGGTAATTCTTCTGAACACTTTGAGGAGTCACATATGACAGTTTTGGAAACCACTCTATTAGTTTACCTAATTTATAATGTCCACACCGCAACGCCTTGCCACAGCAGAGAGAGTGAAACTCTTCTCTCGTATTTTGCTACTAATTAATTAGCTAGAATCCTAGTTGCTCAGGATTATCATTACAGCAGTGTAATTTTTATGTTCAGTAAACTATATCATTTAATATTTCAAAGGACGATGCTGTTTCAGTGGGTAGGTCCTGCTTATCACAAAGGAGACTGACCCCTTAATAGGAACATAACGAGTGAAGTTAGCATCTGTACCTCGGAAATAAAAACTTAACATCAACATGCCTATTAACAAAATGAGAAAAAACTAATTAAAGCAAATTAGCCTAATGTGCACATGCTGGATAAGACAGATTACTTCTAAAAATCCGAGAAGATAATGGTACCCATATGGGATCTGTTTTTGGCATTTTTCATATAAATTGGACAGTTTTAGAGGATAAATATGGTATAAAAGTCCTTACAGGCAATTATGTCTTTACAATGCTGGTGGCTGACATCATAAAAGTATAATTTTAATTGCTATTAATTGCATTAAGTCTACTCTTGTTGAATACTTAATGCCATCTCTGACAGTCGTATTAATTTATATACTTTAATGAAGCTTCATGGTAGAAGTTTAGAGTTATAGAGCCACTTAAACTATGTCTTAAGAAGTATATTTTATCTGACAACAAGTCCCAGATATAAGGACATTTCATTGATTATTTTTTTCTCTGAAAAGAGGTTTACATTTCCCTTATTTTTGGTTTGTGATAAGTGATAATACCAGGCATTATTTTTGTGCAGCAATTTTTGGAAACTGTTTCTAGTAGTGTTTACTACATTTAAAGGAGCTGTCTCCCCCGGTGTGTCACTTATCAAAATATACCTTATTGAAAAACGTATTTATTACCTTGCAAATTATGGCTGTCATAATGCTAGGTAGGCAGAATTTTAAGGAAAGGAGCATTTACTTAAACTATATTAAAGGAAAGAGATGAGGAGTAAAGAACAAATATCATAAAAGTAGAAGGGATTCTGAAAAAGGCAACAAGATAAATAGTTCTACTGGCAGTCCACCCATCAGTCAATACTCACAGGCTTTTCTCCAGCCCTACCGGTTATGCTAGAGGCCTCTGCTGTTTGTACAATTTGCATTATTAAGTTATGAGAAATTCATTCATCTCAATCAGTGCTAGTTTCAATATTTGTGAATCAGTAATCTGCCTGGTTGCACTAATGGGAGAATGCATCCATTATTGCCTTTTTAATTTGTTCTCATGCTCATTTACTGAAAATACGCTGTGTGAGGGGTGAAGACACCATGCAGGAGAGATCAACTGAACACAAGAGAAATCTTTGCTCCCCGGTCCTGCGTCTTTTGGTAAATTCTACCCTGTTATTTCTGCTCAGAAAGGCATGCTTAATAAAGTGAGCTAGCATAAATGTCAGGCAAAATATGCCATGTTCTTTTCTATGCCCTATCGATTTTTCCTATAATTAAAGTGATGAACACACACTGTTTGGTAATAATGAAGCTAGATCTCCATTTGAGAATTTCTTAAAGGTTTACAAGAGTCAGTTTCAGCCTGTTGCCTTTGGTAACATATCTTTGCTCAGATTTCCCTGGGGACATCAAAGATTTTCAGGAGTCCACAAAAGTTTCCACGTTCTTAGGTTCAGTTTGGACTGTTTACAAACACAGGATGGGTTAAGGTTCTGTGGACTCCTGTCTTCCCACAGTGACTGGTGACAGAAGTAACCCCCTCAAATGCCATACTGGACATTGTTATCTGTAGCCCAAGTTTGAACGCTATTTTAGATTTCAATCTCTTTATTCACTCATTCATGCTGGGAATGTCAACCAATTAGTACAACTTTAGGAAACGCTTTTCATGAGACTGACGTTGGTCCACAAGGAATTAGGCTGAGACCACCAGCCCATTTCACACGGGCCAATGAGTAGCCATGGGAAGGTGACAACTGATCACAACCTGTGCTTGGGTTCAAACCAATTACTTAACAGCTACAGGTTCCATACCACCTGATTAAATCTGTGTGTCATTCCGGGACCCAGATTAATTAAAACAACAGCTGGGCAGAAACCCTTCACGTAACTTATTTCCACTGCTTTGCCCGCCATGATTATTGAAATGGAAAAGACAGGTTGGTGTGAACCCGTACTGAGGCTGGGAATGGAACCGGCTTTTATCTTTTTGTTTGTTTTGTTCGTTCCTGCTAGTGAGGATGGAAAAAGATGAAGCGACCTGGTAGAAAGTATTTTCTCTGTCTGTCTCTCTGTCCGTTTCTATTTTAAAAAGTTGAACTTTGAGGAACTGATTTTTTTTCTTTCTGTCTTTCTTGAGAATATTTTGTGTCAGATAATGCATTTAATTTGTATGCAGCTTTGGTTCGAAATGATTTCCTATTTATGAAAGCAATTCATTTTCACTACTGTATTTTTAGAAAATACAAAAAAGTCTGTCCCATGTACGTATAATCCTGTCTCAGAGAAAACAAATGATCATGAAGGATTTGTTGACTATCTTTACGTTTATTCTCTTCCTGTGTGTTTATTTACTTCATGTGTTTATTTATTTTATGCTACTTTGTAATTTACCTATGTCCCTTCATGGGTATTTTTCTGGAGCCCGTTTGCCATCACTAGGGCTATTCAGTGGCACAGACATTTTGCCTTTTGTTTTTATTTCTTTATTTACTGTTCACTTGGCTCTCTATGGCGAGGAAGCCGTGATTCGATGTTAATGTTTATTTGTTATTATTAGTTTGTCATTTGCAGTTTCCTGTAGCTGTAATTGTAAGGAAGGGAGAGACCGCTGGTGGGCTTGTGTGAGCAGCAGCAATCTATTGATAAAACCTCCTTGCCTGCTGCTTATTGCTACACAACATTAACCCAAAGGGAAAAAATAGGTAAGGGAGATTTTATCCACAAGTGTCTCCCGTGGGTTCGGAGTGGCTTTTATCACTCTTGCTTTCCAGTGCCCTGGATTTAGGCTAGGAAAATTTTCTCTCAGGATTGATGCCTCTGGTTTCTATAGGCCTAGGGGCTAAAATGTAGCATTTGTCTCTTTGAGCTGATTGACAACACTGGATCACTATTATTAAAGGAAAAACTGAAACCAGAGTAATTCAGAAAGAGGCACAGCTTTTAGAAATGGCATACTGAGCACAGACATACACACAGTCTGTCCATGGCCACCCCGGATTTGCAGATGTGAGAAGAGCCATTCACCAATTTTAATGGCTATGCTTATAACAATAGTTAATTTTCTTTGTTAATCATGTGATGAGGCTGAGTTAAGCTTAAGTACACTTTTAAAATATTTTAAGAGAACACATATTTTTATAAGAGGAATAGATATAAACCCAAACTCCTTTTTTTTTGTAGCTGCTAGGACTTCACATGCATACTAAATGAGATTTGCCATATGTAGTATGCAGAGGCTAGCTTTTATTAGACTGAAAATATTGATCATTTAGTAACAAATTACTTTTAGATACACAGTCAAGCAGCTCTCTGCTCCACGGGAACCAAGCTTGCCTCTAGTCAGCCAGCACATCACCTATCTCTAACCAGTAACATTGCATTTCTTGTTAAAACATTTACTCACGTATCTAATTGAACCTGATTATGATCCATCTGCTACTCAATTACTCAAATCACTTCTCGGTTGACTTTTCAAATACAGCCATCTCAGAATAAGTCCAGTTGGGATAGGTTTCTTCTCGTAGAGTATTGTGGCAAATTAATGCCAATAGTTGTATGCAAAGAGACTGGTGATCGTTAATGATCAGAGTAGCTAATGGAAATTGATTAATTACAGTCTAGACCTTTCATTTTAGGCATGTAGACATCAGTCTGGTCTTGTATCAATCTTCTTATCAGAACAATATCATCAAATTTAAGCATGAATTAAAAGAAAATGAATCTGATTAAGATGAACATGAACCGGAATATTGGAATCATCTTTTTTTTTTATGAGAACTGTTAGTTTAAATGACTGTACAGATATAGTAAAGAAAATGTCTAAAGATAGTTTTTAGCAGCTGAGGAACCAGGCTTCATCCAATCCACATTTACAAATAGGTGTTCCATTCTTCCTGTTCTGTCAGAGGATGTGGCGCCTTCCCTCTTTATTATTGGCACGCATACTCACACACACAAACACACATGTGTGTTCCTTTCTTGAAGTTATAATCCAACTACATGAATTCCCCCCTCCTATTCTTCTCTCTAACGCTTCTTATGGGCTCCCTCTTGCTGTCTCTCAAATTCGTGGTCTCTTTTCCTTTAGCTATTTTTATTTTACACACACATACCCCACTCTTAAATAGATAAATACAATACACTCTGCCCATATAACATTACTTGTTTGTACTTCTTTTCAGGACTGACCATTTGGTATTGGATAACCAATTGGTGTCAGGAAGATTATTTTTCCTGCTCCAGCATTACTTAGTTGCCAGCAAGGGAACCCAGTTCTGCTCCACAGAGAAGCCCAGTTCTCATGAATACAGCATTTCCAGCCTAATTCTGCCCTTCTTCATGACCTGGGACACTGAGCTGTTCTTTGCTTCTCTAGGGTCTGTCCTGTAGATTTCTGCTTTGCCTTGGAAATCATTCTTCCCTGGGCAGCACTGCACTCCTGATGCTCCGATTTTCTCCGATTTCTTGGCAAAATTCACAGACGTGTCCCAGTCAAGCCTACACAAAGGCTAGCCCCGGTGAACCTTTATTATGTCAATAATAGTATGGAAGAGTATTAAGATTCAGACCAAATGCAATAAGATTAAGAATCTCATAAGAAAGAGGAAGAAAGGTTGAACAGACAACTCAGTTGGTAACTTGCTTGCCTTACTTGCAAACCAGGGAATCTGGGTTCAATCCATGGATCCCATGGGGGAAAAAGAAGCCAGTTATGAACTTGTACTGCACAGAAAGACACAGGCATGTACCTGGGAATTGCTGGCCTGTCAGAGATTCTGTTAAACAAACAAACAAACATAAAGCAAAACACCCCCTAAAAAACCAAGACCAAAACAGTAACAAAAAAAATCACAACAATCTTAACAACAAAACATTTTTTTCATGATGTGACTAAGGAATACGCACTCAATTGCACGCACGCACGCACACACACACACACACACACACACACACACACACACACAGAGAGAGAGAGAGAGAGAGAGAAAGAGGAATTGGGCAAAAATGTCTTAACCACTAGCAAGTGACCTCCATATGTAGGAAAACCTGTAAAAACGAAGATTCTAGTGTGCATAGTCTTAGGATATGGGTATATCTTTGGCAAAAACAGGTGTCTGTGTTCAATTCAGGTTTAATAAATGCCCCATATTATTCAAGAAAAGATGCTGTAAAGCTAAGAGCCGGCTCCCCCTTGAGTATCTAACAAATAACTACACACAGCACCTAGGGCACAGTACCGGGCTTCCCTGCAACCGTCCTCCATCTTGTTTCCTCATGTAGAAGTTGGGAGAAAGTTCTGTCCCTCCCCCCCCCCACTTCCTCACAAAAAGTGACAACAAAAGAAATATCAGGACTACCCCTGACTTTGACAGTCAACAAATAATTTTCTTTCTTCTTCTTCTTTTTTTTCCAGATTCCATTAGGCAAAGGCAGAGGAAGTAGAAGAGGAACTATTGCTGAATTAAAGCCCGACCCCCACCAAAACACAAACAAACAAACAAAAAAACAAAACAAAAGGGAGAATCAAAACTTGGTGGAGGGCTAGCAGAAGTGACTGGTAAGGCTGTGTTGAGAAGATTGAGGGCCCCTTGTGGAACAATTTAAGAGGGCCCATTCTATTTTGGGGAGAGAAGTAGGCTATGATAATGACGGCACAGCAGGAAATACGACGCAGGCAACAGAAAATAAAGTGAGGGGGATTAGAAACCATCAGGAAGTTCAACAAGTGAGGCCTCCTTCCTGCAGGGTCCCTTCCACCATGAAGGAAGGAGGAGATGGAATGAGACAGGAACAGGCTGCAGAGGCATCAGGGCCAGCAGGGCAAGAAGCAAGGGACAGATCCTATTTCTTTTGCAAATTGGGCTGGGAGTTGTAATTTCTTTTGACTATCATGTAAAAAAAATATTCATTTCATTGTTCAACCCCCTACCCCACTTAATTACTAAACTACTCTGTTTCTGTTTCTGCTTGCCCCTTGTCTTCTGTCTAGCTCAGCACTCTCCAGGTTTCACCAAGGACACCACGCTCTTTCCATGACAATTTAGCAGGGACTTCATTTCTTCCTTCTGCCCTTCTTACGTTTATTGTTTCTCTTGGGAGGGAAGATTCTTTCTCTCTGTCTCTGTCTCTCTCCCTCTCTCCATCACACACACACACAGCACATGCATGCATGCACCGCTAAGCCAAGGGGAATTAGAAATGTGTACTTCAGCTATGACATTTTCCTTGTGGTGTTGTCTGACAGAAATTTAGAAAAATAGCGAGACCAAAATGTGATTCTGCAGGAGTCCTTCCTTTTAAATGGCAAACTGAAGGGCAGCGTGGTATGCATATTTAGAGAGAAGGCAGCGACTCAGGTTTCAGCTGCAACCTGTGGCAAGGGGATCAAATGAATAACGGCTAAGGCTGTGAAAAAGGATTGTCAACCTGAGTGGGAAACACAATTCCTTTGACTCTGTATCAAACTGAGAACAAGATTGTTGAGCACTACAGTCAGAGGTATAGTGTAGGGCGAAGGGTGAACAGTCACTTATCCATCTCCCAGGGGCTCCTGAGGTTTTCATCTTATTAGATTCCCTCCCACCATTTCCAAGGAAACTTTTTTCATGTTTCCTGATTTCTAGAGGTGTGGGGGTTTGGGACACTGGCATAAGCAGGGCATTTAGAATCAGACAAAATTAAAATTTGCCTTTGCTACCTCCTAACTCTTTGATTTTGGTAAGATATAAATGAAAATAAAGTTGGCCCCAAGGGTAGTTTGAGAGCAAGGGTGAAACAGGAAACAGGAAGTGACAATGACAGAAAGAGCGATGGAACTCGAAGATGAAACATTAGAAGGGAACCAGGCTCGGGTCCGAATTCTGTGAGCTTTGTTATAGGTGGGTTGGTTCCATATTCACTCAGGACTTCCAGAAATAGAGCAGCTATGTATTCAGAGATCACGTGCATGGGGGAATCAATAAGCACATTTCCATTTTCCAAACAGAACTTTATTCAAATTTTGCCAAACATTTTTGCAACTTTTTAGTTGTTAATATTTTCCTATGAGTCATTTCACAAACAAGTTTTTTTTTGTCCACAGTTGTGGGTCTATATCTCCACTTAATGGTTATATCTAAATTCCTGTTTCTGTTAATCCTGTGAAGATTTTGTAGCTCTAGGTGTGACCCATAAGAATACATCTAAAGGGAAAGCGAGTTAGATGTAGAGCTTCCAGACTTGCATATGAATGAAAGAAGAGCAGAAGATGACCCTCAAGCATGAGGGAGAGCACACATCCCACAATGCTCTGGGTCAGAGCAATGATTTGAGGGATGCTGAAGAGAGGTCAAGGGATTGAGTCACAGAAGAACTTCTCTCCACTAGATCTAGATATGAAGGCCTTCCTTAGTGTCCTGAGGAAGTAATAAGGACAAGGATTAAAAACAAACAAGCTCCTGAGCATCTTGGGAATAACACAGCAGAGCTTGAATATTTGGGTGACATTAAATATAATGAAAGGGTGGGGCAGGGAAAGAAAATACAGGGTGGTGTGATACCCTGAAACACAGTGTTGTCTCACAATGCTGTGGAAAAGTTCATTCTTATAGAAAAATGGGGAAAATGAGAAATGAGATGAAATGAACACTTTACTGGTTACTTTTGGTCAGCTTCATAGAAAGTTTTCTGAGAAGGGGTAACCTCAATTGAGACTACACCTCCCTGGTCTAAATTGCCTATAGGAAAGTCTGTGGGGGCATTTTCTTGTTTAATTATTGATATGGGAGAGCTCAGCCCACAGTGGCAGTGTCACCCCTGAGCAGGTAGTCCTAGGGGGTATAAGAAAGCGGGCTGAGCAAACCGTGGTGAGCAAGCCAGTCAGCAGCATTCCTCCATGGCCTCTGCATCAGCTCTTGTCTTATGTTCCTGTCTTGCGTTACTGCTTTGCTTTCTCTCAGTGATAGACTGTGATTCAGACATGTAAATGAAGTTGGTTTTGGTTATGGTGTTTTGGTCAGAGCAATAGCAAGCAAACTAATACAAGTTCTTTTGATTTGCAAGAGAAGAAAGGTGAAGGAAATCTAATATTTAATCTTTTCAGTTCAACACAAAGTGGAAATGCGAGAGAGGAAGAAGCCAGGGGAAGGGGCAAGTTATGGAGAACTACTGTGCATGGCGTAGAATAGAAATCCACCATTATGGCCCTAGGAGACACTGCAACAATTATTCAGCTAAATGAACAATGCAATGACACAGGATGATATATTACTCTGTCCACAGATCAGAATGTGGGGATCCGAGACGAAGTCCTGAGTAAATGTATGTTATTGACATGGGCACAACCATGTTGAGGACCAATGTCTCAGAGCCATGGGAGATTGGCAAGGTCATTCTTCCTGAGTCAGGTTTGGGAAGGCGAAGCTTTCATCTGGTCCAAGTACAAGTGATGATGATCGATCGGCCAGTGTGTGCAAAAACTAGCAACCACAGCTTCCTCCTCCATCATGTTTACAACCTGAGACTACTTATATATGGAGACCCCAACCAAGACTAGTTAATCCCTCTCCTCTGTTGTGTACATAGTAAACCCACTGAGGTTACAGGTTGCTGTGGAATTTGGTGCCACTTCATCAGAGTGTACACAATCCACCTGATTCCAGATTTTCTGCACATATGTCTGCTCCTCCTTCATTTCCTCATTGATCTGAGATAGGGTACCAGGACCAGACTGTGTAGGACTTGGCCTTAGTGCATCCCTTAGTCCTCATTAGGGAAGCTTCTTGCAGTAGATGGGAATTAACATAGAGAACCCCCACAACTGGACAAGGTACAGACAATGAGAGACTTTGGAGTACTTAGCTCTCAATGACATTTTTTTTTTCTAAATTGAGCCCCTCCCCTCAAGACTCAGAGATCTATGGCAAAAAAGTGGCAGGAAGGTTGTAAGCTCAGAGGCGGAGCATAACTTCAAGGAAATGGTGTTTTCCACACCCGACAGGGCAGATGCACACATGAGCTCACAGAGACTGATGGCACACTCAAGATTTGCCCAAGTTCAAACCAGACAAAACAACAGCATTGGGAATGGGAAGTAGACAGGATTGATGCCCCTTGGGAAAGAGAGAATGCATTTTCTCTAATTGAGTGTCACCGAATACAACAACCACACTGCAGGGCAGGCTCCACACTTGGGAGTAGTGAGCCAAATCAAAACCGATTCCATGTTTCTTGCATGCTTTTTTAATTTTTATTTTTATTGTTCTTATGGGTTGTATTTCTTTGTTTATTCCAGTTTTTCTAATTTGGTTTGTCTGTCTGTTTTTTTAGAGAGAGAAAGAACATGAAATTGGGTGGGTAGGGAGTCAGGGGGAATCTGGGAGGAGTTGGGGAAGGAGAAAATGTGCTTAAAATACATTGCATGAAAATTATTGAAAATGATAATGAAAATCTATAGAAAGAAGAAATCTATACTCATTTAGACAATTAGAGTCCTAATAAAATAGCATGTATCTGTAGCCTGTCCAATCAATGGGTTTAACTTTGGCTAGTGGGTCAGGTCCGGAATATGGACAGAG
This sequence comes from Ondatra zibethicus, assembly GCA_004026605.1. Classification (NCBI taxonomy): domain Eukaryota; kingdom Metazoa; phylum Chordata; class Mammalia; order Rodentia; family Cricetidae; genus Ondatra; species Ondatra zibethicus. Next base: position 115,866 of record PVIU01001928.1, on the reverse strand, counting down.
GCAGAATTATTTGTTCTGTTATGGAGTGAGGCATATGAAAAAAACGTATAAAAGAACAAAGAGAAGAATGCATGTCATTAGAGGCCCTTGAATAAAGACAAAAGGACAGTTTACCTAGAAAGGACCATAAGAAAAGCATTAAAACAGGATGGGCAGTATTACTTGTATTTGTGTTTTGTACATATACTTAGAAATATGCACATATATGTGCAAAACAATGAAAAAAAGAGGCCATTAATTTGAAAGGAAACAAGGAGTCGTATATGGGAGAATTTGGAGCAAAGAAAGGGAAGGGGGAAATGATGTCATTATATTATAGTCTTAAAAATAAAAGAACTAATAAAAATGATACACAGCCTCAGGTTCCTTTAGAACAGCCGTGAAATTATTCTCAAGAAGTTTAAAATAGGTAAGTGACGGTTTGAGTAACATATTATAAAAGAATTACACTACAAACAGATCCATATGTGGTTGCTCGCTTTGCCTTTTGTTTATTTAAAACACAGTTGCTGGACACAAATTCCACTTGCAAGCAATTTTCTAGGACACACCTTTGTCCAATGTGAGGGTTACTCTCATTGTTTGCGTAGGCAGAAACTAAAGTGGATAGATTTAGGATTTAGTAGAAGATCATCTTCATTGCAGCATGGGAGGATGTGGTTTGGGATCAGGCTTTTAACCTCTGATCCATTCCCTTCATTCATAAAACCAAGAGAGTAATCTCTACCCAGTTCAGAGATGAGGATTATTTTACCTAATGATGATTAATGACCTGATACCAATAAAGCAGTCTCAGCCTTTTGCAGATAAAAAGTATGTGTCCTCAATTCCCATAGTAGACTGTTGTCCTTTTCTCCATGGGAACCTTGGCTGCCTTGCTAGCCATAAAAGCATGTGATGTTTCCGGGGAATGTGGGATCTCCTGGGGGCTCTGAAGTTTCAAACACCTTGCATACTTTTCTCTTATGAACACAGGCGTGGAAAATTATGCAAATTTCTATCAGGGTATTTTTCAAAACAGCGAGTTCAGACTTTCTGTAAGGATTCATTGCCTCCGTTCTGAAATAAGTGAGCTGCATTGCAACGGAAGACACAGAACTGGAGAGTGAGAGAGAGTGCCCCCCTTTCCTTAAGGACCATATCCAAATGAGAGAGTGCCCCCCTTTCCTTAAGGACCATATCCAAATGAGAGAGTGTGCCCCCCTTTCCGCAAGGACCATATCCAAAGGCTTCCCACTGGTAGCAGTCAGTTTTGGCCACGTCAACAACAGAATGAAGATCATTCCTTACTAATATAATTCTACTTTTCTCTTCTTTTCCTTTTAAGCCTCCTCTGTCATTTCTCTACAGAGTTATTGTTACTTTAATCCACCCATGTTCATATTTATAGCCAAATTGTTGTCTCTCTTTCAAGGGTATCTATGTCTTCACATATGATTCCTTTTAGGCAAAAAGCAAGCCATAAAAGGCTGGTGAGATTTTGGCATTTTTTAAAAATATGTGTGCCTTAGTGTGACAATATCACAGTCACAGTAATCCCCACTATGTTTACTCTATAATTTCCTGATAATTACTTTGATTTTTAGAACATTCTAGCTTGACTATTTTGGCTTCAGCTTATTGAACAAATAACACACAGTTTATGCTCCTTGGCAAATTTTTTTCTATCCCAAAGAAATGAAGCACGCATACATGTTATTGGTAAATAATCTCGAATGCATGATTCTACCTAGTGAGAGCAACTCTCAGGAATTCCAGGGAAGAAAAAGAAGCCAAGTTTTCACTCTTCCTAATTTTTGTTTTAAATTCATAAGCCAAAATATCATTTCTGGCTGAATACATTTTGCAGGACTGTAATATGTATGTGATATCTACAAATTGTTTCGGATTTCAAGCATAAAAGATTGAACAGATATGATCTGTGCTCCAGATCTGGTACATGTATATACTTGTGTTTGTACTAACTGTAATATGTTAGCAGTGCAGAGAGACTCGAAGGGAGAGAGGGTGGCTAGCCCAAGGGCTGTCAGCAAGGAGAGGATGCTGTGGAAATTTCTGAAGATAGAGCAAAAATGCAGAACACCAAGGAGGATGAAAGAGTTTCCTGGGGTATCTACAGGACCTCAGGTACCCATAGGACAAAAGGGAGCATGGTGGGCAGGGGCAAGAGAGATATGAAAACAGACAGACTAAGAGGTGCAGTGGAAAGTATGATTTCCTCTCCAAAAGACAGAATCATAACTATCATATGTGTAAGAATTTTATACTTTCATAAGATAAAAAAAATCAGAGGAAAAAAATTATTTCTCTTTTCAAAGCTTAGAGAGCAAGGGACTATCTTACCATGTGTCATGAAAATATTTTGTTAAAAAAATAGCTCAGCTAGGGCAGAAAAAATTGAGATTTTTGTGAAGCGTTCTTTCTGTTAAGACCAAGTTCTTTTGTGTTTTGTGTTTCAGCACAGCATTTTTTCAATTAGATGAAAAGAATAAACATTATTTTATTTGAAAAAATTCAATCTGTGTGCACAGGGAAGCAGTAAATAAAAATAGAGTAAGTAAATAACAGAAAAACATTTAAAAACCAAATGCCATAGCATTAGGTTTTCTTCTCAGATCTGTACCTAATACGAGTTTTGAAGCAGTAAGATGAACTTTGACCCAAAAAGGAGCCCAGATTTCAAAAGGCGCTGTAAGGATTAGCAAGGCTAGACTTCCTAAACAAACGGACATAGTGTCAATAAAAATGATCACACATTTCTGTTGCTGCCGCGGAAGATGCGGGTTGTGAATATAAGCAAGCGCTGGAGATGTACAAGCAATTATACCCCAGCCTTGGGTTTCAGTCATCCTGGGAAACAGCATCATTATCTTGGCAGTTAAAAGCTGTCTTGAAAGCACGTCTCATAATGTCTGGAACTCTACACGCACTTGTCTGTTTATCAGTTTATGGGTCTCCTTCCCCTTAGGTCACGGGATCTCTGTGGGTTGAGTGTTCTCTCTCGCTACAGTGTTCTCTCCGGGGTGTTGGCTGTAACACAGGCAGGGGGCTTTAAAAGCCATCGCTACCTACATACTGGGTCTGTTGACGTTTGAAAAGTCCCGAACATACGAACTGACGCACCATGTCTCAGAATAACTTGGCATTGATTCATGTGTGAATGTCTTCCAATTCTCCTGTTCTTTATTAGACAGCGTTCCGTAAGGTCCTCTGGCATGCCGAGAGGTAAAATACAAACATTTGTACAGATTTATGGAACGTCCTCTTCCAGAGAGGAAATCAAGGCTGGCCCCCACGCCTGTATCACTCACCCTGACAGAACCCCAAGCCATCACCTAACAAAGGTGAAATTACAATCGAGTCGTTTGCCTTGGCAAATCAAAGAGCGCCAGTTTATTTCTTGCTCCATCTTTTCTTTTCGGCACTATAAAAACAGATTACCAGAGGAGAATGTGGCAGTAGGTGGATATTTCTTAAATGAAAGAAATTGTTCCCCAGAACTTTTCAATAAGAGAAAGCATGTGACCCCCTTTCTGTGAGGCCCACAGTACAGTAAACAATTGAATCCATATTCAGCCAGATGCTTCCAGTGTGTAAATTACTCCCTGGGTAAATGTTAGGCACTTTCCGAGCCGCATTAACTCTTTCAGGCTTCGAGTATGCAATTTAGTAAATTACCGCTGCCTGTACTTAATGGTGCTCCAGGGACCGAAGAAGATTAATGCAGCCCTGAAGTGCCTAAGTTACTCTCGGGAAGAGTGCCTGACTCAATGGAAGCAGCCCGCGTGTAATCATTCTTTGTAAAAGGAGGCATTCTTTCAAATGCTTTAAAGTCGCCCCTGTGTTTTAATACTGCTCATCTCCTTCCCCAAAGCATACATCCTAAAAATCGGATTTTCTCCCCTCACTACCCCATTACAGACAAGGTTTATTTTTGGAACGATTCTTGCTGACCTCTTTCTTTGAGTTTGAAATATCACAGTAGATATTAGTTTTTCTTCAACGTGGTCTGTTTTTTTTTCTCTTTTCTTTTCTTTTTTTGTCTTTTTGCCTCAGTTGATTTCATGCTGCTTAATTGCCGCTGAAATCCCCGCCCCTGAAATCACCGTTTCCTCCTTTTCCTATTATTTCTCCGATGGCCGCCATCTACCTTTCATATTGTTTTTCCCTTCTGCTCCCACTGACGGTTATTATGGACCCCAGTCTGGCTCCCTCCTGCTTGCTACGCCCACAGGGCTTTATTGATTTCTCCCAGGTTCAAGGTCTTCTGTGAGTGTGCTCCGCCCCTCCAGGCAACCAGCTCCTTCCTGCTTTCTGGCACCTGAAATTTGATTCCACTCTATAGGGTTATCTTAAATTGAGCAACTCCTCACCAGTTCAGTCCATAATGAAAACATATGGGTTCCATCTCAAGGATCAGCTCGTCACTGCTCGTCTTCTTCTTCAGCCACAAGACCTCTCAACGGAAGCAGAGAGGCAAGCATCCAGCCAAAAGTGCTGATGTCTTGCTTTATTCTAAAACACAGACTCATAATTTCTTGCGGTGATTCCTTCTTTTCCCCCAAATCTTTTCGCATCACATTGGATTATCACTATCTTCTCCTATTTTAACGCTCTATAAGCTTTCAGTTGAGTTATCTCTTTAATGCCTTCTCTCCTTTCCTCTAGCTGCCCAAACTCCCTCCAACACCTACTGAATTAAATGGAAGCAATTTAACACTTTATCTTTCCCAGGTACTCTTGGTGGAAAGCTTATTTCTTAATATAGAATGTATAAAATCATCCAATATTCTTATAACCTATACATGATCTCTTGTCTTATATCATATGTTATAATGTCCATACATTTGAATAGAGACCTGTGTTATATGCTCTTGAAGTCCAGAGTTTATGCCTGTTACTGTGGATCTCATTATGTAGCCCAGGGTGGCCTCAAACTCACCGTCCTCCTTCCCAGCTGCTGTGAACACCTGTACATTTGAGTGACCATTTTTTATTGGCTAGTGTTGGGGGAGGCTGTTCATTTGTTTCCAGCTGCTCTGACCCAAAATATTCACACACAGAAACTGTATGAATTAAATCACTGCTTGGCCTATTAGCTCTAGCTTCTTATTGGCTATCTTTTACATCTTAAATTAACCCATTTCTATTATTTTATATTTTACTATGAGGCTTGTGGCCTACCGACAAGGTTCTGGCTGGCAGCTTGCATCTTTCTCCCTTGGTGGCTACATGGCTTCTCCCTGACTCTGCCTACTCTCTTTCTATATCTTTTCCAGGCTGGTTATATTCTGTTAAGCCATTGGCTGAAAGCAGGTTCTTTGTTAATTAACCAATAAAAGCAACACATATACAGAAGGACATCCTATACCAGACTAGGTCCTCAGTTGCTCATTAAACCCAACACTCTTTTAGGAGACCAGAAGCAAATAGAAACAAATGAACCTAGACCAGCAGAACTAATACAATGGATGCTATTTAACCCAATGAATAAACTAGTCCTATTATGTTTTGAGGAATATAAACTATTGCAACAATAGAATGCATCCAGAAACTATTTAGGAATGCATGGATAAAGTTTGGACATATGCAGTAGAGGGGAGATGACATTAAAGAGGATTGGAATTCTGTAAGGAGGAGAAGCATGAAGGTATAACTTCTAGCACGCATTTGGTGCAGGAGTCATAGGCTTCCTCCTTCATGATAGCATCCTTGCATTTTCCATTAACTTTTAACTTCTTGAGCTAAGCTTCATGCTGAGTCTAGTGAATTTCTCTTGAGTATATTTAATTCATTAATGTAAAAAACAACTTTGGAAGAAAAAATTAGGATTTTATAAAAAATGAGACTTAAAGGCACATTCTATTGTATGTAATAGAAATCACTCTCTGTATCTGATCCAACAGTTTCTTGCTCCTTTGTATGGTAAGCATTTTTGTATTTTTCTTTGTAGCTTGCATTAAATACATATTGGATATTTTGCATTTATAACATGGGAATTAGGACTGAGAATGGTGGCCTGTGCATAAAATCTCGGCACTCAGGAGACTGAGGGAAAGGGCTTGCTGGTTTGAGGCCAGTCTGGGATACGCAGTAAGGTCTAAGACATTCTGAGCTACATACCAAAACCCTGTTTCAATAAGACAGGAGTAAACAAACAAAAAAAAGAGAGAGAAGAAAATGGGAAATTAGAAGTTAGATATATAGAAAAAGAGACACGGAGTTTTAAGATCTCATTACCATGTAAATAAGCTAATTTAATCAAACTTTACCATTGACCAAATCTTCTAACTGGGGATGAGGAACATATATTGAATAAGCACGTAAAATTTCCATAATTTAGTCATTCTGATAGCCATCATATGTTAATTTCTTATGTTCCAAATTAAATATAAGGAAATATGTTTATCTAAGATACTTATTTTATTCATGTGGTCTTTTTTCAATTCTTGGTTTGGGCTCACCTGCAAGACCAAGTTTTCCTACATGACCTCACAGTAGTGTCTGCCTGGCAAGAGAGATGAGCTACATGGGAGACAACCCACTGAAGTCAGGATACATCTGAAATTCCCAAAAGAGACTGCCATCTACCTGAGAGATAAATTTATTAATATACAAGTTGTCCTTGGAGACAAAAATCTACCTCTGACTTTGGAGAGTGGATAGTCTGCTCTTCTATCATTTTAAAGATATTTATGATTTTGTGTGTATGATGTGTGTGTGTGTGTGTGAGAGAGAGAGAGAGAGAGAGAGACAGAGAGAGAGACAGAGAGAGAGAGACAGAGAGAGAGAGAGAGACAGAGAAACAGAGAGCAGATAGGTTCCACAGTGGGTATGTGGAGGTCAGAGGTCATCTTGTGGACCTCAGCTCTCTCCTGCCATTGTGTATTTCCCAGGGATAGAGCTCATATCTTTGGGCTTGACAGCAAGCACCTTTACCTACTGAGCCATCTTGCCAGCACTTCTCTATCAATTATAATATCAGTTATGGACTTTTCATCAATGAATCTGTCTCCTTTTTAGTTGATGATGGCAGGACAAGATAGACTTGGAACCTTTAGGGAAAAAATGCATAAATAGAAGGGAGAGAGAAAAGAATGAAAAATGAGAGTAAACTAGAGACAGAGAGAGAGAGAGAAAGAGAAAGAGAGAGAGAGAGGAGAGACCCATATTGAATTCTGGGTTTTTCATTCTAGTTATGTGACACCAAGCAAGTCATTTTGCTTTCCCAAGTCTCAGTTCTCATGGGTGGAAGAGAAGTGTGGAGCAGAGTTTTATTCTACACACTTATTCTTTAGGTTAAGCTGATGTTACTCGATACTATTTGGCTCAAATCCTGGGAAACAACATTGGTCTCTCTCTGTTCCCACCTTGCAATAACTCTGTCTGAACCTCCCATTTGAGTTAAATCTCCTTCTCATGGCCCATGTGCAAAGAGAGCTGGGGTACGGGCTCCACACCTTCCCTCAGAGTTTCCCTTTGTATATACTTTTCTTCCCCTTCCTTTAAAGTGTTTTATTTCAGCCATATATTTTTCTACTTTAGAAAACCAATAAGAATTAATCAATCAGTAATTGCATTGATGGGGGAACTAATAAAAGTAGAACCATAATGGGACTCGAACTTCATAACTTTGAAATATAAAGAGAGGCTTTATCCATGGGAATTTACAGATATTATTTGGCCTCCAGACGGCTTCCATATTTCTTCATTACTGCAATCCAAACATAAGAAATATGGAGGAGAAACTCTATATAAGCGCTGTAAATTTCAAGCTGAATTCCCTAGTCTGCGGCATGGTAGTCCTCCAAGAGTTCTTTAATGTACAAAATCAGGCTTAATTTAGTGTGTATTTTGCTTTTTCAACAGAAATCTGGAATAGTTAAATTTTTCTAAAAAAAATAGTTTGTTTCTGCTCTTATAGATTTTTTTTTAGTTAATAAATACACAGGTTTCAAACTCTCCAACTGTTCCCTTCTGTGGCTATCACCCGCTGCGTCCTTTCCCAAGATTTTCTATTACGGTTTCGTCAGAAAGCCATGCTGGTTCAAATCTTGCCGTCGCTTAGTAGGTTTTTAGGTTTTCCTACCTTCCAGGTAGGGCAGTAACCTTTCGTGTTTGGCCCCCACGAGAACATTGTATATCAAATTTACACTCTTTCCTCTCTTTTCAAAAGACGGTCAGACAATAAAGTGCCTTCCCTCCCTAAGGAAACCTATCAAGGTCAGTCCAGGCTCTGCCTGCCACCAATGGTGTGGAATTGGGCCACGCGCTGTGATAAGGGAGCCATCAACCGTGTCTAGTTCTACGGTTCTGCCCTCATTGGTTTAAGTCTCTCCTAATGCTGCTGTAATGCTTCACTCTGTCCACGTGCTCTTCACATGATTATCCTAGAAGGCCCCACATCTGTCTGCTTGGCTTGCAGGCCGCCTTTCAGAACTACTTTGTTCCCCTCAGCTCACTGTGCCTTTCCTGGGAATGACTTAGCCTCTTCATAATCAACAGGAACTCTCTCTCACAGAGTCATGAGTCTCCTTGACTTTCCCATTTCATTATCTGATGCTGATTGTTCTTAGTTTGAACTCTGCAACTGGCCTAGGCTGACGCTGATTATTTTCCTCGACATGGACTTCTGTCGGCTCCTCATGGCCATCCCTCAGCTGGTGGCAAACACACAGCAGAAAGGGTCAATGCCAGTAGGACAGGTGTGACCCAAAGCCATTGGTCTTCTCAGTTTCCACGAGAAACCTACAGCAGGGACGTTATGTCACTTAGATAGGGATAAAGAAAATGGGGCTTGGGCTTTCTGTTAGCTCTCTTGCTCATTGTTTTCACATTTTCAAGATAACTCATCCTCTCAAAACCTTCATTTCTCATTTAGTCAAACATCTTTAAGAACTGTCTCTCCATTTTTCCAAACCATCAGTTTCCCTAATTAGATTAATTAATCTAAGCTAATGCTAAGGAAAGAGTCACATTCACTGGGATAGGACAGAGGCTCTGGCTTGATGGGTTTTGAACACGCAGAGCCCTAGATTCGGTTTCCACCGCTGCAACGGAATCTGGTGAGCTTTGGCTTACTCAGTTTCCGCAAATTTATCTAACAAACAGGCAATGATACAGTGTATGATCTGTGCAAATAACTCTAAATATGAGTTTTAATTCCAGTGTATGTAACGCAATCCTACGGTGCAAATACTGGTGCATCTATTCAGCAGCGGAGGGTTCCGAGGAACTGAGAGAGGATGTATTCGCAAAAGATCAGAAAGAACGCGAGATGATGCTGAGCGGCTTAGGCTGGGCCTTTGCTTTTCAGCACACTGTCATGTTCCCTGAAACTCTCCCCCAACCTCTTCTTTGTCTCTGTCTCTCAAATACTACAAGCTTGAGATCACTCATCTGAGCAAATGAGGATAACATTTGCTCATCAGTGTTGTAGGGATTAGAGAGGAAATGTTTAAAAACATATAGATCATGGTGCTTATTCTATACACAGCTCCCAATGCAATGAGTGGCAGGGTCCTGGCCTTATTTTACCTCTTATCCTTTTGGTCACTGTCAATGACCATGTGGTCTTTCATTCCTTTGGAATGAAAAAGGACTCAGTTTTCTTTAACTTATCCAGTATTATGACTTTAAACACTGTCCATGTGCTTACTGACAACTCTCCAGTTCATGTTCTTTATCTTGGACTTTGATGACTCTATAATTGCCTATTTGATATTCCCACTTTGCTGGTAACAAACACCTCAAATTGATTATATCCAAACCTATTATTTATATAGTATTCCATATTTGGGTTAATGCATTGAATATGTTCAGCAATAGTTCGTATGTTTGCAGGCATGTTGGCGCATATCTGTGATTCCAGCACTTGGGAGTTTGAGGTAGGAGGACTGCAAATTCCAGTCTAGCCTAAGTTTATAGTGAGCTCATAGCGATACCCATCCCACCCGCAAAACACGGTGAAACCTTAACTCTTAATACAGTGGTGTTTTGAGTATCTAGATGGTGAAAATTTCAGTGTCATGGATGTATTGAGGCCGTTTGGGCAGTGGTCCTCAACTTGTGGGTCATGATCCTTTTGGGTCCAACCTTTCACAGGGGTCATTTAAGACCATAGAAAAACACAGATATTTACATTCCAGTTCATAACAGTAGCAAACTTGCAGTTATGAAGTGGCAATGAAAATGATGTTATGATTGGGGGTCATGGCATCATGAGGAACTGTATTAAAGGGTCACAGTATTAGGAAGGTTGAGAAGCACTGCTCTAGAGGGAGGGGTTTGCTTTTTCAGAATGCCTTTGCTATACACGTGATCTTCTCTGCATGTTTGTGCTCAGCGCCCTTTGTCTTTTCTGCTGTGAGAAACACCAGCGTCCTCGCCTTCCCTCACACACCTGCAAAGCCTTTGTATTTTCCAGCCTCCAGAAATGGGAGCTAGTCAACTGTATTAAAAAAATATCATCAGCACTAGAAAAACATTTTCCTCTCATTTTTGACATTGATTTGCAAGATATCTGCTTAAATAAGCTCCTTTACTTTCTAAATGTCTCAGTTTGCGGTGCCGTGTGCTGAACAATCGAACAGATAGTGTGTTCATCTCTCCTCTGTTGCCTGAACCATACTCTTAAGAACAACCTGGTTCTGGGAAGAACTGTGTGTTCCAAAGAGGTGTTAAATTCCAACCTGTCATACCTGTAAACATGACCTAATTTAAAAAAAATAAGATCTTGGTAGGTGGTCATATTAAAATGCAGCCATTAGGGTAAGCTTCCTTGCAACATGAGTGAGTGACTTTTCTAAAGAATTCCAACACAGACGCCTTCAGAAGGAAAATAATGTGAGACTGAGGGGAAAGGCCACCAGTGGGCCAAGAAGTGCTTGAGGCCACCAGTGGGCCTAGAAGTGCTTGAGGCCACCAGAAACAGTAGACTGGCCCCTCGAGGGAGCCATGACCACTTTTACCTTGACTTGAGATGGCTCTTTGTTGTGGGAGCTCTGTGAAACCCATACATCCTTCTGACCTCCATGCCATGCACTACGTTGCAGACGTATAGCAAAATGGCAGGAAAGCTATCAGCTTCTACTACAATCAAATTCATCCAAGCCGATCAGACCCACATGTCCTCAGCAGAGATGCCAACTCCTTACCCCTGCCAATCCTTTTCTGTGACACTACCATGCATGGAACCTGCCAGATGTGTTTCCTCTGCCACTAGAGGGTGAGAACATTGTATATTCCCTCTTCTTTCTTCCCTCCCTCTTTGCTTTTAATGGTTAATTATTTTTCTGTGCTAGGGCCTTATGGGGGCTAGTAAATTTCTGTACCACTGAGGTATAACTCCAAAATTTATTTTTATTTTTAATTTTGAAACGGGCTTCGCCTAACTGTTCAGGTTGGCCTTGAAATCATTCTATAGATGAGGTCTGTCTTGTGTTAGTCATTCTCCTACCTCCGTCTCCTGAAGAGCTAGGATGACAGTTATTGTCTTTTGAGTCTCCACACCAGGCATCAGGCGAGGTGCAGGGACACAGAAGGCATAAACAGAGTGGACTTGAGCCTTATGTGAGTGGGGCTTGCTCTTGTCTGTTTAGATCTTCTTTCTCTTTGGAGTGATATATATCCTTACATCCTTAATACATTATACATTCCTATACATCCTTAATACTAACCAGCCATGGAGCGTTAATATTTAAAAACCCTTTTAGACTCCTCTATTGAGTCTTCGCATTTACTGGGGCTACATCTATTTTATAGCTCACAATGAATATGGTTTTTATTTATTTTTATTTATTTAACTTCTCCCAATAAATAGTGTGAAGCAAACACAGACTTACTCTTTTGGGCCAGTGAATGCTGCAACCCATAGTTTGATCTGCCAGAAGGAGACAAGGTCGCAAGATGCTGAGACATAAATCCAAGTGGGGAGATCAAGGCAAGTCCGCAGGGCTTCTGGAACCCTGATTAGGTGGGCCCCTGAAATAACTTTAAAATGTAGACTTTAAAAGATATATCATAGGCTCACATAAAGGAGGTGGTTATGAATCACCGACGGTGAGAAAATTCTCAAGGAGAGTTCTAACAATTGCTTGATGTTAAGCAGGTGCATTGCCTTTCAGATTGAGCCCCAGGAAGTGAAAGGTGTAAGATGATAGACAAAAGAGTAGTTTTTTTCTTTTATCTTGATAGTTGGGATAAAGTTTCTCTCAGAAAATTCTAAAGTCAGCAATAGTGACAATAGTTTTTGGTAATATAACAAGCTTAATGATAGCTACCCTGTAACTCTTGGCAGCACAGCATATTAACTTGCCATGGATATTGACAGTGACTATTCATTAATTATAATTGTTTTACAAATATTGGAAATGTCACATTCAGATTTTCTTTACATATTAATATTAAAACTATGGCTAGTAATTTAGTTTTACAAATCGATACAACTCAGAATTTCTGCCTAGAATGTTATTTAGTTTTAATAACAAATATTTGAGATGAAGGTGTTCTTTGAAAGCTACCAGTTATAATGCAGAGATTTGCTTTCTGAAATCATTCTAAAGGGATCAAGTTGGGGGAACCGTCTTTCATAGTTTGTGCATAATTAAAATCAGTCACAAAGAAATTCAATTCTATTTATTCCTCTAAACTTTGTTTACTGGAATCTTGCTAATAAATAAAGAACACATCTTAATTTATCTTTAATTTAAATCGGGCAACAAATTAGCAAATTAAACACTGAGTTTCTTAATTGTTTCTTGTCAGGTGGTATCCAAACTTACAAAGTGTTTACCCACCTGGATGAGATTTCTGCAAAGTGAAAAATAGAGCTTCCACTTTATTGTAATTAAGGAAATAATAGTACCTTATTTGGTTTGGTTCTTACTAATTTATTATGCATTTTCTTTGTTGTAAAACACTAGTAGGCTTAATTTAGGTAAGTTTATTTTTGTGTGTTAGGTAACCTAAATTTATTTTCATTTGCATTGGAATACCTTAATGAGGCTTTTAGTCAGTGCACATGGTGCCAGTTATACTTAGGGATTTCGGAGGCCTTGGATGGGAGGGTGGAAAATGTGTTGAGCAATTCTAGGGAATCAAATGCAAGAAAATGTTATTCCTAGTGAATATCAGTCATCCGAAGATGAAGGCTCACGTGATAGCTACTTTTTTTATTGTCAACTTGATTACGAAATGCCTAGATTAGTGACCTCCTTTGGATATGTCTGTAATACATGCGTGTATGACCTTTTCACTGAGAAGTGACTGAAGAGGAGAAGACTCAGTCTGACTGTGGGCAGCGCCAGCCCCTGGACTGGAGGCCTAGATGGAACAAAGGCAGCTCAGTTCTCGCTTGTCCTTTCCTCTACTTCTGGCTGCTGTGACATGTACTGGCTGTCCTACAGCATCCTTCCTTTCAAGATGGACAGAATCACTTGAAATATCGAAGAAAACAAATGCTTTCTTCCCCATATTGCTTTTGCCAGGTATTTTGGGTAGAACAGCAATAAAAATGACCAATAGAGCCCAGAAACTCAGGTGCTTTAAACTTTGACTGATAACATAGGATAACAGGAGGAGTTAAACCAGGCGTCCCAATTACCTAACTATAAAATACTGAAGCGATTCAAAATACTTTCCTGAGCTATGACAAGAATTATTATATCAATAATTCTAAGTAAACATTAGCTATTTTCCAAGTGATAATAAGTATCAATTTAGTCAATATTTGTAACAAGCTTATCAGAGAAACAATGCCCTCAATTAGATTTTCTGGATCTTGTAAAATTTTTCTATGTTTTAAAGTTAATATCATCACAATAAGCTAATTTCAGTTTTGCATTAGAATGTATAATGTGTATGTATGTATGCATATGTGCCTGTATGTAAGTTCTCAGTTGCAGGAAGGAGACTTAACAGTATGTTTACTTTGGGGTCAACACGATATTGTGAAATCTTGCTATAGTGTTATCAAACAGATAGCTAGAACAATGTTGCATAATTAAAACTTTGTACACTTTGAATTTAAAAAGTCTTAAATAGTAACAATAATTAGTGATCATCAGTGATTATTGGTTTCCTTAAATTATTTCCCATATTCCCTGCAGTTTTTATTTTGAGTATTTGATCCATTAAGATTTCATACACTTTCCAGTAATGTATTTTATGAGTCAAGACCAAAATGCTTGGACTAAAGACACAAATTAAAGAAATAGATGCTCTCCCTCTTTCTCTCCCTCTGATTTTTTCTTTCACAGATCTTCTACCATGGGTTGAGAGCTTCCATCCAGAGGCTTCTACCATGCCCCAATGGTGATGAATTCATCTGGACAAAGGCAGCTGTGTCTATCTGGGATTTAGAAGGCTTATCTTAAGGCTCAGGCAGGTATGTTAGATGTAACTGTATTAATTACTTTTCTCATCATGATAAAAAGAGCTGACAAAAGCGATTTAAGGAAGGGTTTAGTTTGCCTCATAATTTGAGAGTAAAATCCCTCAAGTTGTAGAAGGCATGGAAGCAGACAGTTTAGACAGCAGGTGTGTGCAGTGATGGAGCAGAGAAAGATGAATACTGATATTCAACCCACTGTCTCTTTTTTATTAGGTCTCCATGGAAGGTCTTGTAGTGGTGCTACCTGCATCAAGGCTGAGTCCTCTGGTGATTAACCTCAATTGTCAACTTGTTCTGATGCAGAATCACCTAGGACATTGGGTCTTCATCTGATTATCTTAAGAGCTGGAGGGGGGGCTACCCACTATAGGTAGCAACATTCCCTGGGCTCAGATCCTGGACTTTATAAAGGGGCCAAAGTGAGGGCTTGTGAGATGGCTCAAAGAATAGAGGTTCTTGCTGTGAAAGCCTGGTGGCTTAAGTTTCATTCCTAGATCCTCTTAAAGGCAGAAAGAGAGAGTTTAGTCTTCAGACTTGGCTTCTTATTTCTACAAAAGCACTGTGGCATGCATGTTCCACCATCATGTAAATGTAAACATGTGCACTCATGGACACATGTACACACACACACACACACACACACACACACACGCACAATAGTAATAATTCAATTTTTGGAGGCCATTCCTATGATGATGCCTCACTTAGCCTTGATGCAGAGGGGAGAGGCTTGGTCCTACGTCAACCTAATGTGCCAGGCTTTGTTGACTCCCTAGGGGAGGCCTTACCCTTTCTGAGAATTGGATTTCTGAGAAGGAGCTCCTTCCGCTCCTTCAACCAGTAGCCTTTAAGATACCAGCCCACTTGGGCATGGTCTCATTTGCTTTAAAAAGCAGCAGTAGCCATGTGCTCGCTCTCTTGCTTCTGGCTTCCGGCTGTTAGACTTCATTCCTGATCATGCAGAGGGCTGTTGTCTGGGACAGTGATATGTAAGTTTTTTCCCTTTAAATAAATAACCATTTTATTAATCATAATTCCAAACTGGTGTGGGATTGTTTTGTGACTTATGTCTTCATCTGGCTCCCAATGTTTGGTTTTAACCCCCCCCCCCAGCTTGGCTGCCTGCCACCAGCTTGGCTTGGCATGAGCCCTCCCTCAGCTGTGGCCTATGTGTGAAGCCAGCAGTTCAATACAGAATATCGTGCAATGGCTTTTCTTGATGCATTTCTTTATATTTTCTCTTTACATGCCTCAGATTGGCTTCAAGTCCACATGCACCCTATCATTTGCATCCTGGGCTCTATGGGCCCAGACAGTCTCTGCCTGCCTGGTTTGCTCTATTCTGAGCTGTTTTAAAATCCCCCTTGCAGCGCAGCACCTAAGCAGTGCAAGTAAGAGTGCCAGTGGTTGCCAAACGCTGCAACCCCTCGGGATGACTCTTTGTCATGTGGAGGCATACATGGCTTCCAGTTTGCTGTTCTCTACCCCTGGATTCTGGGTTTCTGGTTCTGTGTATGGAATTGATTTAATTACATTTACTTTGTTGAGCAACTCATATTTCCCAGTTTTTAACAAATACTAACTAAGGCAGACACTGAAACAGAACCCCATTTCTGTCATCTTTGCATTGGTTCTAGTCGTGACTCGACAACAGCACCACCTGCTGGATAATAGGCAATATGGCAGTTTTCATTTCCTTGCAACTTTTACTGCTTCCTTTACTAATACAATGGATTATATCATGGGGATACCTCAATTTACTGGTTACTAGGTTTCAGTTTTCTTCTCCATATTCTATCATTAAGGAAGAATATGGCATTCCTACAACCAATACAATCTTTACTGACTAATAATGAATGGCTAGTTGAAAGGATTAAAATTATTGAAAATCAGAGGTTATCTGAACAAGTGGATACTATGATAGGCAAAATTGACTCCATATCCAAGGGTACTAGGAAGCTACCTGAAAGAGTTCATACTGTTGAACTTGACGTTCAGAAGTTATCACAAAGTTTTGATAAGGTAACAGACAGAATGTACCTCCAGGATGGCAATCTACACGATATCCAAGAAAAGTTCAAGGAGGACATGTTATCTTTGAAGAGGAACATTAAAACCTTGGAATCACAGGTGCAGAATGGGGACCAAAAAATTGATATCTTAGTGAAATCACTAGAAACATATGCAGGTCAGGAGATTCAGGATTTATGAGAGACAATAATAAAAAGATTTGAAATGATTGAGGAAATTATTGGAGCTGGTGAACAGAGTAAGAAGGCACAAGGAGAGGATGCAACATCACCACCGGCTGTCAGAACTGGTTTACCCAGGATTTAGAGTCATACCCTGTAATTTACTCTTACAATTTCTAAAGGCTCAAAGGAATGAATGATCTAAAAGAAATTAAGCAAGCTGTCGTTAATTATGGCTTGCACTTGGGCTTCTAATGTCAGAGCTACCTCTTATGATTTCTCTCAGTTAGTGTTCACAGTATTGGATGATGGACCTTCCGTGATGTTTGGAATTTATTTCAGAGAAGAATCCAAACATATGGAACAGCAAGGAAGAGCAAAACGTGTGGAGGTTTCCCAAGATCAAATTCTTTACATAGGATCGTATGCTGATCCACAGGTCCAAGCTCTTTACAACGAAGAAGTATTGTCCCTATGCCACAAAGCAGCCTTGAAGGCTTGGGATAGGATACAAGAATCAAGGAAAAGGATCAAATCATATACCAGGGTTAGGCAGGGATAGAAATAACCCTTTACTACTTTTTGCAAAGATTAATTAAGGCTCTGCAAATAGGAATAACAGACCCAGAAGCTAGACGAATAATTCTTGAATCTCTGGCTTTTGAAAATGCAAACTTAGAATGTAAAAAGATAATTGGGCCTTTAAGGTCTAGATCAGCACCTATGGATGAATGGAATCAACATATGATGAATGTTGAAACGTTTGACTATAATGATGAATCTTGGGTAGGGGAAGCAATTTCCAAAGCAATGAGGAGACATCAAACAGCCAAATGTTTTAATTGTGGTAAATTAGGACATCTGAAAAGGGATTGCAGGTAAGGAATTTCTAGGAATAATATCTCCTCTGGGAATGACAAAAATAGGAGACCTGAGACTTCAGGTATATGTAGGAGGTATGATAAAGGCCAACATTGGACCAATGAATGCAGGTCAACAACAGACAGACAAGGCAACCCAATACCACAGGGAAACCCCTTGAGGGGCCTCTTGCAGGCCCCCAGGCCAAAAGTGGCCCAGTCATTTCCAGTTACAGTAGAGAACGTGTCTCACCAAGAAAATTAAAAAATCCAATGCCTGCTGTAAAAAGCAATACTGGTCTAAATGATGGTTAAATGTGGAGGAGGAGTAAAAAAAAATCCAGTAGGACAAAGTAAACATATATTTTGGCAGACTTCTATTAACGATCAAAGACCAAAGCTAAGAGTCTGTATAAATGGCATTTTTTATTGAAGGCTTATTAGACACAGGTGCGGATGTAAGTATCATTACTCCAGAATCTTGGCATCCGAATTGACCCCTTCAAGAGGTAGATGTTCAGTTCCTGGGAATTGGTACCCTATCTCATGTAAAACAAAGCATGAGTTGGTTTGAATGCATAGGGTCTGAAGGGCAAATAGGAAGACTAAGGCCATATATAGCCAATATTGCAATAAAGTTATGGGGCCATGGCCTGCTATAGCAATGGAATACCCAGATTAACATTCCTGCAGTCCCAGGAACTCATAATTCTGGGAAGGATATAATGAGGTATTATGGGAAAATGTCACCAGCCATTCAGGTTGTACAAGAACATACAGCAAGTAGCAAACCTTTAGAGGTACCAACAGCCTTACCTTTAAAACGGTTAACTGAGAAGCCAATATGGATCAAGCAATGGCCTCTAGCTGAAGATAAATTACAGGCTTTGGAACAGCTGGTGTGAGAGCAACTAGATGCTCACCATATTGAAGAATCAACCAGCCCTTGGAATTCTCCTGTGTTTATTGTAAAAAAGAAATCTGGTAAATGGAGAATGGTGACAGATCTAAGAGCTGTAAACAAAGTAACTCAACCTATGGGTCCTCTACAATCTGGAATTCCTTTGCCTTCTCTATTACCAAAAGGATGGCCTCTTATAGTTATTGATTTGAAAGATTGTTTTTACACTATACCTTTACAAGAAAAGGATAGAGAAAAATTTGCCTCCACAGTGCCTACTTATAATAATTCTCAGCCTACTAGGAGATATCAATGGACTATCCTCCCACAGGGGATGCTCAATAGTTCCACATTGTGCCAATATTTTGTAAGTCAGCCATTGGAAATAATTTGTAAGCAGTTTCCTAAGTCTATAATTTACCATTACATGGATGACATTTTGTTGTCTGATTCAAATAAAGATACTTTAGAAAGGATGTTTGAAGAAGTAAAGAAAGTCTTGCCTAAATGGGGATTACAAATTGCTCCTGAAAAGATTCAAAGAGAATATTTTGTTAATTACCTAGGTTACAGAATAGGTTTACAGAAAATTAGAACACAAAAGGCACAAATTAGAAGAGACCAGTTACGAACTCTTAATGACTTTCAAAGATTGTTAGGAGACATTTCTAGTCTATGACTAGCTGTTGGGATAACACCTGATCTAATAATACATTTAAACAAAACCTTAGATAGTGATAAAGATTTGAATAGTCCCAGAGAATTAACAACTGAAGCAGAAAAGGAACTGACAATGGTTGAGGAAAAATTACAGGAGGCACATGTGGATAGGGTGAATCCAAATCTTAGTTGTATTCTAGTCATATTGCCTTCCAGATTTTCTCCTTTGGGAATTTTAATGCAGAGGGAAGATATTATTTTAGAATGGATATTTATTCCATACAAACCAAGTAAAAAATTAAAAACTTATCAGGAAAAAGTCTCTGAATTAATTATAAAAGGTAAACTGAGACTTTGTCAACTAGCCTGTATAGATCCAGCAGAAATTATAGTGCCTTTTACTACTGATGAAATAAAAAAGTTATGGGAAGACAATGAACAATGGGAAAGAGTTTGTGCTAGTTTTTTGGGAGAAATTAATAGCAACTATCCCAAAAGTGATAGACTTAACCTCATAAAGAGAACTTCTTGTATTCTTCCTCGAATTGTAGGTGATGCTCTGCTAACTAGAGCTCATAATTTTATGCTGATGCAAATAAATCAGGGAAAGCAGGATACAAATCAGAAGAATTAAGTAAGGTGGAACAAAGCCCTTATAATTCTGTCCAGAAGGCAGAATTATTTGCCATTCTTATGACGGTAAGGGATTTTAAAGAACCTCTTAATATAGTTACAGATTCACAATATGCAGAGTTATCTTGCATATTGAAACCACTGAATTTATACCAGATGATACAGAATTGACTTTATTGTTTATCCAGGTGCAAGACATAATCAGGAATAGGCTTTGTACATAACACACATCCGATCCCATACAGGTAGCCAGGTCCTCTAGCACAAGGTAATGCAGATATTGATCAATTATTGATTGGAAGCATGTTTCAGGCCTCAGAATTTCATAAAAAACATCACGTCAATAGCAAAGGTTTAAAGAAAGAGTTTTCTATTACATGGCAACAAGCTAAGGAGATTATAAAGAGATGCCCTACTTGCTCTTTCTATAATCAAACACCGTTGCCTGCAGGAAGTAACCCAAAGGGTACTCAAAAGAATGAAATCTGGCAGATGGATGTGTTCCACTTTATGGAATTTGGTAAATTAAAATATGTACACCACACCATAGACATGTATTCAGGTTTTCAATGGGCAACTGCCCTGAACTCAGAAAAGGCTGATTCGGTAATCACACATTTATTGGACGTTATGGCCTTCATGGGTATACCTGCACAAATAAAGACAGACAATGGGCCAGCAGATGTATCTAAAAAAATGAAACGCTTTTTTACTTATTATAATATAAAGCACATTACAGGTATACCAAATAATCCTACAGGTCATGCAGTTGTAGAAAGGTCAAATTTTACTATAATGGATATGCTGAAAAAACAGAAAGGGATGGAAAATACCCCCAGAAATAGATTGCATAATGCTTTATTAACCTTGAATTTTCTTGACGCTAATGAGAAAGGAACAACAGCAGCAGCGGAGAGGCATTCGATAATGGAAAAAACTTCTGAATTGAATCAACCAGTATATTTCAAGGATGTGTTGACCTCACAATGGAAACCAGGAGATGTACTACGTTGGGGAAAGGTTTTTGCTTTTGTTTCCACAGGAGATAAAAAAATTATGGATATCATCAAAATTAATAATGATTTTCTTTGAAAAGGAGAAACCTATTGAAACAGAGAAATGACAGCTCCTCCACAATGGTGATAAACACACAGGTGGTAAGAGTAGCATTTAGGATGGGGGCAGGGTCCTGTTCTTGTCTTTGCAGCTGCACAAGATGGTTCCAACTAGGTTAGCTGAAATGGTGCACATCTTTTACAATGCTTTGGCGAGACCTCCACAAAATACTCAGAGACTATTTGCAATCTTATCAGACATTAATCTTGAAATTTAACCATCATTTTACTTTCACAGAATCCCTTAGAAAGAATGTCGCCCCCATGACAGCTGGAAGTAATTCTTGAAGACGATGTCCCCTCTCCCAGAAAAGTTTGTCGTCCATCTTAGGGACATCATTTAGGGGTTGATTATAATTGATATGTGATTGAGGGTTGGGGGAGGAATTTTATAAGCTCAGGGACCTTTTTGAAAAAAAAAGAGGGAAAATTGGATGACGGGATAATAGATTGGTATTTGTGAGTTATTGTTTATAGAAAATTACATTGGTATAGGTTCTTGTATATTGATAAAAAGTTAAATTATATTGAATATTGTATGCATGCATGCTTCTACCTCTGTTTAAAACATTTTTAATGTATTGATATATATATATGTATATATATATTTATCATATTGCAGTGTACATTTCTACTTCTGATCAAGATACTTGTACATTTTTTACATTTGGAGGTCATTGTCCTCATTTATTGCACAGTTGTTTATTGTCTTAGTCTTTAAGTTAGATACGTATTAAGAATTATAGATCAGTAGTTATCTATGTTTGTCATACTTATAGTTAGACTAATCAGGTTATTTAGATACATAGAGATTATATTCTGTATAGATAGATAATCTTTAACCACTTCAAGGATCTGTGGAACATGGCATTTAAATAACTTAGGGTTTTATTGACATGAGACATAATTGCTCCTGGCAGCACTGATCTATTCCCAAGAGAATGTTGCGCACCAAAGACACTCCACTTGGAGCCTGTTTTCTTCTTGGCAAAAACTGGCCTTTGGGCAAAGAAATGCCCATGCCTCAACCACTGACAAGATATAGTATCCAGAAATGGATAAACAGGACTGTCAAATCTTGCCAGGACAGGCTAAGATGGTTTTGAAAAGTTTCTTGCCTTTGAAAATGGTCTGTCAGTTATTCTAGGCCATAGCCAAAGTTGGTTGCTTCAACATCGCAAAATGAGACTTTGGGTGATTGCTCAGGTAGCTAATTGTCTGATGAGGAAACTCTGTCAACCAATCACATCTAGTTAAGGCGTGGCTTCCTGGGGCAGAGGAGGAAAAACTGTGAGGACTCAGGTGCGCTCTCTCTCTGTGCTCCTGCCAGACAGAAGTCAGACCTCCTACTCTTGTAGCATGAGTTTTCCCTTATAAACATTAAAATATAATTGTTATTCTTGAGCTGGCTTGGTTATTTATTGTACCAATCTAATCAACAACACCTGGCACAACAATTGTCTCTGTCATATATTGCTCGGTTTGGAAGCTACTTGGTTGTACTTTCTGCCTGCTCAAGGAATATTATCTCCCTTCTCAGGTCTTCAATAGGGTTGAAGATTAGCTAGTCATAGTTACTGTCCTCTTATGATCTAGCCAAGCCATTTCCTATACAAGACTTAGACTCCATAGGATAGAATGTTCATTAAAACATTTAGCATATGCTCCTTGCTTAATATTGTTTATGCTGATTGTAATTCCAATCTTACACTTAATATCTGTTCCTAGTGTATATTGTTTTGTATTGGGTTTAGAAATCTCTTACTTAAACAAAAGGGGGAGGTGCTGTGGGAGTTCCTTCTGCTCCTTCAGTCAATAGCCTTTAAGATACCAGCCCACTTGGGTGTGGTCTCATTTGCTTTAAAAAGCAGTGGTAGCCATGGGCTTGCTCTCTTGCTTCCAGCTCCTGGCTGTTAGACTTCGTTCCTGATCGTGCAGAAGGCTGTTGTCTGGGACGGTGATCTCTAAGTTTTTTCCCTTTAAATAAATAACCATTTTATTAATCATAATTCCAAATTGGTGTGGGATTGTTTTGTGACTTATCCCTTGAGGGGAGAGGAGATGAGAAGGAGGGAATGGAGGGGGAGCTGTGGTTGGTATGTAAAATTAATAAAAAAATTTAAAATAAAAATATGGAGAAAGTGAAATAAGCCCCCATGCCTTCTGCTGTTCATTGTGGATGTCTCATTACCAGCTGTCTTGAGCTCCTGCTTCTGTGGCTCCTCTGCCATCATGAACTATAATCTTGAACTTTGAACTGTGAGTCAAATTAAACCTTTCTGTCCTTAACTTGCTTTTGGCTGGGCATTTTATCACGAGAACAGGAAGCAAGATGACATCTTCCTCTCTCAAGTGACCTACTCTAGACACTTTCTCACAGCTATGACAAGGGGTTTGTCTGCTAGATGACCTTAGATCTTGCCAACTTAATGCTAACTACAAATCATTATGAAGAGCTACTGGTTTGGCTGGGACATATCTGGACTCACAAGCCCAGATACTGTACAGATTGGGTGTAACAGGCTTCTACCACTGAGACTGGATTCCATTTAGTGTATCAACTAAAGGTCCCAGATTGGTTGTGCATTGAGAAACAGAGGAGCCAATGCAATTCATAAAGAAGTCATTCAGCCTATAGCAAGCAATGTTTACACCAATGAACTGGAGTTCAGAAGTCTATAGCGTAGGCTCCTTTATCCATTCTGGTGAAGGGAGTGACAGGTGGAAGGGACAATTCCTGTCTATGAGATGAGTTTGGGCCTCACAACAGAGACAAAATTGGGTCAAATGGGCAGGGTCTGTAGAGGACAGGTCAACAGCCCAAAGTAGTTAAATAGTTGAGACCTGTGTCCAGAGCTGAACCTGGTTAAAAACCAAAGAAGCACAGCTCTCTCAACATCTCCATGATTGAAGCTGATAGATGATTATGGATGTTTGTCTTTGTTTAGTGTGTTGGTTACAAGTTGTTATGGACAATGGTCAGGAAAAAAAACTAAACAAAGAAGATTAGATTCAGGGTCTTGTTTCAAAAAGAAGAAAAGGGGGAGATGCTATGGGATAATGGTCTGTAAAGATTTGTCATTCATATTGGTTTAATAAAACACTGATTGGCCAGTAGCCAGGCAGTATAGTTTGGGCAATCATACTAGGAAAATTCTGGAAGAGGAACAGCAGAGAGTCAGTGGTCACCCAGACACAGAGGAAGCAAGATGAGAATGCCTTATTGAGAAAAGGTACCAAGACACATGGCTAAACATAGATAAAAAGTATGGGTTAATTTAAGTTGTAAGAACTAGTTACTAATAAGCCTGAGCTAATAGGCCAAACAGTTTATAATTAATATTGGCCTCTGTGTGTTTCTTTGGGACTGAACAGCTGTGGGACTGGGTGGGACAGAAATTTCTGTCTACCAAGATGTCTCATTCTACTGCACAGAGATATTGGCTCATATTCATTACAGACTTAGAGGTTGGAGTTTCGTGCTATGCAACAGGGAAAAGTTTGGGAGGTTTGAAACTGGTTCTTTTGACCCTACCCAGAGAGACCTCATCAGCCTGCAGAACAGTTCCAGGTAACAAAATGCAAAGAGACATTAGAACAAATAGGGAAATGACCACTCACCCATGCACAAGTATGGGACAGGTGGAAATTATTCAAAGGCTGCATTTGCTTCATGTAAAAAATTCAACTTTATGGAGTTTATTTAGTGCTATTAACTGGGTGTTTTCAAACAATAGTAGCTGCCACTATGGAGTCATTTATTGAGCGTCCTCTCTACTATAGGTACTGATTCAAGTATTCTCCACATATCATTTAATCCCAAAAGGTAAATATAAGCTTAATTTTACTGAAGAGAAATCTGGAGTTTGGAGAGGGGAGACACATGCAGACTAGAGGGCTGGCTATGCCCATAACCTCATCATTCCTGGCACCAAAGCTAGTGCCCTTTCTCTCAAATGAGATGAAGTGAGTGCAAATTCACAGGTATCCAAAACACTTCTGCAGTTTTTAGCCTCTAGAAAAGAAAAATACATGGAAACGATGAGTGCAGACAGAAGCCTTCAGATAAAAAGCCCATTTTTAAAAATTACAGCAGTGAAATGTAAGGCTTTTTTTAAAAAAAGGTTTATATGGTAAGGGGGTTAAAGAAGAGAGGGAGAGACAAAAGGAAGTGAGGAGGATTAATTCTTTATCTCCTACTCCGTGGGAAACAGAGAGATGCTTATTTGTATTTCTCAGACATTCTCAAGGTGGCAGAGGTGGCTCAAAGAGAAGTCTCCATCAGTCCAGTAGAAACCACATTTCTACTTCTGTGTTTAGTGGGTAGGAGCCAATTTCCTAGCTAGTGTAGAAAAAAGTCTTGTGTATTTGAAAGATAAACTTGTTTCTATTCTCTCCCAGATTAGGTTGGTGATAGTCCACAATGTCCCCCAAATTATATTTGAAACAAGTATTTATTTCATTCTCTGAGCCTTTACTAATTCTTGCTGGAACCTTACATCTGCCCTGGGGCCTTCCAGGGGATAAGCCTATTTCAGCTCACATTTAATTCTCCTGGATCGGCTTGATTTGGGGAAGACAGAAGACACCAGGGCTTGAAAGGAATTTTCATCTTTCTGCCAGCTCAACTTTTATATAAAACAAGAAACTGGCTCAACATTAGCTGTGTGGCCTTGCGATGTAATCTAATAGAGAAAATCTATAGAGAGCTCGGAGGACAACTTCATAATATTAAGAGAATAAAAATAGTGTACCATATGGGTAAGGACCAAATATCTCAGGACAGACTCACCACCAGGTATGATCTTTCTTTTTTTCTTCTTTTCATCTACACCAGGACAAAACTAATGACACAGACATTGTTTTGATAACTGTTAAGGAAGTCTCTATAACTCATCTTGCTCAATATCTTGCCTCGAGGCTTTTGTGAGTTCTGTGATGTCTACATGGTCTGTGACTTCATTTGGTGTCAGAAATCATTGTAGCTATTCTTGTTGTCTAGGAGAAGAGTGTCGTGGTTCTG
Source organism: Ondatra zibethicus (assembly GCA_004026605.1). Lineage (NCBI taxonomy): Eukaryota > Metazoa > Chordata > Mammalia > Rodentia > Cricetidae > Ondatra > Ondatra zibethicus. The sequence continues at coordinate 90,090 of PVIU01001928.1, read as the reverse complement.
GCTTACAGACAAATTGATATGCAGCCTTTAGATGAATCAATGAAGAGGGCATAGCTTTATAAAATCACTCTTTTGCCAGCCCTCATGGAATGTTGGACTCAGGCAGCTAACAACTAAGGATACTAGGATTTTGAGGTGAAAGAAAAAGGATCTTGATAATGGATAGAATAGCAGACATCACATGAATTCACCAACCAATCTTCACATCACTCTATGTGATACAGCCAATGAGATGACAAGGTGTAAGACAGCACACCTGTGAATGGAATTCCATGCCTTGATTCATGTTTTTGAATCTCATCAACAAATCACTATCATTTAAAAGGGTAGGTTATTAAAGCTGAGGGGAGACATGGTAAAAAAGATTGGACTGTTGGACATTTATTTGATCCCAACTCAAAAAATTAACCATGCAATGACATTTTTGATAAACAAAGAAGTTTAAATATAGACAGTATGTTGCTGTGGAATATTCCTTTATACTGTATGAATATATGTCACTGTGATAGGTTTAATAAAGAAGCTGACTGGACCATAGCTGAATAAAATAAGGTTAGGCAGGAGAGCCAAAAAGGAGAATGCTGGGAGGAAGAAGGGCAGAGTCTTGAGTTGCCAGCCAGATGCAGAGGGAGCAGGAGATGAACGTGCCATGTTAACAAAGGTACCTCCATGTGGCAGAGGGTAATAAAATATATGGGTGAACTTAAAATGTAAGAGCTAGTTAACAATAAGCCTGAGCTATTGGACGAACATTTGTAATTAATATTATGCCTCAGTGTGTTTATTTGGGAACTTCTGATGGGACAGAAACTTCTGCCAACAGTATGCATGTTAGCTGTTGTTAGTTATTTATTTTGTGCAAGGTGGCCTGATGGAATGGTACTGTTATAGGAATAAGCAAAGAAGGACATGGATCTATCTCTGCATTGTGACCTGCTTAGCTATGTAAATGAGTTTATTTTCATAGGCTTGCAATTAAATTTCACAACTCCCTTCATGACTAAGAACATTGGATAGAAAATAAGATTATAAATCTGAGAATTTTGTTTTAGTTCATTTTTAATGTGTGTTTATGGCTGTATGTGCATATGTTTATATACAGGTACACATAGTTCATGGAGGTCAGAGGACAATTTTGGTTGTCATCCTTAGGAAGACCATGAACTTTGGAGAGAGGTTGTCTCATTGGCCCAGAATGTAACAATTAGGCTAGAGCTGCTTGCCAGGGAACCCCAAGTTCTGTCTCCTCATTGCATGGGCTATAATCATGTGTCCCCTATATGTCTGGTTCCTGGCATTTTGACCTGGGTCTTAGGGGCTGAAGTTTGATCTTCACGGCGATAAGACAAGCACTTTACCAGCTGAACTATTTCCCCAACCTGAGAATTTTATTTTTGAGCATTTTAGAGTTTGTCAGCTTTCTAAGAGCCACTATTCTTACGTTTCATGAGTTCAAAGACCTCAGGTGGTCACACAAAAGGCTGAAGCCATTCCTACAGTTATTGTATTGAACATTGTCCATCTAGAGTCTGGTAGTCCAAATAGGAGACTCAAGATACCCAACCAACCAATGCCTTATTCTACACTCTTTTTCTCTTTCCATCTTAATTTCCATGTTTGTTTTGTTAATGTTTGTCCCTGCATCTATGTTTACGCTCTCACCTGTGGCAAATGCAGGCTTTCCAGCTGACTCCCTGCTGGTGCTTGTCATATGTTGGCAATGTTCAGCAAAGTGTGTACAGTAAACAAGTAACACAATACAGATGAGAAGATAACATCATCAACACAATCATGGGATGATGTCAGAACAACCACTTTTTTTCTCCTCCTTTGGTTAAGGCATTCAATGTGTTGCAGGGGTGGGGGGGCATGGAGGGTAAGAACATAACTGAGGTGGGATGGCAGGGTCACAAGGATGCAATGCTCCAGTGCTATATAGACAAATGAACGACAAAAAGAAAGAACACGGTGAGACTTGCCTTCAAACAGTACATATATGAAAAAACTTGTCCCAGCGCAAATCCCCCAAACACAGAGTATCTACCAGTAACTAGATAGACATGTTATTGGAGACTGAAGCTCTGACAAACTTGGTAAAATTATCACCCATTTTTCTGATATCCTATGTCTATACATCATCTTGTGGATGGGTTAGACATTGGCTGAGTGCCTGGGTCTAGGTGCAGTTGCAGCAGAACCTCCATGGCTATCACCTAAGGTGAGGTGTGCTTGTATTTTCTGAAACTATTCTGTCAAAGGTTTTAATCAGTCTATTTTTTCCCCCAAAGACTATATCATGCCCTTTACTCCTTGGAGGCCTTTTAGGAGAGACCTCAAAAAACCAAAAGGTCATGGCATTAGTCTGAATCAATTCATAGACCGATTCTGGAGAGGTCAACTCTTGTCTAGTTTTCTTGGATGTAGTGACTTTTTCTTTTACGGAGTATAAAACAATCATAAACCATAACAGGAGAGAGAGCTGGGCACTCAGCCTTGATTCACATCTTTTAGGGAGTCACTTTGGAGTCTCAATCACCCCAAGTCAAATTAATTACTCATAAAACACAAAACTCTTTAGAAATTCCTTGTGAAATCCTAAAATGATCATTTTTTTTAAAAAAAAAAACAAACTCGGCAGCTACTTAAACAATAAATATCTTTAAGCTTTCGTTCGCTCTCTTTGCCAGGCCTTTCATCTCAGCGTTCTGCCCACTGCGAGGCGTCTTTGAAGATGGAGGCTTGGCTTTAATATATACAGTTCCTTGGCAGACTTAACTTTGTGCCATACAAGTTTGCAGCTTATTATTTGAAACTGAGGCCTAGATACTTCTCAGACACACAAAAAAATCCCAATTCCTCCAGAATTCAAATGACTACCTTTTCTTAGAGGATTATGGCCGAATTTGGCCTGCAGGATGTATATCTCTCCTAGAGTGGAAACTTGGTGATACGATCAAAGTTTCAAAATAGTTTTCTTTGTTCTGTTGAGCAAATTCAGGGTTTGAAATTTAATAAAAACAAAATATTGCTGCAGGTGGGCACTCGTTCTGAAGCATTATACAGCAGATTAAAAGAAGGAGAAAGGATGGCAGAGAAGGAAGGGGGAATTTAGAACACAAAATTCAGCAACAAGGATCATCTTTATGTTTAAATAGCCATTGTTTCATTTTAATGTATCACTCATTTTTCTGAAATCTATCATTATTCTGTACTTTGTCTATAGTCACTGAAGTGTTGGGTTTGCTTCTGTATAAGCACTATGGCCAAATCTAATTATTTCCCTTGCTATGGTGGTAACATGCTGTATCTTCAGAAGAAATCAATTCTAAAATGTATTCAAAGAAACCAGTTCACAGTACACATCAAGGCATTCAACAGCATAAACACTGCTGTCTGGGAAATCTTAAGACACATTAGCAATCTTAGGTTGGAGTAAAATGTGTATCACTGCTGTCTGCTGGAGAAAGGGGGGCTCTTCAGTGCACACACACACACACCCCATTAATGACTAGGTAAATCCAGGTAGATGCAGTTTAAGAATTTTAATGTGTCATTTATTTAATTTTATTTCATTTCCTTCAGTCTACATGCTGATAAGGAGTTTGGTATTTGAGTACTGGCATTTGAATGCCAAAACCCTGAGAAGAACAGAGCTCTTTTTATTTTAAGTATGGCTTGAGTGTCTTATACACAGTTAGCTGTAACTGTAAGCTTTACTTTGGAGGCAGGAGACAAGTCTCTGATTTGTGGTATTACAAAGGGGGTGTGTGTGTCACTGGGCCATGCAACTCATGTGGGTTCGCTTTATCACGTACGAGATACTACAAAGAGCTTCTTGACTGTATAGCTAGATTGTGTTTGGCAGCAGCACAGCGTGCTTTATCGATGCAAAGCAAATTCCTTCCCTTAATCCGTTCAGCTAGAAAACAAACTTTCCCAGTGTGCCACCCACTGCAGGTGAGAGAAACATTATCCAAACCAGGACCGCCCATGGGTGAGCACCTATTGTATTTAACTGTCTGATGGATCCCTGTCGGCAAAGGTCCTGGAGAACATGGGGCTCTCCTGCTCTCACAACGACTTGACTCAACTATTTGCTGTTAATAAAATTCTGGAATTTGGATTTTGGCTGACATTTTCAAACTTCATTTATATGATAAAGATGAATTCGAGTGGGAGAGGCAATTAGAATAACTTAAGATATATTATGAGCAAATTAAGTCCCTTGCTTATGTCTAATTCGTATTAGAGATATACAAGGCGATTGGAGCAGCCCCTCCCTGAGCTCAGTGGTCTTCGCTGGTGATAAGAGAATTACTCTAGTGATCATAATTACACCTGTCCACAGGCTGTTTGTTGTATACTGGTCTTCCTTCCTCCTTCCTTTCTTCCTTGCACACTCCCTCTCTCCCTTTCTTTTGTTAACTCTGAGTATTAATGTAATATCTTCACTGACATCTACTGAAGATGGTGGGTATAAAATTTATGTGACCAATGTTAGCAGGTCACCACAGTAAAATAAAAATTAAACTTAAGCAGTAGTAAGCCTGGCCAGCTAGTTTTCTTACTCATGTAAGGTCATTGAAAATTTCATGGTTAACATTTTCAAATATTTGAAATAAAAAAATTTGAAAAACCAAACCAAAATAAAACAGCCAAAAGACAGCCCATAGAGACAGTGTACTTTTGCTCTTCAAATGTCTTGGCGTGAAAGTCGATGGGGATTTTGAAGCTGAACTGAATGCATTTCCCACGATGATTTGACTGTGAGACGCTGGGGAACGTGGAGGTTTGAATGAGATGTCCCTCCACGTTCTCACGTAAACTTGCTACCTATTCTGGGGCACTGCTTGTGGAGGTTTAGAAGTTGCGGTTTTGTTGGAGGGATTGTGTCACTGGAGACACAACCCTTTGAGAGTCGGAAGACTCAAGCCATTTCCAGCCCACGCTCCCTGCTTCCTGTTCATGGCTTAAGTGTGAGCTCCTAGTCTCCAGTGCCAGCCACCATGCCTGCCTGCCGCCATCTTTCTACACTGTGATGGAGGCAGGCTCTTCTCCCTCTGGACCCATGAGTGCCAATAAGCTCTTCCTTCTACGAGTTACCTTGGTCACAGTGTTTATCACAGCAAGAGAAAAAGTAACTAAACACTGAGAAAATATTTGAAGCAAACAGAGGATTGGTTGGTGGGTATTTGAGTGGCAAAACGTGTGTAGACCATGTCTGAGACCCTGGCAATAGTCCCCAAACCTCTCCCAATATACATATCTATGTATGTATGTATACATTTACACTTACATATGTATGCACAATATATGTTTATATGTACTTCTGCATTAGTATGTTTTATAAATTAACATTGAGTTTCTCTACAGGTAAATTTCTGAATGACATGCTCCAAAATCACTTCTAAATCAGAGAATAATAAAATGTATTAATATAAAATTCCTGCCTATGTACAGTGTGTTCTTGCTTTTTTCCCAATATTTGTACAGAGCCAGCATAGAAGTGAAGATATAAGTTGATAGCAGGCATCAGGGAGTTTTAAGCAATGTGCACAGTTGTTCCAATTATTTTAGGGTAGTATGTGCCCATGGATAATTGCTTACACATCTACTTATCCCTAATTTGGGTCTCACTATTCCTAAGTAGCTTTATCATGCCTTCTCTGAACAGGCCCTTCGCACCCTTGGGCTAGATCAGACATCAGGAGTCATCAGTTTACCAGGGCTATGTTACCATTAGCAACCTGCAGTGGCTGTCACAGGGCTGTATGAGCAGCAGGTGGTATTCTGCATGACCAGGGCTGCTGGAGAGATAACGGAAAAAAACAATCTTCTGGGAGAAATAAAAGAAAATATGTAATGAAATCAGTCCTCCAAAAATATGTGTTCAAGTAAGCTTAAAAGCACATTTATTATACTTCTGTACCTAAAGAGTATATATAATCATTTTAAGGGCAGCTGATGACTGAAATCAAGGTTGACACAGTTGTAGCATACATAAAATTATAGATGTTGGAAGATTTCGCCATTGTTCTACCTGAGAAAACTGGCTTAAAGGCCAGTATATCCTTGGGCAAATTGAGTTTCTATGCTCAGTTGATTCTGAGCCTATTTCGAAGAGTGGCTGCCAACTATGTCAAAATGTATACAGAATTTGTGATATACATAGTTTTCCAAAGGACAACATGAGGTTGGCAGTCTCAATTCACTTGTGACTTCACTTAGATTTAAAGTTGCCCCGGAGAAGTGGCTGGTTGGTACAGAAGTGTACTGTTTTTCCTTTTTTTCAGCATGTGTCTCCTAATCATTCAGTTTTCTTATCATGAGTCATGAAAATTAGCTTGGAAAATTGTTAAAAAATATGTCCTAATATTTAGGGAATTCATTACACTACTATAAAGTAAAAAGACCTACTAAGAACCAACAATACCATTTTGAGGAATTTGTTCTCTTTGACATTTTCTGAAAAAATAGCTCTCCTTACAACATTAGTGCTAAACAAATGGAAAGAGTACAAAGTACAAGAATACAGTATACATAAATTGCATTTTAATTCCTATTTTTCTTTAGAAAGATGTCAAAGATAAATCTAAATGTGGTTTAAACACACACTTTGCTTCAAGCACTTAGGAAATGATGCCTAACAGAGAAAAATAAAGCCATTAATTTTCCATTTGCATAACTTGCCCTTGAACTTTATTTGACATTTCTCATCTGTTTGTGCAACATAAAGTCCCAAATTCCAGTTAAAATGATGGGATCCCTTGTTATTGCTACTCTTATTAGAGGACAGGCATTTATTTTTCTTAATGTCTACTTTCTAGAGAATTGAAATGCCTACTTAAGTGGTATGTTTCTTCTTATCTGTTTCCTACTCAAAGTCCATCCTTTTGTACTTCAGAGACTTAATAATTCTATTCAGTATATTTTGTATGAAAATATATTAACAATGTAAACATTCTAATCTGAGTTTTTTCCCCTTCAACATCTGTTGGCATGTAGGTTTTTACTCTCGGATATGGTTTGAATGGGAAGTGTCTGGACTGCTCATATGTTTGAATACTTGGTCCCTGGCTGGTGGAATTGATTTTAAAGGTTGTAAGACCTTTAGTATATGGGGTTTTGCTGGAAGAAGCAAGTTGCTGGAAGGTGAGCCTTGAGTGTCATCATGGTGATTGCGTATGGCCCAGGTTCTCTCTGCCTCTTGATGGTGTTGGTGGTGTAAAAAGAGCAAACAAATGGGGTGGGTGGGTGTAGAAGGTAGAGTGAGAGGGCTGGGGCCAACAGAGGACTGCCCATGTATTAACAACCCATCATATGCTGTGACAAAACACCCAACAGAGTTCCAAATCCCAGTCATTCTCAGATGGAATATCAGAAATCGCATCTTCCCTGCCCATGGTGTTATATTATCTGAGCCAGAAGAGGGCATAAATCTCTCTCCCTTTATGCTGTTTCTATCAAGAATTTGGTCTGAGCAAGAGAAGAGATTGATACATCCCTCTCAAATGCACGGGCTTGTGAGTGGCAGGAGGAGAGGTGCAGGGATGCGCTGACGGTATGCCAGTAGATGAACACTTGGGCATTGATGGCTTCTCAGACACCATGGCCACAGAAAATCTGACGAAAGCAAGGAAAGGACAAGGAGATTTATTCTGGCTCACAGGTTAAGGAGGTAGTTTCTGCTGGTGGTGAACAAGTGGTGGGGACAACAGCTTTCATTATGACCACAAAACAAGCGGTAGTTGGTCCTGTGGGCTGAATAGATGCTTTGGATACTTAATTCTATTTATTTTTAAAAACTCGATCTTATAACATGGTTTCTGTTAGATTATAGGACTGTATTTAAGGGAGTTGGTTACTTGCTTCTGATGTGTATGTCTAGTAGCTGTATAGGAGATAAAAACTGAGACTGTTCAGTTTTTCTGGGTGGTGTGGAGAACATGGGAGAGCCATGACTTTCTGGTTTGAGATCAGCAAAGATGTCTTCACAGACACTTGCCCGGACTGTCATTCCACAGGGGCAGGAACTCAGAAACATTAGATGGTTTGCTCAGCTTCCCACATCTCTAGAAACTTACAAATTCAATTAAAAATCACACGTGGAGTAGAAGAAAAAGCTATCAGTTGTTCAGATCATTTTTATATTACTGATATAATTACTGCCATCTTAATTTAGGATTACATTTACCATCAAACAATTTACGTTTACAAATTGCCAGCTAGCTATAGTGTTAGACAGTAGTTACAGACAACACATTCTGACAAATGGAAAGGCCATTGAACTTATTTGTCATTTTCCTTTGAACTTATCTGTACTCCAGTTTCCCTGCAGAGGTACATAATCCTCCGTGCAATGCCAATGTTGGGAAATATGGGTCCTGAATAGCTAAGATTGTGTGTCTATGTTCAGCAAGTAGGATTCATCTCTGAGACTGTCTTAGTCAGGGTTTCTATTGCTGTGACTAAGATACCATGACCAAAATGCAGTTGGGGAGGAAAGGGTTTAGTAAGCTTACACTTCAACATTGCTGTTCATCACTGAAGAAAGGCAGGTCAGGAACTCAAACAGGGCATAATCATGGAAACAGGAGCTGATGCAGAGGCCATGGAGGGGTGTTGTTAACTGGCTTGCTTTATATGTCTTGCTCAGCTTACCTTCTAACACAATCCAGTACTAGCAATCCAGGGATGATGGAACTACCCACCATGGGCTGGGCCCTTCTTTATTGACCACTAAGTGAGAAAATGCCTTACAGCTTGATCTGAAGGAGGCATTTTCTCATCTGAGACTCCTTCCTCTGATGATTCTAGCTTTTTTCAAGTTGACACGCAAAACCAGAGAGTACAGAGATGTAGTGATGGTTCAGAATATGTAAATTATAAATGTAATCCATCTTATAAAGAAACTGAAAGTCAAGAACTGGATGATATCTCATTAGATGCAGAAAAATCTTTTGACACCTAATACCCTTTATGATTAACGTCCTAGAGAGATTAGGGATACAAGGGGTATACCTCAACATAATAAAGGAAGTTTACAGAAAGCTCATAGCCAACATCAACATAAATGGAGAGAAACTCAGAACAATTCCACTAAAATCAGTAACAAGATAAAGCTGTCCACTCTCTCCATACCTGCTCAAAGCAGTACTTGAAGTCTTAGCTAGAGCAATAAGACAACTGGGGAGATGCTTTTACATTTCTTCTTAGACTTTATGATACTATAGGAAAAATTAACAGGGGATTATTAAGAATAAAATGACCTGATCCTTCTCCCTTACTGCCCCCAAACAACCTGCTTTATAAGAGATTCAGAAACTCAGCAAAATATTTTCATTGTTTATGATTCCGTTATCTGAGAATGACATTTTTACAAAGTGTTGAAACAAGAATAGTGAGTTCATTGAGCCACAGGATGATTTATTCAAACTTTTCCCATCAAAACTTACATTTTTGAAGAATGGTACACTACTAGACCCAAACTGAACCGTTTCCCAGAGACTAATTTTTAGGGTCAGATGTTAATAAACTTAGTCATCGTAGTTTTAGACATGCCTGGACTGTTAGATGTTTGGGTTGGTTCATCCCCAATATAAATCACAGTAGTTCACAGAAACGATGAATGTTTCCTGTTTGACTATATACTGGCACATTTAAATTATGCTGTGTCTGTCTCTTTAAATGGAGGAAATTAACTTTTAAGTTTAATTAAACATTTTAAAAATTGGGTTTTAGTTTATAAAATTCACCCTGTGATTCCTCCAACTTCTTTCCTTGAGAAAAATAGATTACATGTTTCATTGGGATTTGACCTTAATTAATCCTGTACTTTCTGATCCACCTCTTTGCTGGGAGAGTCTTATCAAAAGGAATGCAAGCTACAGGGCTAAGATAACAATCGGTCATTAGCTTCCGTGTGTGATGCTGGCAGTGGTCCACGGGCATGGAATTCAAAGCCCATTGTACACAGTATTGTCCAGGGTTTAGTGCTCTATGGCCGAGAGACAAAATAAACTATGCAGAACAGCATCTTTACACAGCCTACATGGATGCACACCAGAGCAAATGGCCTGAAACCTTCAGAGCGCAACACGCGCTCCGGCATCAGGTCCTGCCGTGTCAGATTACACCAGAGGTGGTTCATTTCAGGGATGCCAGCTGAAGTAAACAAGCACAAATGATCATTTTTCCAAACATCATTATTTTGGTAAGAGTGATTCACGATGATAAACTATCACTTAGCCTTAAGAGGGAGATAGAGATCGTTTCTAGTTTAATATACTACCCCTGTGCGGTAGCGCTCTTACTGACATGACTTGACTGTCTTCTAAATAAAGAGAGAGTTTCAATAAATATTTGTTGCCTGATGATCTGAATCAGATGTAGTCCAGATAAATAGAACACATCTGCTGGGCTACTCACAAAGCAGATGTGTTCAGCATCTGTCCTCCATTACAAAGTGCGGCTTTTCCTTTTCAGCTTAGACACTCAGGATCTCTAGCACCTTTTTAGCTTCGGGAATTTGAAGAATGGAAGCTGATAATTTCTTTGCATTTGTGCAAGCCACCAAAGAAACGTCTCGGGATGCTTTGGCACAGTGAGTCACCTTCCATTTTCTAGTACCCTTTTCAGAGTCAAGATGACTTTTCTGATCTTTAAATATTTTTACCCAGCTGGCATTTCTAGCTTGTCACTATGGGCTGGGCACTCTCCTAGATCGCCTGGAAATAGAAGCAAGGCACATTTACCTCAGCGAAGTGTACAATTCAAACTAGTGGTTTAGTCAGAATGTTTAACATGCCTATCCCAAACAAATGGTGGTTATACCAGTCCCACTGATCTGGCCATTACCCCTTGCAGAGACATCCTGGGAATATATAGTTCTTAAATGTCAATTACAAATGTTAGTCACTAGTTAGCAGGCTTGAAAGGCATTGAGGAGAGGCACTTCCTCAGAACGAGTTCCTTGTGAAACTAGAAATTGAAACCTCAGGCCTTGCATCACTGGTCCAAAGAATGGGCTCCGAGTCCTATGGCTGACCCTTCTAAACTGCCAAAAAGATCCTACCACCACTATTAGCCCAGAGGCTTTCTGATAAAGAACAAGCTCACACCATTACCTCTTCCTCTGAGCAGAGCATGAAGTCCTAATCCAAATGGGCCTGTGAGCCACCTGTACAGATAACCATCTCCCAGGAAAAGCTGTCTGCTTCTGAAACTCCCACGAAAGGTATAACGCCTAGAGAAACATAGGTTGGTTGGCACAATGGTCTCTGGTCATTATCGTTCTCACCCACGAGAGTATTTCCCATTGTAATGATTCCTTTTAGGAACCACCCACTGTTATCCTGTGAGAGGGTTCATCTGAAATAGTCGCTTTGGCCACTGTTCATTCTCACCCTTGAGAGTGTCTCCTGTCACTCTGCAATAAATTCTGCCTACTGCCCTGTGCCCTGTGAGGCTCATTTGAACTCTTTCAGTGGAGATCACAAAGACAGGAGCGTTGCAAGGAGGCCAGGACAATATACTGGTAACAAAACTTTGAAAAAGTAAAACAGGCAGTTGGAGGGATGACTCCTGGGTTAAGAACACTGACTGCTCTTATAGAGGACCCACCTTTAGTTCCCAGCATCTACACAATCATCTCTAAGTCCATAGTTCCAGGGTCCTCCACAGCAACTATGCAGGCCTGGGCTACACAGACACACTTGCAGTCAAAACACTCGTGAGAAAACTAAAAATGAATAGCTATTTTTAAAAAGCTATCTTTCTTCCTGGTGCATGTATTGTAAAGTTGTGGACGTCCATACCACGAGAGATGAGCATACAACTTTTTCATGGTGATTAAAAATCAAAAATATTTAAAGATCATCAAGAAAACAAACATTTTTTTTAAAAAAGTTTTTCTTATGTTTCCGTTCTCCAGCACCATGACCTCAGTGTTCATGTCCTCCCGACTTCAGATGTTGAAATTCTAACCCCAAAATGATAGCCTAAGGACGAGGCCTCTGGGAGATGACTGGGTGATGGAACACCATCAATAATTAGTATAATTATTGGGGTGACCTTGAGGACTCCCATATTTTTCTTGCCATATGATGATACACAGAGAAGCTGTCTCTGACCCAGGAAGTAGGCATTCTCTAGACAATGCATTTGCCTGAGTCTTGGACTTCCTCAAACCTCAAGCTGTGATAAATGAATTATTCATGTTTATAAACAGCCCAGCTGATGATATTCTATCAGAATTGCCTCAGTAGGTCAAGACAGCAAGGGGGACTGTTTTTCTTGTGCGCAGAGAACGTAGTTGAACTCCTTTCATTCTAATTTGCATCAGAGTTACTTCAATCTACATTATTATAATAGCTTCCAAACTGATTCGGTATCACCTAACTTTTATAGTTCATGCTTTAGTATTCTTACTGCTAAAGATAGTTCTGAGTTCATCTTACATCCTCCATAATATCAAGGCATCCCCTTGGTTAGGTGGTTCCTTGTTATCTACCAATCAAATTAGTCTAAATCTAGGCTTGGAGTACCTTCTTAATTTGTAGCAAAGTGGGTCTTCAATGTGCCATTTAGAGTCTTCCCCTTGATGCAGGCAGGAACCTATCCCCAGTGATGCTTTCTGGGCATCCTGCTGCTCTCTGTGGTGTGGGAGGTGGATCAATAGTTAGAGGCCAACTCAGACTACACAGTGAGACTAGATTTCAAAAACTACAGGAGTAGGGAGACAGTTTAAGGAACACTGTGCTTGCCGTACAAGCAGGCACACCTCTGTGAGTTCAAAGCCAGCCTTGTCCATGTAGAAAATCCCATACTAGCCAGGGCAAGCCCTTGTTCTTACCTTTTCCTGCAGTATGCAGTCAGACCTCCCTTCATCTCACTAGCCCCTTCCTGCCATGCTTTGTCCTACCCTTAATCATTCTACCACAAAACCTCTCAGGCCAACAGGAACCACAAGCCTTCATTGCTTTCTATCCTTTTGACCAGGATGGCCTTTGACATGTTTCATTGGTGCAATCTCACTTTTCATGTGTCGGGGAAAAGGTCACTTTTATCAGGTGTGAGTGACACTTCAGTTCCATTAGGTACTCCCTCAGGGATAAGGAAGGGCAAAGTCATAGTTGAAAGGAGACATTAGGGATACCTAGGCAACTCTGCTCTCCTGTCTTATTTCTATCTGAAAATATAATGTTAATCTCTTCAAAATATAATTATTAATGTCATTTCAATTAGAAAACTGGGTTTTCAAGTTTCTCCTACATCAATATTGTAAAATAAAATTTTCATTTAATTGTTAAGGAAGTTAAAACTGTGCCCAATATTTATTCCAATGTTACTAAAAATACCATCCCAAGAAATAGGACCTATGTGCATGGTCAACTGATTTCCAGTGACGTTAAAACAGTAATTTAGTGAGGAAGAACATTCTTCTCAATAAGATGCTGAAAAAAAATTGAAATGTTCCTTCTTATTTACTGTAAAGTCTAAACAAAATTTAAATCGAAATATAGAAGGACACTAGCTATGGTATGAATTAGCTACTTTTCCTTTTACTGTGATAAAAATCAACCCTGACAAAAGCAGCTTAATGGAGAAAGGGCTTATTTTGCTCAGAGTTCAACAGTGCAGTTTACCATGGCGTGGTAGCTCTAACTGTGGAAGCTTGAGGTGGTCAGGAAGAAGATAGTGATGGATGCTGTTGGGCCTGAGCCCATGGGATTGGGCCACTCACATTGAGAGTGGGTCTTCCTATGTCTATTAACCCAGTCTATAAAAATACCTCATAAGTGTGCCAGGAGTATCTTTTCCTTGGGGACTCTAGACTGTACCAAGCTGATAATCAATTAATAATATTAACCAACACAAGGGGATAAACATAAAAACTTAAATTGTAAACCTAGAAATTTAAAAATACCTAAATCCTTAAAATTATAAAGCTATAAAATATTAAAAATCTTATAAATTAAACTTTTAAAGTTGACCTTCATCAATTTAAACATTAAAGCTGTGAAGTCAAGCTTTCCATTAGTAGCATCTAGAATATGTAATGTTGTGGGATTCCCCTCTGTATTCTGTGGATACCATCAATTAATAAAGAATCTGTTTTGTGCTTTTGCAGCTCAGAATAGGGCAAGGTGGGAATTCCAAGCAGATAGAGGAGGAGAGAGTAGGCAGAGTCAGAGAGAAGCCATGTAGCTGCTGCAGGAGACAGATGCTTGATGCCTGACGGAACCTTACTGGTAGGCCAAAACCACGTGGCAATACATAGATGAAAAGAAATGGGTAAATTTAAGATATAAGAGCTAGCTAGAAATATATATAAGCTAATAGGCCAAGCAGTGTTTTAATTAATACAGTTTCTAGGATTATGAGTATTTCTGGTTTGGGTATCTGGGAAACTAATGGACACCCTTTGCCAACAGATTGGTGTACCAAAGTGGGGCTGACTACACTCACATAAAACCTTAGAAAGCTTGGAAAGGAGTTCTAGACACAAAATAACAGAGTTAAGCATGGCTTCTTGGTAGCTGGCATTTTTTTTTCTGGATAGGCTTTGTTTGTTGGCAGTAAACAGGGGTGCTGTGGCTTCTTTAAAAGATGTCTTCCTGAATCAGCCGTAGCAACAAAAATACTGTGTGGTTTTGAAATGGCAACTTCCTGGTTCATGCTAGTTGCAGGAACAGCTCTGGCTCTTTCAGGAGGCTGAGCACTTAGATGGGGTCTACGAGCAATGTGTTACAAATTGCTTAATGGTGACACAGACCTGCTGAGACCCTGGAGCTGGGGCAATGTGCATGGCTCTCAGAGGCAGACAACATGCCTCTGCCATGTTGGACTGGGAAGGGTCAACAGGCAGTGCCATGGAGTTGGTCCTAGCCATGCCTGCTTAGCATTTAAAAAAAAAAAAGCTCTCCTGGAAAAAAACCCTACAAATATGGATGCAATAAAGACAAATCCAGATGAAAAAGACATCTAAATGGGTCATGGTGTTGGATAAATGCATGTAAGCTAGGAGAGAGAAGAAATAGTTATAAGAAGAAGTAAATGTTTTTTAAAATAAATAAATAGAAGTTTTCAAAGAGACAGAGTACAGACAGTCATAGATTAAAGGAGTAAAGAAAAAGATGCCATGTAAAGGTGGAAAATAAACAGAGAGTCTAAATTATGCGTATTATTATGTTTTCTTTGAATTTTTTGACTGTGAATGAGCTAAGTACAGAGAGATGTTTCCTTGTACAGGTGACTAAGCTAAACCACCATATATATTTTAAAGGTATCTTGACTTCAAAATTTGGGTCTGAGGATATGTTGCTTTGGAAAAGAGGTTCTGCTTTTGTTTTCACAGAGGATGAGAACCTGTGGATTCCTTCCAGACTAATGTGGTTTGATGGGCCAAGTTCCCCTGAAAGATCTTCGTGAATGCCCCAAAAGAAAATACTTCACCCAACAAAAAGCAGGAAGCAGTTTGGAGAGAACTATGCCCAAATTCCCAAATACTATTTATAAATGTTTGTTTATATTTAAAAGGGGATATGCTATACAGATATAGCTTTGTATTGGTATGGATCTTGGTTTATTGCTACAAATTTAAGGTCAATTTATTTATATGTATATTTCTGCTCTTGATTAATATATTGTGCTTGTGCAGCTCATTTAAAAATGTAATTTATAATTAAGAAATACAGGTGAATAGATATTCATTTATAATAGTCAAGCTTGTTGTCATGTTAGTTAGGTTTTTTAGATATACAGAGATATATTTCAGATAGACAGGTATTCTTTAAACCTTTCAAAGACTAACAGAATATGACTTTTAAAATGTTTTAAGAACTTAGGGCTTTTCATGACAATGAGACACATTTGCTCCTGGCAGCACCAATTTACTTCAAGAGGAAGATGGGCATGTAAGGGGCTCTTTATGGGGTTTGCTAGCCATTTGGGCAAGAAACTTTTCTTTCCTGGACTGCTTGATGTTAATCTTTATGAACTGGACATGCAGGACCACAGAAAAATGACTGCTGAACTTGCCTAAAGGTGAGATGGTCCTTCGGGGTTCCTGCTTCATGAAAGAATCTGCTAGACATTCTGCAGCATACAGAAGAATGCTGTGGGACTATGACATAGTGAAATTATTTAATCACTTTGAAAAAGCCTTTTTGATTTATTTTTGCTATTGTTCTTTTTTCTGTGTTGTTGGAGTTTGGACCTAGGGCTCTGCACATGCCAGACAACTGTTCTGCCACTGAGCAGTTATCAGGGGTTCTTCATCTCATTTCCTTCGAGACAGTGTCTTTCTTTGTGGCTCAGGCTGACCCTGAACTTGTGATCCTCCCACCTCAACTTCCCAAAAACACAGGTCTGCACCACCATGGCTATTTAGTTTTATTTCTTTTTATAAAATTAACACGCGTTTTCTCTCTGACTCAGTAACTGTAGCTCAGAAATTTACCCAAGAGGAAAAAGAAACATGTCCTTATGGAGACTTTAGGATGACAGAATCTCTCTCCATAGTAGTTAAGACTGGAAACAACTAAAAGCATCCATCAATAAATGGAATGATAAGAAAGTATGTAATGCATATTCAATAGACTATCACCCATAAATGAAAGGTAATGGGCTACTGATTTGTTCAATTACTGGCACACACATATACTATAACTCTGTCTTAGAGTTATAGATGTAGCTCAGAGTACAATGTTTGCCCCACAGCTGAAAGAGGTTCTGAGTTAAATCCCCAGCACTCACAAAAATAGTTTTAATAAAATTCACAAAATATAAATATAAACTATGGTGACAAAAGAAGTTTTCTTAGAAGATGTGACCCTTGGTAGTGGATGAGATTCCAGTTATGGGATTCCTTTAGCTGGGATTTATGATAAGAACTTTCCTGAGGAACCTTCTGAAGTTCAGTTTTGGGCACACACTCAGTTGACTCCCAAATTTGAGTTCCTATATTCAGAAAAACTAGGCAGACCCATCTATATGCTTGTACCTGGATCTTACATGTCCTTTGCCTAATGGATTGCTCATTTGGAAGTGACCCAATAAGGAATTGACTTAAACCAAATCTGAGTTATTCATTCATTTCAATTCTTGTGGGAAAGCCTAGCTTAAGAACTCATGAATTATCTTCTCTTTTCCCTTCCTAATATCAGGGCCCATCACTTGGCAACATTTGGCCTCCTCCCTCTGTGAAGAGCCTTCTCTCTGGAACATGAGAACATAATTTAATTGATGCTACTTTGCATTTTCTTTGCTTAATGTGTTGTACGGTAATTCAATTACCAGTGTTAGACAGGTAGAAGATTTCCTCTGTCCATTTATTCACTCGGAAGGAAAAGACAAAATTGAATTTCCAAGTTTATCTAAAAGGAGTAAGAGTATGCGACCATTTCCAGACAAAGCTCTCATTCATTGCAGAGACAAAGAAGGCACAATCTCACAATTGTGGAGAAGAAAAAAATGTCCCAATTCAGAAGCAGAGTGATTCACTTCTAAAACAAGGCAGAACAAAAAGCTTGATAACAATATAAACACAGCCCACAGATCATATCCCTCACTACTCTTAGGAGTTTAAAAACTTGTTTTGCTCAGGACGTGTGTTATAACAAAGGAGAAATGAACCATGTGTTTTAGAAAGTCTTATTTCATGATCAACAGTTACCCAGTGCCATATGGTAATAATGTAGGCTTTCAAAGGCGTAGTGTTTTTCTTTGAATGAATTGCTATGGTGGCATACGAAACCATGAGTTTCATTATGCCATTTTCATATCAAGCAAGTATATTTAAAAATGTAGACTATTCCCCATTAGAAGAGCAGCAGGGATTATAAAGACCCTACACAGTACTAACAGAGTATCCCCTGTCTTGAGCTGTTTAATGACAGGTTCAAACCTTCTGTACCACTTCACAGAACTACTGGGGTCATAGAAAACAACTGTCTCCTGCCAGACATGCTTTCTCTATCATTTTATCCTTGCTTATTTTTCCATTATATATAACTATAATTAACTTAAGAAAAGTACATAAAAGTTTGATGAGAAAAGTGTGTTTTCTATGGCCACTATGAACTAAGTACACTTAGGTCTGAATAGGTAATGGATCCTCTGTTTAAGCATAAGGGAATCCATCTCTCGGCTCAGCAAAGCACAGTGGGTGCTGGCTACTGCCTAGCAAATGGAAACATGTGATTTAGGTTGCCACAGTGCGAGAGGGTAGATTTCAAATATGGACTTTGTCATTCTTCCTTTATTTTGACTGCGGAATGGACCGCAAGTCTTAATGCCAGCTGACAACTACATGGTACGAACTCACTAAGTGTCAACCTCTGTCAGCGTGTCACACAGAAAAACTAGGAGATTGCATAATTCAGGTCAGTATACTCATGCTCAAGCCGGTGTTTCTAGCAGCTCTGATTATGACATGGAAGATATCAGCTCTTTTCTCATTGCAAGTTTGATTTTGAGAAAGGTCCAAGGGTAAAACAAGTAAAACAAAATAAAAGCAACCATCGTGTTTGCTACATTAGTAGGATGGTTGAAAAAAAATATGTATGTGTCTTAAGGACAGCATTTAAAAATCTCAAACACTGAATGTAAAGGAATTTTGCTTTTTAATGCTGAGACTTAAATTCAGCCCTTTATGCATGTTGGGCAGCTAACTGCTTTACCACTGAGCTATAGCCCCAGATTGTGCTTAAGCTTTTACAGTGTGAGAGAGGAATAAAGACCTGGGAAGGAGATGCTATTTGATTTAGGATTTTTAGAGCTGGCATCTGGCAGCATCTTTTCACATACTTTCTTATTGTAGTACGGGGATGCTACAGTATCTGGATTCATTGATTGTTGATGACATAGCACAAATACAGCGTGTCTCCAATGAACCAAACATTTTATTTCATTCATTGAAGGTGTACTGTGTCTGGGCCACGGTCCAGGGCGTTAGTGCAATGGCAGAGGCCCTGATAAAGTGCCTCAGGGAGCTTACCTTCCTGTAGGGTAGACTAGACAGCTGCAGACAGATACCTACTACATGCATATTTGCTATATGGTTATATGCCATGGAGTGAAATATGGCAGAGAAATACAAGGGGAAAACAAGAAGCGGTGTAGGGGGGATGCTATGTCAATGATGGTGCTGAGGAGAGGGAGCTCCATATAGAGGCATGAAGGCAGTGAGATTAAGGGAATGGCTAGTTGGTGGGAATACGTGGAGTCAGAGGGCACTTAGTGAGATTGGATGTAAAGTGTCCGCCTCAAGGCTCATGTGTTAAAGGTTTAGTTCCTATGTATTAGGCTATGGCTTAAGCACTGACCTAATCAATTATTGATGCATTGATAATTTGGTGGCATTGGAACGGAGTGTAGAAACCCATTGATACATCCCATTTGGGGAAAGTAGTTCACAGGAAGTGTAACACCGAAGGGTACCCCTTCCTTGGTCCTTTCCGCTTGGTAATTTTGTTTCCTAACCACTATGGCCCCCCTTCATTGCATGGTCCAAGTGACACGATCTGCCCCTTCTTAGGCCCAAGAACAGTGAATCCAGCAGATTGTGGAGTGCAAACGGGAACCGTGAGTCAGATGAACCCCTTCAACCCTTAAAGCTGTTTATGTCAGGTAACTTGTAGCAGCAGAGGGCTGATGATACAATGGCGTTTCAACGGGACATCAGGGAAGCAGTGAGGCTTGGCAGGCCGAGAGGAGGATAGAGGAGGCTATGGGGTGAGAGCGGCTCCATCTTGAGGGCAGTGTCCACTCAGGAATGGGAGAGAATAGCAGCTGTTGGCTGTCAGGCTAAAAGTAGCTTGCTGCCTCATGTAGAGAAACATGGTCCAGGCTATGGCTGTCACAACAACCAGGGTAAAACACGTGCTGAATTGGACTTAGACGCAGAGAAGGTGACATTTTCTTTAAATTTACTTAAAGGAAATACAACAGGTCAGTTTTGGAGGGTGGAAAATGGGCTAGGTGAGGAAGAAGGAAAGGAAGGATGACCTAAAGATTCTGGTTTTAGTCAAAGGCCACCGATCTGGGGTAGCAGTTCTTCCGTTAAATCCCTTCTCTTCTATCTCAAAGGCAAGCTTGAATAGAGGGTCTATTAAATGAAATCATTCTTGGCTGTTCTGTTAAAAAGATGATGGACTGAGTACATCTACTGCCTGGAAAGAAATCCAGTTTGTACTTAGTTCATTTGAGAAATTGCTCTTGAACAGTTACCCTTATATACATTCTGCGTGTAATGCTGACAGGTTCAATTTCTGCTCGGGTTAATGGCCACATAAATGTCTTTACACAAGTTAAGCTTGCTTGGAGGCAGGAATGATTTCTAATTTCTCCCCCTATGTTTTGCATTGCTGGATAGGGTTTTTTTTTTCTTTTGAACAGAGGCCTCCCCTTGTACTGGGGGGTAAATCTAATTAACATTAATGAGAG
This sequence comes from Ondatra zibethicus, assembly GCA_004026605.1. Taxonomy (NCBI): domain Eukaryota; kingdom Metazoa; phylum Chordata; class Mammalia; order Rodentia; family Cricetidae; genus Ondatra; species Ondatra zibethicus. The sequence goes on along the minus strand of PVIU01001928.1, from coordinate 69,642 downwards.
TTGCGTGTGCATATTGACAGGATAATAAACCTTTTAGGATGGCTCTTCCTCTCTTGCACTGCCACTCCTCCACCGCACGCTGCCTGATTACTGCACTGGGCCGTGACACAAGCCCAGGCAGGAGAACACATACTCGGCGGAAATTAAACAGAAGAACCTGCCTTTATGTATACTTTTTCCTTATGCTAGGGAGAGGAGAAAGGGGCCAGAGGACATCATAGCCAACAGACTGTGGTTCTCTTGAGGGGAGCATTTAAAAAAGGTAATTTCCCCAGACTCAATAGGGCTATGGCTTTTTAAAAAATTGATGATACTCATTACATATAATTCTAATTTTCACTGTAAGCAAATTGATAGAGAATTGAGAAATTGCCAGCCGTCAATAAGAACTGGGTGACTTCTTAAGCTTTTTAGTTAATATGATAAGGAAGGTAAGATGGTTTATAAATTTATGAAGAAGCTGCTGGAAGGGCTTGGACTTCCTGCGTTGGGTCACCCACATGTCTAAACATTTCCTTGTTCTTAAGGTGACAAGAAATTGATTTTACTTTCTATTGCTTTATCAAATTAAAGTGTCCTATATGTGATATGAGCACTGATGTCCTTTTTATCCTCTTAGAAGAACTGTGCATTTTTCCTAATAGTGAGGTTTATTTAGTAGCATTCATAGAAGTTGACATAAATACTAATATAGTTTAAAGTGGATGGGTGTCAACAGCTCCCAAATACAGTTGTGCCTTCCTTAGCTAGATGTTCAGAGACTGAGGGTTCAATTTTGTTTTATAAGGCTGGCTCAGAAATGGAGTCAGAGGTGTGAATTCATTTTTTTTTTATTTCTCTCCTAAGACTTGAGAGGTTGAGAGTCTTAAGGGGAAAATGTGATACTGTAGAAATATTGAAAGCTGACAGGTTTGTTCAACTCTAAACTTTTCCTCTTTTGGGTGGCATGGGTTTAATCCATCAGTTAAGAGAGCTTGACCCATTTAGCCATGCAACAGCTAAACCCTTAATCCCAACAGATTCATTTTACAGTTCAGATCTGGCCACTGATAGCACGCTAATTCAGAACCACACAGGTCAACGTGGTAGAGCAAAGAGGCCTTAGTCTCTCCTCTCCCGAGAACTTCAGGAAAAAAAAAAAGACTTCTTTATCAGGATGGGTGCAAAGATATCTAAGATCTTACTATTTATTGTTCTATTTACTGATGAAATTTTCTGTGTCTTTATCAATAAGTTTTTTAATATCTAGCAAGATGTTTACTATTCTGAGAAGGAAATGATAATACCATCAAGCATTTTCTCTCTTCTTATTTAATATATTTTAGTTCTTTTGAGCTATGGTATCACAGGGTAGCATAGGCTGATCTCAGACTCCTACATCATCCTCCTACATTAAGGGGTTACGGGGTGGGGATGGGGAGTGCACCATACTTGGCTTCAAAGCACTGTCATTCTTGATTCTTTCTTTAAATCAACAATCTTTAAAAATACGAACGTTAATTTAAAAAATGGGGATAATGAAAACGGACTGTATAACTATCAGTACCTGCACTTATTTTGAACCCAAAACATTCATAGATATAGTAAAAAAAAAAATGATACTGTAGATCAAAAACTTGCCTGTTAAAAAGGAAACTTGTATTTTTAATACAGGACATTTTTCCAATAGATTACACAGACTCAATTCTGTGTTTATAAATAGCAGAATAGACTGTCATAAGCGTAGGGTGGTACTCATCACTGTGTAAGCATCAACTTATTATTCTAATCTCGCGCTCACGCACAGGTTCTCCGGCGATTCCCACGGTGAAAGCATGTGCACAGCCTCTGTGCCGCAGTCACAGGAGGTGCCCAGCAAACAACTCTAGTGAAAACAAGAATCACCCGGTAGGGTAGGACTGTTAGCCTTACATCTGTTGTAAAGGATGATGTAAACCCAGGGAGATGGAAACCCAGGGCATCTTAATGAATTTCCCTAAGTCCGAAGACATGAGGTGATTCTCCTTCAGTGTTTCTGATGCTGTACTGAACACAGAATAAAATGGCATCACTGGAGTAAGATACCGTCCTCCCCAGAGTTCTACGTGTGAAATATGGACTCTCTCTTGATTTGATGAGATTAAATACTCCCTGTTTTCTCATCATGTTCTCAGAATATACCAAACATATGCAACACTTTTTTGTAAACTATTACTCCTTTACAATACGGTTCCATCCATTCCTCTTTTTTTCTTCCTGTATTTTTGTATTTTACAAGTTGCCGCCTTCTAACTATGTAAGAGTCACTTCAGCAAGGGCCTATGGGTGACATAAAGGTAAACTGGGCATACTTTTTGGCTGTGTTCTCAACTCAGAGCCTGAATTAAAAACATACACAAATAATAACTGCGGTAAAAAATCATGGGTGGTAAGTCTAACGAGAAGCTGTAGAACAAATTCAGGAGCACCCAGGAAAGGTGAGGATAGTATTTAGGCCGGATCTTGAAAGAATATTTGATTTTTGAACCAGGGTCTCCCTAGGTATCCCAGGATGATGGTCTTAATCTCATGATCCTTACACTCCATTCCACTTGAGTCTCCCTAGTGCTAGGATTACAGCCGTACCCAGATGAATGAGTTTAATAAATAGAAATACGGGCAACACACTTCTGCCAAATACAAAATCAAATGTAGCATCCATTTTGGCTGAGAGCATACTTTTACATAGATATACACAGCTGATGTAAGTGTAAGTGATAGAAGTCTTTAGGAGAAAACTTTAGAAGAGTCTTATAAACATTCATACATATTCATTAGTGTGTGTGTGCATGTGTGCGCGCGTGTGTGCGTGCACGTGTGTGATTATTCAACTACCACTTAACGGAAAGGAAAGCACTATTCTCTCAACAGGTAAAGTTGAAATAATAAGAATTATTACAAAGAATTCATGTGTTCAGCACTGAATTATCTTTACCATAAAAAAGAATGTCAAGTTGTATACCAAGAGAGACATTTATAAGAATAAAACAAATATATCACATGTATATGTATAAGGGCAGTCATGAAATATGAATTTCACCATTGTGTGGGCAGGCATGCTTTATATATATGTGTGTATATCTATGTCATATATATATGGAAAAGTATGTATATATGAAAAACATTTTAATGTTTACCCACAAAGCTGATATGGTGATTACCTTTGGAAACAAGTCTAGAACTTATATTCTGTCTCATTTGGAATACAAAGCCAGATAATACATACTTTATAAATAATTAAATACACATAAAATAACAGGTCAGGGCTGTGCAGGCATGAGAAGGGACCCAGCTGGCTCAACCACACTCCTAACCCACCTTGCTTCTTCTCCTAACCCAGTGGCTGTGCTTTTACCTGGTTGTGAAATAGTTTTGACAAAGTCTCTGTCAGGCCATTTGAACTAAAATTGAGGAAGGACCAGACTGTGGAGAGATGGACTCTCTCCACTCATAGTTTAAAGCCTTATCACTTAAGCATCCTTACGCCAACTTACACAGATGAGGGGAGGTGGCGCATTCTGACTACAGCACTTCCCCGTGTCACCAAGTGTTCTGAGCTGTCATCTTGCTCTTCAACAGATATTGGAACCATTCCTGCTAGTTTACTATTTTCTGATGCAGAAATCCTTCCCGTTGTCTCCTCAAGAGCATCAGGTAATTTGGACCATTTTCCTAGGAATATTTTCTGCCAATTTATTGCATTTACAAACTCTACTTTTAAGTTAAGTTGCCTTCTGTCACCAGTAAAACTTACAAAGTACCTCATTGTTTATCTTTTCGCATCCAAGGAAGCCAATCCATGCTTATTTCTCAGAACGATTTTCCCCAATCTGGAAATTTATCAAGATAATTTCCCTTTAATTTTACCATATCACACTAGTTTTCAGAGGGTGGATAGATATGAAAATGCCGGTAATAATAATGTGCTATGACACTAATAATGTGCTATGATAAGCTGTAGTAAGGGCTTCCCTGAGATGCAGACTGGTTTCGGGAAACTGACAAATGAATGGCCAATTTAAATAGAGGGTTCTGTAGTGTATGTGGTAACAAAGCTTCTGTGTTACAGGGATAAGGAATGATGGAAGTGGGTACCAGAAATGATGGTGGCTGTCCTTCTCTGGGACCCACGTTCTAACTGCCGACCCTTGTGATGGTGGGATTCAGGGAACTAAATCACCTGGGTGCTCCCCTGATGGTTCCATGGGATGTGGCAGCATGTGGGATATTGTGTGCTGCAGAGGAGGGCGTCACATACTGCCCCGCCCCACAGAGAGGAACAGTGAGACTAGACGCTGATGGACATGTTTCTATCCTCCCAGTGATGGCGAACTTTGCTCTGTCAACCTGCCTCATTCAGGGATGTTCAGGACAGTGGCTTGTGGTCATTGGGGACCCGGTTACTATCTAGTCTGTGGAGGCCCTGAATGAGGCAGAGTGGGGAGGAAGGGTGAATGCTTTTGCTTTTGGAACTCGGACATGTACATCTTCCTGGCCTTAGACATCACAGCTCTAGGTGAGGAGGCATTTCGATTACATTACAGGACTGACATCAACTTCCAGTCCTTTTCAGATCTTTGACCTTCGACTAAGAATTGTCACCAAAGATTTTCAGGCCTTTGGACCCAGACTAAAATTTTCCCCAGCTTCCCTTAGCTGGTAGATGACACAAAGTCTCAGCCTACAGAACAATAAGCAAATCGCCCGAATGGTGTCTATCGTATGCATCTCAAGAGAACCCCAACTAGTGCACTGCTTCCACCTAGACACAAAAATGGCTTTCCTGGGGAAGAGAATCTATTGAAGCAGGTACAGAACCGGGTGTTTAGTTGAAGAAGGATGCTTTAAAAAAAATCCCACACTAGCTCAAAATTGAGAATAATAGACCGTTATTTATTTAGGGGTAGACTCACAAGTCACAATCCTCTGCTGGAATGGAGAACAGCAACTGAATCCGGCAGCCAGAAAAGAGGCCAGATGTACGTTTTACATCAGCAGAAATAGTATATGCGGTCCCGCCCAAGTGGGGGGGTAACTTAAAGGCTACTGGCTGCAGGAATTCCTACAGCATTTAGTGAGCTAAAGAGCAGAGAAGATCACACCTCTGTGAAGTCTGTGAGCATTTGATAGAGGGTTCAGGTTCTGGGTGGTGAGGTAGAGAAAAGAGCTGTACCTGGAATTATGATTACTGTTGTTATCCTATCCACAGAGCTGCGTATGGGGCCTGGAGAAACTTACTATGCTAAATTATTGAATCCCTAGGGTGATAGAACCTGCAGAACGTCAGTCCACGAGGAAGCTAAACCACAGCTGAATATCAGTGGTAAAGTCTTTACGTGGTTGTTCATCCATTTCTACAGTCTGTGAAATAGCATACTTTTAAATTGTATGCATGCATGTGTGTGCATGTGCAAACAGGTGGAGGCCAGGGGTCGATGTCAAGTGTCTTCATTGATTATTCAGTTTAAGAGTTAGGGACTCTCAATGAATCTGCAGTTTTAGCTAGGCTGACTTTCAGTCAGCTTCAAGGATCTGCTTATCTTTGTCCAATCCCCATCAGGGTTCAGGTTATAGGTGCATGCTGTCATGTGCAACTTTTATGTGGGTGCTGGGATCTGAACTTGTTTTACGTATGTGCAATAATAAATATATACACATATAACTTTTATGTAAACATATATAACTTTTAATAATATATGGAGTATACATAATAATGAGTGTATTGTGATTTCTTCATATGTATGCAAATACAGCAAGTCTTGATAAAAGTCACCTCTCCATTGTGTCCTTTTAAATATTAGAATGATAATCCTCAGTATCAGAGGTAAGTTTTGAGAAACTTTTAGGAATCTCTGAATGGACTCTGTGCCTTGGTCTAGTCAACTTGATTGGTGAGAAATCATTAGCAGTCACAGCTCTAAGAGGAGACAAACAGAACACCCTCCTCCTCATTACTGACCATTTGGACACAGCCTCGTAGGTCTTCTATGCTCAAATACGCTGTACCAAGGATTCCTGGATGCTCTCGTGTTTCAGCATATGGGAGAGCCTGTGCAGCAAAGCTACACTTTGCGCTACAAACTATATTCTTAGACATCAAACTGGTTTGTTCAGGAAATAATTATTCCCTCAAATATTTCAATGATTATTCTTACAGATTGAATCTGCGCAACCAACATTGAGATTATTTTCATACTTCCTAGAATATAAGCTCTGGTGTCAACATTATTAACCTATTTTCAAGAGCATGAACTTAATGATTCTTTAATTATGATTAAATTTTGAAGTGGCTGTAAGTAATTAAAACATAAGCATGTGCAGTCCTAAATACCTTTACAATATGCATTTCACTTGGCATCAGAATGAGGATATAAAACTGACTTTCAGATTTAACAGTATTTTTCCCTTTCTATTTTAAGAAACAACAATTTGAAGATACTTACTTCCTTGCTTCTTTGAATAATTTATGACCAAATATTTTTCCAAGTCCTTTATCCCTTGTGGTAGTATTTTGCCTCTGAGTTCCTTATCTAATTGTTGTAAATGACAATGCGAATTATGTGGACAGAATGACAAGAAGGAAAAACTTATTACCTGCAGTTTAATAAATATCTCCACAGCTAGAGCAGCGGTTGAAATATCGAAAGTCTTGAGTGTGAGTTGGTAAGTAGCCACTACACTACTCCCTCTCATAGGATGTTAGAAGTCACTCTGGCCTGCACCAAAAGGCCATACAGTTCATTAAATATTGCTCCTTACTGTATGAATCCTATTTAGTCTTTTATATCTCAGAGGCCATAATTTTTTAATACAAGCTGGGTACTTACACAAAAACTAATCAAAATGAACAAGAACAATGACCCTGGGTGCTTACACAAAAACTAATCAAAATGAACAAGAACAAAAACCCCACAACAACATGACAGTACTCAAAGGAAAGAAGGGGCTATTTCTAGGAGAGAGAAGCCTGAGAGGTCCTCTGGGGAGTACAGAACACAGATTGGCACTTAGAGATCGAGGCATGACTATTCACTCAAGAAGGAAGATTTGGACTGCGTTTCAGCCAGGAACTGGGAGGCTGTGCTGAAGGAATAGGCGTTGCTGACATTTTTGGAATCTTTTAACATCATTGAGGGTAAAGGCTAGGACATCTTTTGTTTTTTTGATGGGGCAGTCTTTTGATTTCTCTTCTCAGTGCTATGGGAGGATTGGATCTGGGCACTTGCTCATTCTAGGCCAGACTTCTGCTAAGCACTAAGCTTGCAGCTCAGCTCTAGAAGAGTCTATTGAAAAAGGAGAATTTAACAGCAAGATTGCCCACTGTGCAGGTGTAAGGGCCAGATTCCTGAAATTTGCACTGGGAGTGGAATGCCAATCCTAATTATGGGACATGGATGCAACACTCCGGGACCTATGCAGTCACAGGAGCCTTCAAAGAAACAGAGGCAAACCAAGCACTGAACGTCCTTTCCATGACCTAGGCATAAAGGACAGACATGGACTTTGGGAGTTCATCACTATGACAGTATAACCGTAAAGACTAAAGACATCCCCAAGGAATCAGAGGGATAAGAAGGAAGGGAAACTGGACTCTAGACTGGGCTCATTAGAGCAGGGGAGGCCACGTTAAAAAAATGCATAAATGATTTTGGTTAAAATAACCGAAGTGATCAAACAAAGGATGCAAGGAAGACCCCAGTCTGGAGAAAGAATGGGTGGATTAAAACACCAAATAAACCTTATCAGGGAAATTTATAGTCACTGAAACAAAGGCAAATGAGTTTAAAAGCAGATCAGTAAACAGGTAGAGAGAACTGTGATTGCAAAGATGTATTTAAGGAAAACAACCAGAATGGAGCAGAGAGAAAAAATAATTAGAATATAAAATATATATTATATATATACTTATAAATACAAGAAATATACATATACATATACATACATATGTCTACATACACATATATACATATATGTATATATATATTATATCCTCAACAAAAGGATCTAGAACAGAGAGAACAGGGAAGATGTGCTAGGTGCACAGCAAGATTTAATGAATAGTCCAGAACTTAGAGATACTGTGCCCTCGGATGAGATGACATAATATAGGACTTGCAGGTTCAAACCTGAACACGACCCGCACCACGGCTTGAAGGCATGCTGAGAGTGATTTGTAGTCTGGACTTCTTTAGACTCACCCTTCTCCTCATCCCCAACCAGGCCCATTCTTATAGCCTTTCTCTTCCTTTTCTTCCTCTTCCTCCTCTTCTTTTTTCTCCTTCCCCCCTCTCCCTCTAATTCTCTACTAAAATTTGGGTGATGGCAACTCTTGTCTTTCCATCTATTCTGGAGAATAACCATGGAATGATTTATTTTTCCCTTTCTCACACGGCATATCCAATCCATCTGGAAAGTTAGATGAGTCTATCTTTAGAATATAGCCAGAATCTTACCAAGCCTACAAAACATTGTTATATTGATTTCTAGACTCTGGGAGCTCTAATCTGGGTGACTTCATTGCCTTCCATATGTGTGCATGTGCGTGCATGTGTGTGTGTGTGTGTTCAACATGACAGTCCAGTAATCTTAAAAAAAAAGAGTTGGGCAGAATTACATTTTTCCTGTAGAGGAGGGATCTTGACAGCTATCCAGGGACTTTGAACTCTTTCTATCTATGTAGTTCATGGGTTCATTTTCACTGTTGCCAAGTCACCTTTCCAATGGAGCCTCCCTTACTTCATGCTCTGTCTCAGCATTAGCAATTCCTTATACCTTGTTCTATTTTAGTGTGTAACATAGACTGTTTTCCTCTGTACTACATAATTTATCATGGCCGTTTGTTATTTGAGTTCTCCTGTGTGTCAAAGACTAGACAAGGATTTTTGTTCAGTAGAGAGATTTTCAGCATTTAGTACATAGCCAATAATAGATAATCAACTGAGCCAGTGATTGGAGAGAAGCTAAGTGTATTCTCTGTGACCCAGGATAGAGCTTTCTCCTATGTGTTTAGAATATGGCACTAGGCAAGCAAGTCTAAACTGTATACATAAAAAGTCATGTGACACCATAAGGAAAAATCACTGGGATTTATTTGTTTTATATTCCTAAAGGAACAAATCAGTTTCCCATTCTATAAAATTTGTATATTAAAATTTGTATATTAAAATACAATTTGTATGTTAAAACCATTATTTTTAAATTAGGTGCATTTTAAATCATCATCATTGTCATTGTCGTCGTCATCATCATTGTCATCGTTATCACCATCATCATCATCATCATTTTTCTGTTGATGGATTCCCTGCAGAATCACATAACAGCATCTTTAAGAACGCTCAGGTAGAGCAGAGACTACCAGCACAAGGCAGATATTCTGCTATTTTCCCCGTAGCCCTGTGTCCCTTTACTCAGGCAAGCACTTGTCATTGTATTTTGAAAGTATTATAGAAACCAGGGCAAAAGAAGTGAACACTGAGACTCGGACTTAAGTCACTGCTATGAAGAACACTAACTTCAATAAATTAATAAAATTAAACTATGACCACAAAAGGGTTCTTCTGGTGGAGTCGGTTGGCAGCTGTTAGCCTGGGGGTCCTGTAACTAATCATGTTTGCAGTCCCCATGGTGGACACTCTGTTCCTTTGCTCCTTCAGCATATGTCTAGAGTAAAAACGGACTTATTCTCCTTAGTTCAGTTGACATGCCTGGGGAATCTAAAAAAGCTAAGGTCAAAATATACAGAAATTAATAGATCATGGGGGAAGGAGAAAATCAATTTTGCTGTTGGAGTGTTTTACTATGTTGCCTGCCTTCCTCAGCTGCAGGTGCCCCTGGCTATACGGTAGTGCCGAATGGTTAACCCTTGGTCACTGCTCTTTCTTGAGGATCTTTATTTACACTTTGCTGGCCTATTCTGCTTAGAGGACGCAGCTTCAAACCTTCAGCAATATTCCCTAGGCAACCTGCCACCTTTTGAGAAAATGGACAGGCTGCAGTGAACTCGAGAGCGCCCTCAAGTGGCTCTTACCAGAAATAAGCTCCGGGGAGCCCTCCCTTTGCAGAGCTCTCTCTAGACCTGTTTATCATTAAGACCACAACTGCATTTGAATGTAAGGACTACACATAAGACAACAACCACAAACGGCGGCTTCTTTTATAAGAAAAAAAAAAAGAGATTCTTTTCTTCAGTGCTTTAACTGTGGAGAACTGCCCAAGATTATTAATTGTTATTAAAATTAGCTTCATTTGTGCCCCGCCCCCTCATTTTCTCAAGGCAATTATTAACCCATAGAAAATAAAGTTGTCTGCATGGCATAGTCTAAAAATGCAGGCTGAGGCAAACCAAATTCCTTTCTTTAGTGGAGGCATACAATGTCCACCCCCCAAACTAGGACAATGCACCACTTATGTTTTATATTGCAGTGTGACTTCCAGCCTTTTCCAAAAGCCCCTTTCACAAAACTGATAGATTATTCTCCCTATTAAAGAGTCTTTTATTCTGGGTGCCAGACCTGGTTCTCCCAGTTGAAATATTGCTTTAGCTTTTTTTTCCCCCTACCATGGTGGCATTTCACTGCTGAATAAAATTACAAATTGTACACCCAATTTTCCAGGACACAGAAAAGTCTCAAAGGGCCTGAAATGGGCACAGAAAGAGATATGTTTGTTTGTTATTCTTAATAGACCTGGTGGGGACCCATGGACCCTTGCAAACTTCTATCTAGCTAGATGCTGTATAGAGAAACGAGTGTTATGTAGGAAGCACGAGTTATAGGCTTGTGCTGGCGACTAAACACCCATCTCATTAGTGGCACACAGTGAACACAAAGTAAACACGTCACAATAGCTGCCACTTACTGTTTTTTGTCATGAGTTTGATGTAATTAGCCTTAACATGTTGTAGGGAGGGCTGCTTGTTTGTCCCAGCTGCCCAGCTAGCTTAGCCCCAAAATAAACACACAGAAACTGTATTAATTAAATCACTGCTTGGTCCATTAGCTCTAACTTCTTATTGGCTAACACTTACATATTAGTTTAACACATTTCTATTAATCTGTATATCACCACAAGTTCGTGGACTACCAACAAAGTCTCAGAACATCTATCTCTGGTGGCGGGTCCATGGCGTCTCTCTCTTACTCTGCCTCTCTTCCTCCTAGTATTCAGTTCTGTCTTCCCCACCTACCTAAGTCCTGCCCTATCAACTAGGTCAAGGCAGTTTCTTTATTCATTAACCAATGAAAGCAACACACAAACAGAATGACCTCCTACACCATTAATATCTTGAGTATTTTGCAAAGTAGGAATGTTCTCATTTTAAAATGGAAGGAAAGTAGAGGTCCATTTGCCCAACTAATAAGGGAACTGGTTAGAATTCGAATCTGGGTCTTTCTGTCTTCCTCCCTTCCTCAAAACACCTGCTCTCCCGTTTGGACCTCCCAAGTGGGGTTATACTATGCACCCTCACCACATTTGCCTGAATCCAGGTGAGCTATTATACTTTCATGGAATAGCAGGGATGGGTTCGTTATTTTTCTCATTGCTGTGTCGAGATACTTGACAAAACCAAATTAAAGAAATGAAAGTTGATTTGGCTCACAGCTCAAGGGTACAGTCCACCATGACAGGAAAGGCAGGGGCATGAGACAGCTAATTAAACTGTGTACCTAGTCAAGAAGCAGAGAGATGAACGCTTGTATCCAGTTTGCTGCTTCTTTTTATTCAGTTCAGCACTCCAATTCATAGAATGGCACCTCCTTTCAGTTACAGTGGGTATTAAGACTTCAATTAACCTAATCTAGAAGCTGACTCATAGGCACGCCTAGTTGTTTGCTTCTTAGGTGATGGCAATCCTGACAGGTGGGCAATCAATATTAACCATTGTACAATGTGCCCCCAAGTTATTTTATCTCCATCTTATATCTCCCACCTGTACAAGGATGGCATCATTATATATCATCTTAGACTCCTTCCAGCCATAACTATTCTGCTATCTAGACTATAGATCCAGTTTTGTTTGCTGCAAACATCATGGAAAGCTAGCTAGCCTAGTTCTGTATGAGCGTCCAATTACTCACATGGCCAGAGCCAAGTCCTGTGGGCACTAGAGACTAACAGAGAGCGAGACAGTGTTTTGTGTGGTCCAGTGGCTATCCTCAGAGTACCGGTGATATTGGATGGGTCTGCAGTGTCTCAGACACGACACAGAAAGAAGTCATAGGTCTCCCTACAAGTTCACTGCAGAATCACATCTTAAGTGGAGTTTTGCTCTGTGGCCAGGCACGGAGGCAATGGAAGAGATTCCTTCAAATATCCGTGGTGGAAGAAGTGACTGTGGTCACTGAGAAATCGGGGTCAAGATTTAAAGTCATTCGTCCAAGTTCACAATCACTTCACCCAATGCTTAGCCTTAGATCATAAGAGCAATATTGTAATAATGAATTCCAGAGAGAGCCCAGCTTTAAGTAGACTGAGAACTCTTACTCTAAAATCCTGAAGGCCAGAGGGGTCCAAACCCCAACTTCAAAGTGCCTAGTGACACCTAGTGGGACCTCAAAGTTGACTCCTGGGATGGCTGCGGTGAAAATGCAGCTGTGCTACAGCCGTTTGATAAAAACACCTTTGGGGATGGGGGTGGCTCTTTGGATAAAATGAAGCATGACAGAGGACCTAGGTTTGGATTTCCAGAAGACAGGTGAAAGCCGGATGGGCATGGCTGACACTTGACTCTCAGCATTGTGGTAGCAGGGCAAGGGGCCGCTAGGAAGTTCACTGGTGAGATGTGCCAGCATTGGCAATCCCAGGTTCTGCTAGACATTCCCTCATAAACGAAGTGAAGAGTGATGGGAATCAATGGCACCTGGCTTCCACATGCATGTACATACAGGTGCACACACATATGAACATGTAGACAAACATACACACCACACATCCATGTTAAAACAAAACAAAACTCCCTTCCAGCTTTGGGTAGAAGTGGTACACAAAACATAAATAACTTATTGAGACTTGGGCCCCATCTCTACCATGTCTCATTATGTGTGGGCAAATCTGCTAAAATGCAAAACGCTCCTAGTCTCAAGCATCTTGGCAAGGCAATCTTCAACTCCTACTAAGGCCAGTGTTTGCAAGTAGCAGCTCTAGAGCCAGAATCGGGAGAAGAAAAGACAGAGGACTCCATGACCTGCTGCCCTTGAGTTCTGTATTTCCCCCTTGTTCAATCCCCATTTCCAGTCTCCATGTTCTCTTCCCGCTCTTTGACTTCTGTCTCCACTGTCACATTCTAAGCCGGTGTCATCCTGGAGGTGCAGCTTCCCTTAGGAACGATGGCTTTGTAGACAGCAAGGCAATGTTGTGATACATGATGTGGGTTATCCTAATCCCATGTCAACATCCCATTCATGCTTCTCCAATGACTTAGGATAAACCAAACTCCTTGTCTTGTGCCACGAGGTCCTCTGGAGTCATAAACTCCACTAGCTAAACTCATCTAGGCCACCTTTCCTACCATAGCTTTGGTGGTGGCCTGGTCTTTTCCTCTCCTCTGTGTGGTCCATGTTCTTCCCCATCAGGGCAGCTCTGCCTAGACCCACCCTTCACTAGGGAACTCTTGTTTGCTCATTGAGACATTCTTCTTATCTTGCATTTTATCTTAGATTAGAAGACACCTGTTCCTAAAGGATTGTTTTCACAAACTTATCAGGTGCATCTTTCTCATCCTTAACCTCTTTCCAACAGAAAACTGATGGTTTGATTCATACTGCTTACTGCCAATTTTCTTATTCATTACTGTTTATCATTATTAATAATATTATTATTGTGCGTGTGTTATATGCCCACATATACATGAGGCAGCACTGGTATGCAGGTCAGACAACAGGAATATTCCCTTTTTATTCTTCACCTAATTTTTGAGATAAGGTCTCCTGCTGACTTAAAGCTTGGTGTTTTAGCTACTCTGTCTGGCCGGGGAGTTCACAAGATCTGCCTTTCTTTGTTCCCTAGTCCTGGGGATAAGGCCGAATGTGGTCATGCCTGTCTTTTATGTGGAAGCTGGTGATTTTAATTCAAGCCCTCATGCTTTCATAGCACTTTTAATGACTGACAAATCCCTCCATGCCCTATAATAATAAAATGATAATAATACTAATTATTATTACTATTATTATGTTGTTGTTGCTGTTAGAGACAGAGATTTTTGAAGCCTCAAACTTACTATGGAGCTCCGGATAACCTTGAATTTCTGATCTTCCTGCATCCACTTCCAGAGTGCTGAGAGAGCAGGCATGCACAACCATGCTTTGTTTATGTGTGCTGAGGGCTGAACTACGGGCTTTTTACATGTTAGCTAAAATTGTATTACATGAGTTGGGCTTGTAATTTTTATATTTTGACTTTCCACCTCTGGACCCAGAACCTAGCATGAACCCCTTGTGCTGGTTTGAATAGGTGTGAACCCCATAGAGTCATGTACTTGAGTGCTTGGCCCATAGGGAGTGACACTATAAGGAAATGTGGCCTTGTTGGAGGAAGTGTGTCACTGTGCAGGCTGGCTTGTTGGAGGAAGTGTGTCACTGTGCAGGCTGGCTTGTTGGAGGAAGTGTGTCACTGTGCAGGCTGGCTTTGAGGTCGTATAAGCTCAAGTCTGGCTAATGTCACACAGTCTTTCCTTTTGTTGCCTGTGGATTAAGATGTAGGACCCTCAGTTCCTTCTTCAGCACCATGTCTGCCTGCATGCCATCATGCCCCACCATGATAATGGACTAAACCTCTGAAACTGTAAGCTACCACCAATTAAATCTTTTCCTTTTTAAGAGTTGCCAAGATAGGACACAGCACTGAGTAACATTTATTCATCCTTATTAGAAATGTCTTATAGATATTTATTGAGCATGTACTATGTGACAAAGTTACAAGTTGAAGATATGAACAAGGAACTATCCCAGGGAAGACATGTTTATGAATATCTACACTGAAACACAAAGGACCCACAAGCAGCATAAAACAAATGCATTTTTAAGGGAGGGGTGGGTAGGCTTGGGAACAGGCTGTAAAGGAAGTGATGTTTGTCTCAGCTGAAGAGATGAAGGAAAATTTCACAAGGCCTGACATAGTAAAGTGTTTTGTAAGAATATTTAAGGTTCAGGTCAGCTCAGGGCAGGCAGCTCTGAGATGAACTGTGAGGTCTGACTGGATGGACCACAGAAGCTTGGCACAGGAAGTGATGGTTTTAGGTTCTTCAGTGTCCTGTGACAGGTATGTGAGCATGGGCTGTACTCAACAAAGAGAGGCAGGTTTAGGTGGGTTTGGGCTGAAGGGAAGGAAGAACATGGTTGCTTCTGGAGACATAAACAGCAGCTGATCTTTGTATCTAGAGAATGGAGTATATTGGATTTAGGAAGCTTAATGTTCAGGAATGTTATACAAAGAGACTGTTTGAGCAAGAAGCCAAAGCAATGGATTATTGAGCAAGAAGGGAGGATTCTGACTAGGATGAGGTGGTCGGGTGATAGCTCAGAGCTGGAGAGAGAGATGAAGTTAATGTACAGTAATTCTAGTGTCTATTGCTGGATATGCTTTCCTGTATCATTTCATTGAATTTACTCTGTGAAGCAGGCACCATGATTATCTTCATATTTACTGTTAAGGAAATTGAAATGCTAGAGGTATAGTGGCTCTCTCAAGTGTCCCATGACTTTCTAAGTAAAACTTCTTAGGAGAAAGTGTGGAATAAAACAATGTTCCCCGTTTAATTATCTATAATATGGAGAAATCATAGTATTTCAAACTTCTTTCCGAGGAATGCTACCCCATTTTACAAACCGTCATGAATGTTAGCAGTGACACAGAGATCTGGCTTCTGTTGCTGATGAGCTGCCTCTTGATTCATACCTCATTTTGCATATCTTGAAAATCCCAGAAAGAGCAACCAGCAAACGAACCCTGCCCGTGAAGTGACTGAGCGCCTCACACATCGTGGTGTGGACATGGGATGCATGTCCCATTCCAGAATCTTCCCTGACAATAGCAAAGCCATTTTAAAGGTTTTTCAGGAAGAAATATGAACCCAAAGGTCTTTTCTGGTTAATCAAAACAGAATTTAAGCAATTGAATTGATTTAATCTGGAGTTATACAAATGTGAAACACATGTTTTCAAGAAGTATTTTTTTTAAATCAAGCTATCAATATTATTTCTGATATTTACTTTTCTTTAGTTCTACAAAAATAAAATTAAAATCATAGTCTCTCGTTTTTTGATGCCTTAACATGACATCTTTTTTTAAAAATAAAAATGTTCTTAATATAATACCATTGGGATCATGTGATCCTACCTTTGGAATGAGGAGGCATAAAAATAAAAACAGAAATTAAGAAACCTTATATAACCTCTTCTCAATAAATTATTTTAAAATTTAAATTTGTAATAAAAATCGTTTTTTCCTAAACTTTGGCCCATCTTTTATTTACTGTGTTTTGTAGCGGACAAATCATTTATTTTCCCATTCAACTGGCATCCATAACAATAATTTAAAACCAGCTAATAAACATTATGGTTTGTTAGAACTGCTACCGATTAAATCTTAAGTGTCTAATACACACAAATATAAACAGAATGTAATTAGAGCTATTTAAAGAACCCATTTTTAACTTAGATTAACCATACTTTCCATTTGCTGAGGATAAACACTCATAAATGAAACCCATTGCTGAGCAAGAAGCAATTACTTCAGTTTAAAATATTAATATGCACCGCCTTTTAAAAAGCCATGGAAAATCATTTATGTAGTGCACTGTACAGATTCAAGTCATACCCAAAAGGAAGAATGGGATTGCGTTCTGTGTCCTAATTGAGAAGCAATCAAGAGAGGGATGGCATGTCCTTCCCCTTTATGAGACCCATTAAACTCTGCCTCAATGACTGCAGTTTCTAACACAATATTCCCATGTATGTTTAAGTGTGATTTAAATCACGGCACACACGCGAAAGCAAGGGAAATTGCACTTTTGACAAAATACTCCATAAGCCCACTTTTAGGCCTAAGCAGGTTGTATTTATAATTTAAACTAATAGTTAATTTGAGCATTTTGACGAAGATAGTCTGACAGAGAGGAAGGGAAAGCACCATGCGTTAAAACCGAACAAGAAATGTATTGAGTCAGATTGAGTCACCGTTTCCATGGTATTTCTTGTGGTACTCTGGGTTGGCTACAGCGCTTCCTTAGGCTAGCGTTATATTGAGTGTGGGTAAAGCACACACACTCTGGGTTACTGCCATGAGTTATTCGTGGGTCAAGGCCAGCTACAATGGGCACCATTCTCAGAAAAGGCTTCCAAGCCTCTGCAGAGGTCCTCAGAGCAGGGCTTTGTCTAGTTCCTCACAGTGACGCCCACTCATGGAAGACACTCGACAGATCTGTTAACCTTTGGTTTGCTTGAAATGGTCATAAGCTTTAGAAGCTGCTTAGATTATGTCCCTGTATATAGTATGATTTTGACTGAGGGTGTGGGCATTTTCAATGTCATTTTTAATGCCATAAAATGAAAGTTAATAGAACAGACAAGTCCTACTAATAGCCCATGTCTGCCCATAGTTGGGAGTGAATGCAGATATTACTGTTTTATTCATCCCAACCCAACTTCAACACAGAAGAAGTCAGTAGACAATTCACAGTTGTGGACATATCTGCCTTGAAGTGCACGTGACACTCAGGATTCTAGGACTGTATCTCTTGTTTCCATTTAAAAAGTTATAATCAATTACTTTTATTCTGAATTGTAGAAAGTTCCACTTTCACTAAAGTTATAGAAGTGCAATAATTTCAAGTGGTAGGATAAAAAATAATCTTAGCAGGATCATATAATGACTGCTCTTAGGTAAAATTACTGAGCAAGGATACTCGTCTTTGAAACCAGCAGTTCTACCCATGCTCCTCTACTGTCATGGAAGCTCCTTGGTGTCCCTTGAATTTCTAGACAGAGTTCCACCCCATGACAAGGGATCTGTCTCTTTCTTTCTTTCTTTCTTTCTTTCTTTCTTTCTTTCTTTCTTTCTTTCTTTCTTTCTTCCTTCCTTCCTTCCTTCCTTTCTTTCTTTCTTTCTTTCTTCTTTTAAATATCTTTCCTTTCTTTCTTTCATTTTTTTCTTAATCTCTTTCTTTCCTTTCTTTCTTTCTTTCTTTCTTTCTTTCTTTCTTTCTTTCTTTCTTTCTTTCTTTCTTCCTTTCTCTCTTTCTTTCTTTTGTAACTTTTCCAAAGATTCCTCAACAGAGCCTTCTATTGTTATCCTCCTTGTCTCTTCAACTCCAGATAGAAACTCATCTAAAAGTAAATTCAGTGACAAGACTTATTTGATATCTCATTAGTAGTAAATCACAACACCAATGACAAACCAAAAGCTGATATTTACATTTATATAAGTGTTCTGGGTTAATGCCTGACCATATAAATATTGTGGTAGAAATTTTTTTGATTGAGAATGTTTTTTGGTTGATTTAGTGAGATTTGAATTTTAAAGGCTTTTTGAAATATACTGTGTAGGCGACTGCTTATTCTATAAAACATTCACAGCAAGTCACACTTCTTTCCTCATTAACTAATAGGAGCAGGTCATGTGACTTTGATTTATTGCTTCATTTTACCCAACTGTTCCCTAAAAACTTTCAGAAACATGAAAACAATGAAGTTTTCATAAAAATACACCATATTTTCTAATTTTAGAAACCCATCAGTGTTAAATGTTTTTATTTTGCTACTACCCACTGATTTGAGCAACTTGAGAATTCTAAGAACAGGAAAGGTCATTACAGAATATTCTGATTACATCTATAGCACCATCTTCTGCACTGGCCACCCTAGCAGGTAAGGGGTTGTAAAAGTTCCCTTTACTGAATGCACTGTGGACCAAGACTATTTTGAAATGGACCTAATATTGCTGGCACCTCAGGGACTACATTGTAGTCCATATCTTTATAAAATTTTATAACCCATTGACTAAAGAGCTTGAATTAGTTGACTCCATTGTTTGGCAAATGCTTGATAGCCAATAGATTTAATACACTGTTAATTATCCTAGTCTCCTTAAAATAGTATTTTCATTTTTATAACCAAGAATATTTAGAGGCTAATTAGAAATGCGGTAATGTGAATTGTAAATTATGTGTAATTACAATAAAACCAGTGAAGAATAACACACATTACTTATAAATTGTAACACTGTGATAAATTAAAGCAATTACAGGTAAACCAATAATGTTCTTTAATTAAGTAGTTATGAATGAGAATCTGTGCTTTGCATTCACAATAACCTATAAGGTTGAGGATTGCATTTCTGGCTTTTGCAGAAATCGATTGCACTCTGCTGTGACACTCTGCTAAGAATAACTCCTAAGTTCATTACTGTCATTATGCCATTATCATGTAAAAACACCCAGGATTGTTAAATGTAAAGTGTGCTGACAAGCAGTCATCCATGCTGCTTAATATAATTATAATTATGTCACTATCACTTCATATGCTTTTATGAATCTGAGAGAAAGTTCATATTTCCACAAGTCTTCAGTATTGGTTGCAAAGGAAGAGAAGATAGTCTGTTGTAAGCTTACCGAAAATGCTATTGTATTTGACATTAACAAGGCTATTCATACTCATTATTATCTGACTGCAGCCTGCCATCTATATGATTATGGCAATATTTATATGTTGCCAATCTGCTTATTATATTGCATATTGCCACATTTTGTTATAGCTCTTGACATGTCCACTGATGTTACAGAGAGTGGAGCAGTAACTGAGGCCCACTCTTGCTCCCTGTGTGTTTTTACTGGACATCATGTTGATTTTGTGTGGGTGCGTTCAAACGAGTCTCTGGAGAGGAAAGGAAAGTCAGTCCTCTAAACTGGTGAAGGAGAGGAAAGGAGCACATGATGCTGCTGCACTGAGCCAAGTTGAAATGACTGGAAGTTTGCCTAAACGAGGATATTTAAAAGATGAACATGGAAAAATTAAGGCGATTCCGATTCATCCAGGTATGCACATGGTGCTAATCTACTTTAATGAATTAACAATTGGAATTTTCCAAAAGGAAGGGATGTTTAGGTTAGTAACACGACATTGAACATGCAATGTTTCAAATATTGTAGGATGAAACAACTAGTCAGTCATATATTACCAATAATGGTTCTCATGTCTGAGAGTTGCTAAAGAAGATTTAGTTACTATGTTTATGTACCGTGTATGTGCCTGTTGCCTTTGGAGGCAACAAGAGGGAGTTGTCTCCTTTGGAACTGGAGGTACAGTGGTTGTGAGCCACCATATGAGTGTCAGGAATGAGCTACAGTCCTCCGCAAAAGAAGTAAATGTTCGTAACTACTGGGCCATTGCTCCAAACCTAAGTCTGAGATTTTATTCTTTATATAATCCATTTTATGGATCTGCGAAAAAGACAGAACAGCATTGGTCAAAGAAAATGACGATCATTCAAAGCCTTACATGTTATCATGTTTGTCCCTTCTCCTCATGAGGAGCCCAGACTGATGCAATCCACAACGGGCTTGCATGTGGTTGAGGAGCAACGAGTCTTTCACTTTTATAACAAGTAGTAAGAAAAGTCTGGTCTTTGTCCCAGAGTGAGGCATTACCTCCAGTTGATTTTGTAAACATGACCCTGAGAAATGATCCCAGTAAAGATCAGTCAGGGATTTACATTCTTAAGAAAATGTGGCATACAGAACCCTCTAAGATCTATAAAAGATAACCTTTCTCAACTATCACTACAGATGTATTTAGGAATCGTATCTACCAGACAGAGTGCATTAATCTTCAGTTTTTAAGTTCAAAACTCATTTTCAAGTACCAAGATTATTTCCACATCTTCAAATATTCTGAAAATGAGCAAACACATTCTAGAGAAAGCTATCTCTCGATAGACTCTTTTTGTGTTGCTCTGTGAAAGATGTTTCAGGTCCATCTGTCAATGTATGTGTGTGCATGCACGCACGTGCACACACACACACACACACACACGCACACACACTCACTCTCTCACACCTTGTCATAAGCTGGAAAACTAAGGCAGAGAAGAAGGATGGCAACTTTCTGGTGTAGATGCTATTAAGTGGGAAACTTCGGATCGTGGATCAGTTGCCTAAACATTTCAATGGGCTTCTCTGAGTGACGGAAACTGGAAATTGGCTTTGGGCTGTGACTATACAGGCAGAATTATGGTTTCATGTGCTCTGTTGCATCATGAAGGATAACACAACCAGAATAAATAGATGATGTATCTTATTAAAATTGTCTTTTCTACTTAATTATTTACTTTATGATATCACTGCATTGTAAGCTTTTTGAGAAACAAAGGCCACTCTTCATACTGCATTTCTTTGATCAGCGGGTTGAGGTCAATAACATGTATACTCTTAAGACAGATGTCTAGCATAAATAAGTGAGTAAGAGTGCTAGACAGGCTAGGAGGAAGTGAAAAAGACAGAGGGAGGGCTATCACGTTCTCTCTAACTGGCACGCTAGGAATCTAGAATATTTAGAATTAGTTATTTTGCTAATTAAAAATTTATAAACACTTTAAAAACATCTTTGTTTCTTCTTGTTGTTACTTTGTAATATTTAAGCCTTTAACCACATGTATATTTTTGTTGTATGAATGTGTCTTGTCTGCATGTATATGCATGCAGCATGTACATTCAGTACCCATGGAGGCCAGAAAGGGACATTGAAACCCCTACAACAGGAGCTACAGAAGGCTGAGAACCATCATGTGAGTGCTGGGAACTGAACCTGGGTCCTTTGGAAGAGTAGCCAGTGATCTTAACAATGGAGCTATCTCTCCAGCCCATTGTTGTTTGAGATTTTAAGAAGAGGTCTTTCTGTGCAGTCCAGGTTGACCTCCAACTCATGAGCAATCTTACTTTCTGAACACAATTAGGGCATAACAGGCATATACAGTATGCCTCTATCTAGTATACTTGATTTAATATGAAAATCACCCCAATAATAGAATTAATGAAAAATAGTAACTAAATATTTGACTGCCAATTTTGCATTGTTGACTTAAATAATTGGAGTCTATGTAACAATAGGGTTTTCAGTTAAAACTGAATCTACCTGAAGTACAAGATCCTGAAGGAGTTAATTCATTCCATTCCTCCTGAGTGAGTTCAGGACAATTTTTACAATATGTTTACCTTCTGTTTTGAAAAAGTCAGTTTTTAAGTAAATAGTTTCTTAACAGTTTGAATTGTTCCAACTGTTCTCTGAAAGTTGAAGAAAAGCTATTAAATATTTATTATTTTATATTGTGTTATTTACTGTTATGATGAATATGCATTTTTACTAGTGCTATTCAGAAAGCCACAAAATTATAATTCATGAGTGAAAAAATAAATGTAACAATTTTGTTATTGGAAAAGATACTTCAAACCATGAGTTAACTGCATTGTCCAGTGCTTTCATGTATGTCCATGGATTGTGAAGGATTTTAGAGAAAAAAAAATGGATGAAAGTGAGGAATGAATGACTTGTCTAAAAAAGCATTTCCAAGATAAAGAAAAACATATTGGCTAGAAGCGTGAGGCAAAGTGATGGAATGCTGAGCCTCGATTAGTTCTGAGAATTCTTACATTTTGGTGATGGAGGCCCTGGTCCAGACTCTTTCTCCAGGCTCTTTCCTCCTAGTCCCAACAAGGAGACTCCAAGAGGACATTTCAATTCTTAACATCTGTGCACCAAATAGAAGGACATCCAAGTTCATGAAAGAAGCATGATTACAACTTAAATCACATATTGACCCTCACATACTAATAGTAAAAGATTTCAGTACCATACTTTTGTAAGTAGACAGTCATCCCCCCCCCCAAAAATAAACAGAGAAATGCTGAAGCTAATTGATGTCATAAACCAAATGAATTCAGCAGATATTTACAGAACATTTAACTCAAACACTAAAGAATATACATACCTTCTTCTCTGCATGTTATGGACCTTTCTCCAGAATTGACCATATTCTCAGATACAAAGCAAATTAAACAGATAAAAGAAAACTGAAATAACACCCTGCAACCTATCTGACTATCATGGATTAAAACCAGATAGCAACAACAACAGAAAGCTAACTAATTCATGGAAACTCAACAATTCACTATTGAATCTAAATGGGTCAAGACAAAAATTAGGAAAGAAATGAAAGACTCTAGAATTGAATGAAAATGAGTATGCACCACACTAAAAAAATAGGGGGTTTGAAGATGATTCTAAGAGGCAAATTCATAGAACTAGAAAAGAGATCATCCTATAGAACTAGAAAAATAATTATCCTGACTGAGTTACCTCAGCTCCAGAAAGACAAATATAGGATGTATTCACTCATATTTAATTATTAACTGTTAAGTAAATGACAACCAAGCTATAATATGTGGAACCAGAAAGGTTAGGTAAAGAGTTAGGGATGGGGTGGGGACAAATAGGTCTTCCTAGAAAATAGAGATAAAATAAATAGTTATGGATGTGTGGGGTGGGAGGAACTGGAATGTGATGATGTGGGATTCTTCTCTGTATGCGGTGAATACCATTGGTTAATAAATAAACTGCTTTGAGCCTATACCAGAGCAGGCAGGGAAAACTAAACTGAATGCTGGGAGGGAGAAGGTGGAGTCAAGAAGCCATGTAGCCCTGCTGGAGGCAGACACCGAAATTTTACCTGGTAAGTTACAGACTTGTGACAATACACAGATTAATAGAAATGGGTTCAATTAAGATGTAAGAGTTAGCCAATAAGAAGCTAGAGCTGATTTTAAATTAATACAGTTTCTGTGTGGTTATTTTGGGAGTCTGGGCAGCCAGGAAGCGAACAAGCAGCCTCCTACAACAATGGGAGAAATAAATGGTGAGGGAGATGGAAGAGGAGAATGAGAGAGTGGATATGAGGAGAGACAGATAAAATTATGAATCATTTGAGGTGTAGTAAGGAAACCTAAACCAGCAGAAGCTTCCTAAAATATAGATATTTATGAAACTCTAAATGAAATCACCAAATAAAGAGGAGCCAGATCCCCAATTGGACATCTCTTGTTACCAAACGAGGCTCCCAGTAATGAGATTGGGCTACATATATTTGATTTGTTGGCCAAATGGGTCATGGGAATCCCTAGACAACCAAGGCTGTTGCTAAGACTATAGGTTGCTCTCTATAAAGTGATGGCAAGGTCCCATTGCTTAAACCAGCACCTATACAATTCGTTGAACATGGAGAAAGTGAGCTGGTGCTTACATAGAACCTTCATCTGTGTGTGCTAGCATTGGTGGTACAGGAAGTTACTCCACTCACTACCAAAGGAGAAACGTAAAACCAACCCAGCCACAAACCTTTCAATCTACAATGGTGTCCTGCTTGCATGATATGTTACTACAATGGTGGCAGAAAGCTTATGGGAGTAACCAACCAATATGTGGTTTAGTTTAAGGTCCACTCCAGGAGATGGAACCCATACTCAAAACTGCCTGAGTGACTAAGAGCCAGAGACGAGATAGCCCAAAGACCAAAATAAAATCAAATACTACTGTTCTAAAAAAAAGCAACAGTAAAATTACTTCCAATGATATTCTGCTATATTCATAGGTCAGTTCCTTGCTCAGCCATCATCAGACAAGTTTCATCCTGAAGCAGATGGGAAAAAATGGTGATCCCTAACCAGGCATTATGCAGAGTGAGATACCTTAGCAGACTGAACCCCAAGACAGGTGATTTGTTTTTGTATAATGTTAGGATGTTGCCATTAAACCACTCTCCTCACAGTTCAGCTTTAATTATGTATTGGTTTCTCTTTCTAAACATGTATCTTTCTATCTCTCTGCCTCTCTTTGTATCTGCTTCTGTTTGTCTGTTGCTCTGAGTGTGTGTGTGTGTGTGTGTACGCGTGTGTGCATGTGTGCTCCTGCATGTGTGCATGCATGCACTCATGCATGTGAGAGGACTAGCATTTGCAGAGGCCAGCAGAAAGTGTTGGGTCCTTTGGAGATGCAGAAAGATGTTTATGCTTTGAACCATCTCTCCAACACCACTTCCTTGTATTTTTAACTTTAGTTCTTGGCATCAAATCAGTTATCCCCAGGTCCACAGTCCCAAGTTGACTTAGATTCTTTCTGTGTTGGATGTAAAAGCAATATCTGTTAGTTGGTGCTACATGATCCTTGCCTCCTTGAAGCTTACAGTTTAATGTGGGAGACAGATATCTACAGAAGGATACTTGCAATTTTGTTGGAAAGGGTGGCTTGCCATAAGAGTAAGGGAAAGAGAACTGGCATAGCCCGGAATATTCAAGAACTATGCTCTAGAGAAAGGGATACACAAAATGAGAGTTATCAGGAAAGAGAGAGAGACACCCTTTAAAGGAAGAGGTGAAGAACTTAGAAGAACAGAAGCAGCGAAGCCTCCAAGGAGGGGGAGAGCATCTTCCAAGGTCGAAACCTCGGCAGTCGATGTAAATCAGGTGATTGATGTCTGAGCCTCTTGATGGATTTCAGACTTCACTCTGACAGCAACAGGAAACCACAGAAGGATTTTAATTGAAGAATAAAGTTAGTAAGACAATCTGTGAAGTCCCACTGGCTGCTCTGGAGTTCTCAAGCCCTAGTGGCTCCTTTTGGCTGACTAGGTACCGATTTGAGTAACATTGTAACTTTAATTCAATGTAATTCAGAATTGTGCATCTTTGTCACTGTTTCAGCAGTAGCCTTCTCCTATGGGACACACTGGAGAGTCTTGGCTTCTGCTTCTTGTGCCACTTCCTTCCTATTCCTCTCTGTCCTCTTCCTCCTCATCTCTTCTCTCTCGCCCTTTCTTCTTCCTCCTTTCCCTTTTCCTTCAATTCTTTCTTTTCTTCTCATGTCCTACTCCTTTATCTCTGTTCCCCTTTCCTCTCCCCTGCCCACTGTCTTGTATTTCCTTCCCTTTCTCCCTTCCTCTGCTTTCCCCGCCCTTTCTCTCCCTCCCTCTCTTCATCCATTTCACTGATAGAAGGTCTAGTCTACACTCTGGCTTTACTGTGTGTCTCAATTGCGTTATTAGCTTTGTAACAATTATTGTGGTTTGTTTTATCTTGCATTACTCATATTTATCTTATATTTTACATCGTGACAGAGTGGTTTATTTGTATCTGTTCTAAGATAAAGTAGTTCCTTAAGAACTATATCTGATTATTCTTCTCTCTATGCTGATTACCAGTAGTGAATGATTAATATCTGTAAAATGAATGAATGGTCATCCTGAATTTTGCTGGGACTTGAACTCAGGTCCTCTGGAAGACCAGTCAGGGCTCTTAACCACTGAGCCATCTCCCCAGATCTCCTGATATTTTTATTATAGATTCTACCCAATGCTGATTTTTATTTCATGGAAAAAGCTTGGACCTTAGAGGAAACAGATGGTTCAGGGTTTGAAGTTTAGCTCTGTGAGTATAGCGAACTCCCAGAACTCTCATGGTTGGCCTTCACATTTATAAACTGACAGGTTTAAGAGCTGGCAGTGATAAGAGAGGGGCAAGCAAAGAACCTATCCAGTATCTGACACACAGATACTGATTTCAGCTATCATCCTTTTGTTCACTGACTTCTGTCCACAGCTTTCTGTAGACTCTTCCTTTCCAAGGACTTGGTTCAACTTCAACATGGTTCAACTGAGGTCATAATCATATGCTCAGATACAGCTTTAGCACTTTCTCCTGCTTCCTTTCTTCCTGTCATCCCCTTTCTTATGCATTTATATATTCAGTTCTCTCCAGTCTCAAAGTCCTGTATCTTAGTAGGCATCCATCCATCCATCCATCCATCCATCCATCCATCCATCCATCCATCCAAAAGCATTGAAATACAACATACACAAAACATGCATGGTGCTAAAGCTGTGAAGCTGAACACAAGCCATTTTAAAGTTTTAACTACAGCGTGAGAAACCAAGTGAATTAACCCACTCATATTTACCAAATGTGATCCAGTATTATAATTGCAATGCCAAAATCTTTTCTTGGAAATATGGAAATGAGGTTTAGTTCTTCCCAGGGGAATCAAGGGAGACTTCACACGGGAGAAAGCATGAGGTTACTGGCTGGCACTCCATGCTATATGCTCAGCATCCGGAAAAGCAAGAGGAGTTAGAATGTGTAAAAGCATGGCAAATAACTGGAGTTGACTGCACTAAATACCTTCAAGGGGGAGTGGCCTCAGTTGCAAGAAGTTTGTCATCTTAAGGAATGGGGCAACTGAATATTTGCAAGCAAGTACATTTGGATGTGAGAAAGATAGCTGTGGGGAGAAAGAAGGATGCTTGTCACAGGGAGGTATGAATAATAGGAGCCCGGTTGGATGGTTAAGGTTCCATTTGGTTTCTGATTCCACCATTGTTTGACACTGCTTCCTGAAAAAAAAACCTCATTCTACAGACCCAATTCAGTGGGTTATAGATGAAAAAATCATTGCAGCACTTAAAAATCATCATGGGCCAGAAAGTAGTGGCACCGCCTTTAAACCCAGCTCTCAGGAGGCAGTGATGGGCAGATCTCTGTGAGTTTGAGGCCAGCCTGGTCTACAGAGAGAGTTCCAGGACAGGCTTCAAAGCTACACAGAGAAACCCTGTCTTGAAATCTGACCTCCCCCTACATACGCACAAAATCACAATTTTTATTGAATAGATTCTAATGGCTTGATCACCTTGCTGTATAGCCCCTACTTGTTTGCTTCACAGTGCTAGACTCCCCCAGTTTCGATACAATATCACTAGCATAAGATCCTGAAATAGAGTGAGGCACAAAGATTGTGTGATGGCTTGGGTCTTATTAAGAAGCCTTATTTGTGGCGGGCTGGAAGTATTTGCCGCATGTCTGATAATTTATCTAATCTAATTGATTTCTATGCCACTGATATTTGTATGTATTTTAATATACATAATTATTGAGACATTAGAAAGTCTTTTCTGCCAATTTTAATGGCTCATTACCTGTTATGGCATGTTATATCCTGGTTTATATAAGAACAGCTGTGACTAATATATTCCTGTAAATCATCCCTGTTCATTTTCATAAGGATATTAGACTCAGCAAATATGTGTCGTGTGGATTTTTATGCACCAGCCTCTGAACATCACAAAAACTTCCCAGAGCCAGAGATAACTGCACTGAATCAGCTGTTCCCAAGTTCACTTTTAACCAGTGCTCAAATTAGATATCTATGAGTTCCCCTTAGAGTCCAATCCCATGCTGCCAGCTGCTCCAGATGCGAGAAACTTTTATAGCCTTCAAACACATTTTATCTGTCATCATTTTCATCAACAGGAATATCTTTCCTTTTATTCGCGCTCATAGAACCTGGTAAACAAGGAAAGAGAGAAGCTTGGCTTTATTGTAACTCCAAAGAGGTCAGGCTGTAGGGAGAAAAATGCCCAGCGTGGCTCTCTTTGCATCTCTTTTTTATGTCATCTTCAAAGGCTTATCAACCACCACCTTAATCCGTTCGCTGAAGATGCCTGATTTTCCAAACGATGTTTTCTATGGAATTCTTTGGAAATGTAGCCTGAGATTACAGAAAAGATGAGAAGAAGGTTGGGAAGTATAAGATCCCACTTGTCCCTGCTCTGAATATATTTTAAAATTCCTATAATGGACAATGATTTTTGAATGGGTTAAATATTAAAATTATTATAAAGAAACATTTCAACACTATGAATGAATTATTTATGGACCTTTAGAGACTAATATTAGAACCACAATATACTCAAATTTTTTTTTTTTACCCAGACGTAAGTAAAAGGAGATTCATTGCAGCAGAGTTCATAACAGCTAATAACTGGTATCAACTAAGTATTTTATTAAAAGGGTGCTAGTGCACAAGTTATGGAGAACCACAATAAGCAACAGATTAAGAGACACACTGTGTGCACAGCCTGTGCAGAAACGTTTCAAGAAGAAGTGAAAAAGTAAGGTTGCAAAAGGCTGGGCAGATGGCTCAGTTGATAGCATACCTGCTGTGCGAGCTTCAGAGCCTGGTTTCCATGACAAAACTGGTGGTCTGTGGTGGCTGCCCATGTGCCAGCACATACCTGTGCACACATACATGAAACATGCATATATGATTGCATACACATGTAGCACAGACACATGCATGTACAAATAACTAAAAGTGTAGAATTCATCTGCAGTGTGAATCCATTTGTTTGAATTCAGTCAACAAATGGATTAATGTGGTTTGCAGAGTAAACAGAAAATAACGCATTTTCCTCTATGCACATAAGCATAACATACCTTGTTCTACAGATCAAATCTGTACTCTATTTGATGGTTACAAGCGTGGCCTCCGAGGAGAGTTTGGTGAACTCATCTTCTACGGGTCACACATATAACAATGATAACCTAGTTCATCGCCCATATTGTGTTACACAATATTTTACATTAAACTGAAAAATTAAACTTTTTGTAAACACCATAAATTGCATATTAAAATACCATGTACCGGATGAATAAACATATTTGCATAATGACAGGTTTAATTTTGTTTACTCCGTTAGTATCTATTCTTGAAAACTCGGCCCCAAATTTCTCTATTTATGCTCCTAAATCCAGAATAGTCTAAAATGTCATTTTTATTATTCCTTATATTGGAGTGCTGAAAATTAAAAGCATTCATCAGAAAATTGCTGTCTGCAAAATGTATTGCCCAATATTGAATGTAAATATTAAATTTAAATATTTTAAAATTAAATTATAATTTAATTTATAATTGTAGGAACAGGGTAGTGGGGCTATGTGGGTGGACAGTTCTGCTTTCTGGCAGATATATGCTCACTAACATCGCTTTAAGAGCTTCAAGCCAAAAGTCTTCAGGACAAGGGAACAGAAAAGTAACTGCAAAGAAACTATTATTGCTAAACACTTTAGGTCATTGCATAATTACTGGAAATGATATAAAATTGTGGCCATACTGAATTTTCTAAGCTTTTCCTGTGCAGTCAGTAAAATGAAAAACAACTGAGTTTTAGAATAATCTCTATAAATAAACACAAAGGAAGGGAGGAATAATATGAATGCAATACCTGTACTCTCAGGTACAAAATATAAATGAACGACAGATTGTCTTAAAAACAGACTCTGCAAGGCATCATAATGCCTTAGTCCTGAACTTTAGTTAAAATCAAAAATGTGAAAGCACATCGAGAGACTTAATAATACAGTTAAAAACCTTCTATGCAGAATTTTGATTTATATAAATTTTGCATATGCTGGAAGCTTTAATTTGTAATTAAGGACTTGTTTTCATTTTCGTTGTCTTTGGTTTACTCCGACAGGGTGTCCAGCAGCCCAGGCCACCTTGAATTCTCCATTCAGGTGAACATGACTGCAAGCTCTCTACCCTCCTGCCTCTGCCCGCCCAGCACTGCGATGACGGGAAAGGGCTACTCTACTGAATGCACAACTATGTCTTTAATGTGCAGCATATCTGCACACCCACTATCTGAGCGTGTGGCTATGTCTTTAATGTGTAGCACACTCCATGCACTACACTATTTTATCTGAACACCCAAACACGAGCTTTCCAATTCAATCAATGCATTCTGCTTCTTTCATTTTCTGCTCAAATCTTACTTGCGATTTATGCTTGCAAGTCTCCAGATACAAAGGATCCCTCTGAAACTGCCTGGGCTACATGATGCCATATGACATGGATACATAAGAGGATCCTCTGAGTTGTCTCTTGCTTTATCATCTCCATGTCTTCTCTTCCCAGGCCTCAGCTCTATAATCTGGCACAAGACTCTGGCCAGGATTTGTAATCAGGGTTTTTCGGGTTGATAAAAACTACATGTCACGGATGACAGACAGACCTCATATTGTCGCCAGTGCTGAGTAGCGGCTAGCAGATGCAAAACCTTAGATAGGTGTCACCTAAACATCAGTATTTCTAGATTCAAATGAGAAAGTAGAAAATTTGGTAGCTCTAGCAAACTATGTCCCTTCCGGGATACAACAGGCTAAGGACAAGTGGTGACTCCCCATAGCTGGCACCGTGTTCTAACTTCCTTTACAGTAGTACCTCACTGCCATTATAAAAGGAAACCACATTAAACCACAACAGAAGCATAGCAAACTGCATTCAGACTTCTGTGCAGTGCCAGCTGATAATGCAAGCAAGACAGGGGCCACTGGATGTTTCCTGGCCTGTATTTCCCCTTTCAGTATGGCTTTGCATTAACATGCAAAACGGAATAACACAAGGTCTGTGTAGCTTTGGGGTCTCCTGCAGTGTGACAATATTTTGCTTCTGTTCTAACGAATAAAGATTGCCTGCAGATCGGAGAAGCAGAGTGGTCAGTCTCTAGAGTTCTTATCTCTACCAATGCTCAGACCAAAGGGGCTATCCTGTCCTAAGACTGCGTCCTCAGACTGCGTCATCAAACTGACTGCATCCTCTGACTGACGGCTTCAGACTCCTGCCTTAGACTGCAATGTGGTCCTATCTCCTCCTGCCTTATGTTCCTCTGTGTGCCCAGCCATATCACTCTTGTCTCCACCTCCCTAATGCTGGGATTAAAGGCTCGGGATCCCAAGTGCTGGGATCACCTTTGTGTGAGCTCTGTTTCTTTTTTAGACTGGATTAAACTCATGTAGCCCAGGATGGCCTTAAACTAACAGAGATTTGTTTGTCTCTGGATCCTGAGTCCCGGGATTAAAGGTGTGTGCCATCACTGGCTGGCCTCTAGGGGTTTCCCTCTGCACTCTGATCTTCAGGCAAGTTTTATTTGTTAGATTACATACAAAATATCACTACACTGCAGTTTGGTCCTTTTTTGCCATTTCGTATTGGCTCAGCTCATACTTCTGTTTCTTATTTTAAAAGCACAAATCATTCTAGGCAGTTTGCATTTGGATATTAAGTAAGGTAAAGAAAAAACAAACATCCCTGGTTGACAGGAGTTAATCTCTCATGCAGGATCTCCTCAGCACCAGGGTTTATATTTGTCCAGATGCTTTGGAACCCATGAATGAACACCATGTATCATTGGTCTAACACGTGCTAAATGTGTACAATGTATCTGACACTTTTCTGGTCAGTTCATATCTGTATGAAATATAGATATAAGTAAAGATAATATACATATAGATGCATATACAGATATAAGTATATAAGCAAAGCATATCTATCCCTGCTCTAATATGCATCTATATTGATAGCATACTAAATGAACACTAAAAATCAAATATAATCATGGACTATGGACATTTTGACCAATGATAGACTACATACATAGCTGCGATCCCATTCTTTTATCTCACCTAGTGATTTTGCAACTATATTATTTGGTCTAAGTACACACTACGTTGCCTTCACAATGAAGAAACGACGTAATGACACATTCCACAGACCATATCCCACTTCTTTACTGATGCATGATTGTGTATAACACTGGAATTTTCCCAAGTTACACGACCGACATTGTTTCCAAAGACTGCAGAGAAGAGGTTGCTGAGCTGCAGGGAACAAAGGCAGGAAGCAGAAAACCGGTCACGTGGCCCCTAGGTCAGGGGAGGGAGGTGGTGATGAGGACGAAATGTAGGACTTGCAGAGGGCGTGAGCTGGTCAGATTATGGACATCTTAAAGACTGCCAGCTTTGAGGTCTGAAATGCAACAGAAGCAAGAGAAAAGAATGCATGATTGCTCTCAGGGTTAGACTATGAAACTGATCAGACGGTGGTAAACTAGCCACCAGGTGTTAGAACCTTGGAAGGGTATTGAGATTGTAGAACGAGGGTGGCGAAATGAGAGTTAACTTTTAGACTTAATAAGCTTTAAATCCCCAAAGAACACACACACACATCTTTGAACAGGTAACTTATGTATAAAAGGTTTAGCAGAGAGGTTGAGACTAAATAATTGACCTATAAATAAGGAGTTTAAGGCCATTCACTTGGTTTGAGATCATCAGGACTTCAGTGTAAAACAGTAAGAAGAGGCAAGAGGATTGAGGATTGGATTGAGGATTTAACCTTGATTCCAAAATATCAAGTGGCCATACCTAGAATAAGGATCATCAAAGGAAATTAGGATTGTCCAGAACACCAGGAGAAACCAGAGACGTGGCCTTCATGCCAAAGATTAGCTTCATCTTTTGATATGTGGGAGAGGAAACTCATTTACCAAATGTTGTAAGCTTTTAGAGCAACAGTGTTTTAGGTATGGAAGGACCTTGGCAATAATATTTTTGCAAGTCTTGCACTTCATAGAAATAAAGAACGAGCCACAGAGAACTTAATGACCCAATGTCATCGTAATTGGTTTTAGTTGATGATGGATGATATATTCTGTTGGAAAGATGACAGGCTGGATTGGATTGTGCCTCCCATCATGCTGTTGGAACTGTTACCTGTCATTCCTATCCCTGAGAAGGAAAAGAAGGGACTAGAAACACTCATGGGCATTACTTTCAAACTTCCGTCTCAGAATGCTCCTGCCATTGATAGAC
This sequence comes from Ondatra zibethicus, assembly GCA_004026605.1. Taxonomy (NCBI): domain Eukaryota; kingdom Metazoa; phylum Chordata; class Mammalia; order Rodentia; family Cricetidae; genus Ondatra; species Ondatra zibethicus. The sequence goes on along the minus strand of PVIU01001928.1, from coordinate 36,107 downwards.
CAAGGCAAGCTACTCCGTATCTTGATGTATGGAGGATACGATTTCACACACTAGCCAGCTGCTAACTGGGAGGCAAGTGTTCTATTCATTAATCACACTTTTATAATTGGTGGATGACATGAACAATATTTAACAAGTATGTTATGTATACAAAACTACTATGTAGTTGGATTTTTTTTTTAACAAAACCAGAAATCAATATATCCTAAAGCAATGTGGTGGTTGATTGCTTTTGGCTTTTTTTCTCTGGTTGAACGGAACCCAGGGCTTCATAAATGATAGGTAAATGTTCTATCCATTTGTCACACCTCCCAACCCAACATGTTTCTTCACAGAGCTCAGGGGTATATTGTACCTTTAGTATAATGTTCGGTATCCCGTTAATATTTGTTGAGCAAGCAAGTGAAAGCCTATCTACTGGTCCTTACTAGGAAATCACCGATAGGATCAAGCATCCACACTGCAAGGATATAAATGTCACACAGAAGATTCAGAGTTGAACACCTATTGTAAAACCAAGAATTCTGCTTTTAAGTAATGTCCATCCTATCATACACTACCTTGTGGAAATCCCTTTCTGTCCTCTCATAACACATACCAGAAGTGTCTAAATGTCTGCGTGCTTAGATAACAAGAGGGAATGGTCATAATGGAAACTGTGAGTACATTTGGGGACATGTCATAAGTTTCTTTTCCATGGCTGTACTAAAAACACAAACCTTTTTTTAGTTATGACAGATAAACCCTTTTCTTTTATACAGGGGCATTGCATTCAAAAGAAAAGCTATAAAATCTATAATCCTAGCCTGAAGATCAAGCAAAAATCTTTAAAAAATTAAAACATCTGAGATGCTGAAAATAAAGGCAGAGTACAGATTATATTCATATTGGTATGTATGTATGTATAGACACACATATTTACCTCTTTATTAAAAACATGTGCTTACAGAACTTTAGGCCATTCGTAAGTTTTATCTGTTATTGTATGGCTTTAGTTTGATTAGAACTAGCCAGTCCTGGTGTGCGGTTTGTTTTGTTACATATTCTTATCTAGAAGTGGGAATTTCCATCAGGGAACACGAAAAATACTGCTATAATAATTCTTGTACAGCTTAGAGGGGGTGTGAAGGGGATAAAAATTTGATATGAACCTAAAAATTCACTATATAATAATAATAATCAGATATAATTGATATAATTGGTACTTGGGGCTTACATTTTATATTTTAATTCAGAACTTTACACCAAACAAGTTCCCAGAGTGGGAAAATACCGTGACAGAATCCTATGATTTTAAATATAGCGGGCAGCTGGGACAAGTGTGAAAGCGTGTGCTGACGTGAGGGATGTGTGCAGAGGGCCTTCAGCTGTGAGTGTTTTTGGTAAATATCTGCAAATATTATAGAGCACATACCACAGGGGAAAATATTGCACGCTGCTAGACTCATACCGTGGAATGAGTAAATTCAATGGGGGATCTCTAATGTAATTCTCCCAGGCAGCGTAAGAAGTTCACCTAAAGAAAGGATTTTTGCTAATACTGATTTCTTTTACTTTAATTTGGGACATCAAAAATTGAATTTAGCCTTAATATTGGATCATATTCTAGGTGGCCTTCAGGGGAAAGAAGAAATGGTTTTACTTTTGTTTTTCTTGGTGACAAAGGAAATTTCAAACTTCATGCAAGACCCGTACTAAGTACAGTAGATTGGGTCACAACATGAATAAACTCTCCACAACACTTTAGCCCAGAAGGTATACTCACTACTCTATTATTTTGTTCACTGTTGCAGACAGGGGCTTAAATTTTTGTCCATAGAGATAGAATGTATATTTCTACATACCTGTTGTTACCTCTACCTGCGTATCCTTTCACGACTACAGAGTTCTTTATAGAACTCTTAGGATTTTAAAAGGAACACTGTTGCAAAACTCCTCCTATCTCTTGGTATCACAAGGAAGATGAGCTACAAGTCAGTATCCTGAGTTTACAAACTCAACTGTGTGTCTACGGGAGATTCACTGCCTAGGTACCCTGGTTAGGTAGCATATTGAGTCAATAGTCATGCATACCAGACAAACTGCTATTCAGAAGCCAACTGTCAGCCATTTTGAAAAAATTTGAGAGTCAAAAGACTAAATGTTGAATAGATAGATGTTCAGAGCAGACCTTGAGCAAATGGAAGGACACTTTACCATCACAATGCTCTACAGAGAGGTAGGTAAATGAAAGACTAACAACTCATACTTCCCCCAATGGTTCTTCAAGTTTACCAAGCAATGGTTTATAGAACATGATCTAGTTGCTAGATGGTGTAAATGCCAACTGTGGTGTTGCTTTGAGAGACTCAGATACATTTAATTTTTATTTTCTTCTTTATTCCATCATACTGCTCTACAGAGATTGTATGTGTATGTGTGTTTCCGCATTAGTGAAAGGAAGCTTTATTGTGCTCTGAAACCAGAGCAAAGTATTTGGAATGAAACTATTTAACTAGAGAAATGAGAAGTCACTGTTGTCTTAAAGGAAGGGAAGTATCTGAAATACAATAAAAATGGTTGCTGTTTAGTGGTTTTAGATAAAGTGATGGCAGCGAATTGTGTGTATACACATGCACGTGCACAAAAACCAGGCAGAAACTAGATGCACATCCGGTGAGGTGATTTGCCACTTGAGAGGGAATAAAGAATCTAGCAATATCCAGATGTGATCCTTTTGTCCCCAGGGACATTGCTCTCCAGGGGAAAGGAAGCGAGCACTTCTCTCCTGTGGTGAAATCACAGCCAAGGACCGAAGCTGATCCTTTGTTCTACTTCACTCTGAGTGCTTTACACGGAGAAGAGGCCCAATTAATGCTCACAGAATTGAATTTATTGAATTGCACCAAAGGAAAAAGGGGACTCGTGGGACTGAGAGCCGTCAAGAGCATATTGCAAGAAAGTCCGGTGCAAGGAGAGAATGGAGTTTTAAATCTCTGGATTTGTCTGTTGGGACTTGGAGATGTATGTATCTTGAATGGGAAACAAACAACAAGCAAACATATTGGAACTGCTGAGCATGTGGTATTGTCAACGGCACTCCTCGGAGCATTTATATACAGTATGTGAAAGAATATATGAATTTATAACTGTCAGCATGGTAAACTTGGAGCTGAATTTTATTTGTTTTTCTTTAGATTTTTATAAACTTTTGAATGATGCAAATCAGGCAAACTAATAGAAGATAATTGTCCCCCCTTGGTTATGGCTCCAAGTGGGAAGATCATTCATTAAACTTGAAATTTAAGTTTTTTTGTTTTTGAATTTGAATCAATATAAGAATTCTTTGCCATTTAGAAAATATTTTTTAAATGTTTTTTATGAATCGATTAAGAATTAAGGTCTTCCTCAAAATTTGAGGATAAACTCAACTTTGGGTAATGATGGTGTATAAAAATTTTCAATATAGAAATGGATATTTTCATAAATTTATCAATGTATGAAAACATCTCAGTGCTAAATTATTCACAGTAATATCAATAGAAAATGAATTGTGAAATTTTCCTAAAAGCAAGAATGAGTATAGTAGAAAAGAGAAATGATGTTTGATTTCCAATAATAAAATATTCAGGGTGGTTGATTTGCTTTTGTTAGGAATCCACATTTTTAAAAATTTAAAAATGAAACAAAAATGGTTTAAAAAACATTTAATTTCATATTGTGTGAACATTCAATCAAATAGCCTTATTTCTATGGCTCTCCAAGACTGTAGCACTTAACTTAAATACTACTTCCCCTTCACAGATTATATTTTAACACAATCAGAGAGTACTGTAAAGGTATGCTTATCGGGGACTAACCCTTTCCCATTTTCTCTTCTCAATGAAGTTGGTTTTCATGAAGTGGATAATCGTGCTTTATTTGGCCTTATCAGCCAATGGTAGATGTTAAACGCCTAATAGCCTCACACCATCAACTGCACCCGTAGACTGACTTGCTGCTGAATCATATATAACTCCTAGGATGCTCTAATATAAGCATCTGCTTTGGAGAATGTTTTGATAATAAACAGGTGCATAAAGGAAAAGCAAGTCCTTTCCTCCTTTTTGTGATGAGAGCAGATTGATTTACCGATGGAAAAGTTCAAAGCAGAAAAAAAAAAGAAGGGGGAAATGAATAAATGTCATGACTGGGAAGATGCCTAAAGCCTCATGAAGTAGATCCCGGGGGTGGGTCTTTGAACGTTACACGTGACTCATAATTCCTGCAGTGCTCTCTGCTCCCTGGTCCACCAAGACGTGAGCAGCCTCTACTGCATGCTTCTACCACCAGGAGCCAAGCTGCTCCACCAACCTCCCCGTACAACGGTGCGTGGAATTTATCTGAGACGGTTTCCAAATGCATCCTTTCTTCCTTGAACTGTTTCTGTCATGCATCATGGTCACAGTAGCCCACAAGTGACTAACAATAGGGGTTGTGAGGAATCTGAAGAGCCGTACAAGGTGGGTACAAGGAATAGGAATTTCCAAAAGCTTTCTAAAATATACGTCTCGTCCAGTGTGAAGACTTACTGTGGTTTTCTGGTAGGGGAGACTAAAATTTGGAACCCGTCCTACAACATGCCCATGACCCAAGTCTTACCACCTGGGCAGAGTCCTCTGAGATCCATTAGAATGTAGCTGTATGGAGGATGAAGGGATGCAGCTCCCAGGCTAGTAAAGGACTGGGAAGTTACTGTCTGGAGAGAACTGTATTGCAGAAAACCTAACCTAGCCATCATGACAACAACATCATCAACAGCAAAAGGGAGCCAGAAGCCATAAACCCTAGTCCTCTTCTCTCTCAAAATACATCCTTGCATTTCATGAACTATAAAGTGACAGCCCTCCCTTTATACTTTGTCCAATTCTTCATTCTTTGTGTGTGTACAGTGAACATGGTTCTTGGTCCCAGAGCCCTTTAAAATTGTCCCATCTGATTTTGAAATACATCTTGGGAAAGTTTGAGCTGGCATATTCCAAGATGAAAAGCAGACGCTAACTTTTAAGTATCAGGAATAGTAGAGTGTTTTTGAGAACGTTGTGCTCAACTTCGGCAAAACTTTTCAGTTCTTCGACATCTTTGTGTGACATATCAGAATGATGAATTTTAATTTTAAAAGGGATCATGATGGGCTTATTCAACACTTTCATTTTATAGGCAATGAAATGGAGGTCTAGAGGGATTAAGTGACTCGCCTAAGGTCATTTTCATAAAAATGAAAAAAAAAGTTGAACTAATTCTTCAGCTTTTAGATTGGAGGGAATAAAAAGTCTATTTCTTTCTTCACTTCTTAACACATCAGTCCCCCCTCCCACCCAGCTCAAGGCTAGCTCTCTTCTAGGGATGCCTATGTTCCTTCAATGCAGAACTCGACAGTCAGTAGAGAGAGTGGCCATCAAAAGGTCCACTTTTAAAGCTTAATGAATAACCTAGTAGGGGTGATAGTAAAGAAAACAGTGTCTGTGGTGTGAGGAGCCAGAAACTGAGTCTGCAAATTAAAATAACTGTTTTCCATTAAGTACCCCACAACGACAAAAAAGAAATTTGGGTGTGTGAGAGAGGTGTTTTCCAATGAGACCCAGAGAAATGGAGGTGGGCCTAGAAAAGGTGGGGAGGACACACACACACACACACACACACACACACACACACACACACACACACTCATGCATGTACGCAAGCATGTGCATATACACATACACACACACACACACACACACACACACACACACACGTTTCATCAGGATTCTAAGAATGCAGCTCAGGGGTGGAATGTTTACCTGCTACGTGTGATTCCACCAACCAAAAAGAAAAAAAGAGAAAATGGGAAAGAAAGCTGCACAGTAGAATGGGGAGGGGATGGCTTGGGAGTTGTTTAGTCAGTGGGTGAGACCTTATCTATGTATATGACTGTGTGCTAAATACATTTTGTTAAATGATAGTTAACAGGAGTTAGATAATTTAGATTCCTGACTATTCTGTTTAAAGCATGTCCTAATCCTTGAAAGATGTTTAAATTCATACAAATAGTTTATTTTGAACAAAATATAGATTTTGTTTAGGATCTTTCTAAAAGAAAATGCTGACGACGGATGCGTTCTTGTAAAATGAAACCACACTGTCTCCACTGACAGGAAAGAAATCTAACGCAGTTAATAAACACTTATTTATGTAGCATGATAACTTATTAAGCACAGCACACTACTTATTAGAAGGAAATGAATACATTTTCAGGAGTTACAGTTGAAGCTGCGAAGAGTTCCACACAATATTCTTGAATAAACAAACAACTCTTGTGGATTGACTTGCTAAAAGGAGACATCAATTGAAACAAGTGATTAAAGTTGACAATAGAATTGTACAAATGACCCTAATTAATGAATTTTCTAATTCCTTTCATGTTTATGCCCATTAGTCCTTAACACACCATGTGAATGAATATGCACATCTTGCGACCGGTGACACCCTTAGCAGGATGCAAATGATGTCCAGAGACCTAGTCTGTGACATCTGTGAGTTGACATCATTCTATTTTAAACCGGAGAAGGTCTAATTCTCCCCCAACGCCCTAACAACCCCCTCCCTTTTTAACTGCCACCGACTTGGAGATCGCTCACCTAGAAAAATCTCCAGTCAGATGCCAGATAAAACTATCCATTTTACAAGGCATCAAATCTTCTGCAGCTTTGGATTAAGGGTTCTGACCTTAAAAAAAACCTTCTACTTCCAAACACCCCTCCTCTTTGTAAACACAGTAAACCGATGGCTATTTTGCTCATGCTCCCTGACAGGAGCAAGATAATGTCACTCTTCAAATAAGTTCTTATTGGTTGCTTTTTGATGGATTTATCAGCTGCCAGCAAATACTGGATTATTATTTTGGTGAAACCAGCCATGGCAGGCCTAGAGATAGGAATACCTCTGTGTGGAGTCTGTGCATTGCAGGTAGGTCTCCATGGCACACAAATCTGAAGGAATTAGAACTACCTCAATGCTTTCATCTGTCCCAGTTCTTAAAGATTTAGGGCACAAAGTACTTGCTATCTTATAGCATAATGACCAAATCATCCATGGGTTTAGCTTAAAAGGTGGTATTGCTATCTCATTAGTAAACCGATAACACTGTTACTGACTCATATTCCACTCACTAATTAATACCAATTCCTTATCATGAAACTTTACAATTCAGCACCGTTGGTACTTTCTTCACAAAGAATAAATGATCTTTCCCTGTTACCTGGAAGAGGACTCTCTTTTCTTAGTAAGTTCTCAGGAATGTGGACCACATGAAGCCACCCGAGCCTTTCTCTTCTTTATTTAAAATTTGATGTCTTTATGCCTGATGCTTGCTTGTTGGCATTTATATGGGCATTTAAAATGTTTTGCTGTGCTGGCAAAATGGCTTCATTTGGTAAAGACACTTGCTGTCCAATCTGACAATCTGAGTTCAGTCCTCAAACAAGCAAATGTTGGGAGAAGACCTGCTCCTGCAATTTGACCTTTATACATGCATTGTGTGTGACAGACAGACAAGTACACATGCACATGTGTGTGCACACACACATTCCTGCACATGCGTATGCCCACACACATGTGTGTATCACCCATAGTGACTAAATGCATTTAAAATACGTTTGCTACAGTTTTAGTACTCTTCAACATGCTTTATTCAAAGTTGTGTGGGGGGAATTATAATTATAAAGTAGTTCAAAAGTTGTAGAGAAAAGTGTTGAGAACTGTGTGGGATTGTTTTGTGTTGTTAAACCTCTTAGATTAAACCTATACTATCTTATTTTGATTAGAATTTATAAAACATAGAACAAATGAAAGATAGAAACAAATTCAAATATTAGCCAAATCCCTTATTTCATAGTCACATGAGCATTTCATTTGTGATAAGTAGTTACATTAAAGCACAAATATGGCAGAATTTTATACTATGAAGATGATGAAACAGAAGCAAAAATTGTTGCAATCATTGATACTTATTTGGAATCTACAGACTCTCAATAGGTCCTAGGAGGAATGGGGGCAGAGTGAGGTAGAGGCAGATAATGCCTACCTTCATATTTTAACAAATGTGTCTTTGCTGTTTTGAATTCATTAGATGTATTACTGTGAGCATATAACTATCATATCAGATTATTATGTAAATTTTTATGTAAAATATATGCTCTATTCAGTACTGTTTCATAGGTGTGAAGTTTTTTGTGGGTGGAACAATATGAAATGAGTTCAGAGTATCAGGATCCCACTTGTTCTACACATGTGCTTAGAGTTACATAGAAGGTAGACATTAATTCTTACATCCATAGAACATCTTACTTTATCATCGAAATTCCTTTTTATTCAGCCTCTTTCATTTAATCATGCTTCAATGTATTTATAATAAATGAGAATACATATAAACCTTCCAGAACATCCTGGGAATACTGAATCATATTAATGACACTCTTAATGTCATTTATTTGACATGGGATCTGATTATGCCATTAAAGATCTTGTTCTTCTGATACTCACACAGGGATCAGAAATAACTGAATTGGGGAAACATCCCAGAAACTAGGAATAGTTATTTTTAAATTCAATGGCAGAATTCACACATTTAAATGGTACCATTCACAGTTTCTCCTCTTCAGGAATGTTAAATCTTGTTTGAGAGGAAATTCATACATCCTCTATAAATTAGAAAACAATTTGGAAGCAGTCTATAACATTTGAAGACTGTCGCAGACTGTATGTGTCATTCCGAGTCAATTCAAAACCAGGAGAAAAATCACCCTGGGCTGGTGTTAGTTGAGGTGCACTTCTGCATATGGGTAAAAGTTGGGCTCCGTGTTCAAGATGTGTAAGACAGTCAGTACAGAGTAAGGAGAGAAGGGAGGAGGGGGCTGGTGTTAGTTGAGGCACACCTCTGCATATGGGTAAAAGTTGGGCTCCGTGTTCAAGATGTGTAAGACAGTCAGTACAGACTAAGGAGAGAAGGGAGGAGGAGCGGGGCAAAGGTGAATGAGAACATGTCAGGAAGCAAAACTGACCAGGAGAGCTGATGAGAGGTAAAAATGTAGAGAGGTATGATTCTAGCCTTATAAATTGACAGTAGTAGATTCTTTAAAAAGATTCACGACCTTGCTAGCTCCTGGAAGCTGGCTAAGAGTCCAGTGCCAGGCATAAATTCCCTCCTGTTGAGTGGATCTTAAGTCCAATTAGACAGCTGTTGGTTCCACCAACATGCGAGTACCACTTACTGCATCTTTATGCACATCTTGCTACTCTGGTAATTGTGGTTCATAGGTGTTACAGCTGGATAGGACTGTTTAATTGCTTCTCCCCCTTGGCAGGCTGTATAGAGTTTTCTGAAACTTGGAGGCTAGACTTGTAGGAAAGAGGCTTTGAGGTCAGTTCCAGTGCCAAATAGCCAAGTCCTGTGTCCCAAGTCTGAGGTGTCTTCGGCGATAAGGGACACCATCAGTTCCCGAGAGGCAACCAAGAGCTATATTGATAAGCTCTATTGTTTTAGAAGTCAACTGGACTATTCCAACCAATCATGTGAAAGGAAGTTTCTTTTGCCTGACCTGGGCTTTTGTTAGTATATGGGTTTTGTGGGGAACATTGTCAGCCAAAGTGATTTAATATCCTTTAATATATACATATAAGTATTGTGTACAATTTTAGGTTAATATAAAATAATGTCATTCATTGCTAGACCAGCACAATTCCTTAGCATAGTCTAAATTGTATGCTCCTACCTACATATTGGTGTAGCTACCGCCCCTCGTCAAAGAAGCCATCTCAGGAAACCAACACAAAAAACCATCACAAACAGGACACAATTCAGAGATCATATATCAGGGCAGGCCAGCTCCAATAGATACACCTACAGCCCAGCTCCTGTAACTATGCTCAGGGGCTCAGGGAACACTGTGGAAGGGGGACAAACAGAATATAAAGCCAAAATACCAGGAAGTCAGCTTTGAAACAACCTTTCTTAGAAATGGCTGTGTAAACAAGACCAAAACAGTGGCAATACCAATGGACATGCTAATACAGAAGGGGAAAAATTTCAATGGGCCCCACCCTTAGACAAAGAATGATAGGCATTCTTTGATTGTTTGGAGGGATGAACCCCCTCGTTGGTTGTCCAGTACAGGGTGGACAGCTCTGAAACCATATACTTACCACCAACAAAAACAGACTCCAAAAGTTCTATATATGTGTATATATATGCATATATTAAAAAATATATTTATTTATATTTTGGGGTGTGCATGTTTGTGTGTGTAACAATGCTAATCAAAGAAAAAGATGCTACCAATAGACAGGGAGTAATGGAGGATTCCTGGGAGGGTCTGCAGGTAGGAAATGGGTAAGGGATAGTGATGTAATTCTATTTTAATAAAAAACTTATCAAAAATACCTCTTTTAAAACATAATCAGCGGCCTGAGGAGACAAAAAGGCAAAAAGCTCTGGGCAGAAGGATAATGGAAGAATCCTAAAATGGGTTCCACTCACATAGGCCTTAGTGTTGAACCAGGATTTTAAATTTATCCTGATATTCATAAAGAAGGTGATATAGATCCTTAACAAAGGAAAGATGTGGCAATGTGACATAAAATCATCATGAAATAGAGAGGTGACTCATAAGAAGTAGGTAGTTAACTACCCAAAACAAAGTTGATGAGGGTCAGTAATAAGATGACAGGGAAAGACACCATTACCAAGTACCATGGAGCACATGTTCTAGCGCTTGGTGGCTATGGGGGAGGGAGGAAGTGAGGGAAAGAGGAAGAGAAGGGAGGGAGAGGGGAGGGGAGAGGGAGATAGAACTCTATGCAAGGTAACCTGGAAGGTAGTTCAGTGGTAGAGCAATTCCCTAGCATCCTCGAGGCTCTGGGTTTGATTCATTGAGAGCTCTCAAAAGACATTATAGAATCCATTTAAAATGTATAAAAATTCATCACAGGCTTGCTGTTTAGGGGAACCGGCAAACTGTTAATGAAATCAGAAAGGGTCTTAGCCCAATTGGCGTGGCTATAACCAAGTGCAAAGATTGGGTAACATAACTCGTGAGAGTGTTCTGGTGGCTGGCCCATCTAAGACCAAGTGGTGTCACATAGTGAAAGTGCTTCACGCTCCCAAGATGGCACCTTGAGTGCCCAGAAAGTCAGGAAGTCGGAGTTCACCATGTCATGTTGTCTTGCGAGAAGAGCACCATGCCATTGAGCTCTCAAACTATCATATTGACAACCCCTGAGCTTAGGAAGGGTTACAGGCACAGGACAGGAGACAAGGAAGTCACCTTTTACCAACAAATGCGACTGAATCTGACTTCACAACTTGACCACATGCTTGCCCATAAATAGTTATAAATAAATTCAGGTTCCGGATTTGAAAATAAAGTGCTGCATGAATAATGGTAGAAGATGCTAACACTGATGGCAAGAACGGATCAGCACTCTGAAAATTTTACAAAGAAAGTGGCAAGTAGTAACTCCAGAGAGTCTATGTGGAAAGAACTGGGGAGAAGGGAAACAAATGATATAAAGCAGTAGGAAGAAATGCGGCTGGAAGGGTAAGGGGATGCTCAAAGTGAGTGATGAAGAGAGAAGCAGGCCACTGAAGCAGTAAAGACGGAGGAGCTCAGTATTAGCCAAATCTCAAATTTGGGGTCCTATATTTGCTCTGCAGGGACCATAATAAATGAATTAGACTGAAAGTGTTTATTGGGGAGGGGATTATTTTCGGCAAAATTTATTCAGCTAAGGTGGCAAGATTTCAATTTCTTTAAAGGCATTATCCGCCTATGAGGGAATGAGTAGCTGGCTCACTTCTGTTTGTTTCTTCCTGGGATTTAGCAGTTCAGCTGAACTAATTTAAGTTTTCGAGCCCATGAACAGCTGCAACTTTGTATTTAAATTTCATCTGCCGTCTGTCCTACTTAATGTTCCAGTAACAATCCATCTTACTTTCAAGCCTGACAATTTCACGAGGGTATTGACCACCCACAGAGATTGTGCCTTCAAAAAGGAAAGCCCTTTAAGAGCTGTGTTGAGTGAAGCAAAATGCTGAGACTGGAGTCAATACTGTTAGAAGGGGAACTGGGCTGAGAGTGCAGTGACTCCGAAGAATTAGTTCCATTATTTTTTACTGATGCTCCAGGAAAGCAATAGCATCCAGGAAAACAATAGAATTCAGGGCGGTATGATGGTCATTGGGATGGGAGGCGCTGTAGCTAAGCACCCGCCCCTCCCTGCAGTGACAGCGGTTAAGCACCTGGCAATGGAAGGCACCAGCCTTGAGGGACTGAATATTTTCCAGGTAAGTGTGAGTTCCTTTGTAAGAGAATAACAGACGAGGCTGTATTCTACCTGGGTTATAAGTATTCTAATAATAGAGTGGGGCACATTTTAGTCTGACACATTAGAATGAGCGTCATGAGCTTAATAATCTGATATGCAAAATAAAAAAATCCACAATGAATATTGACATTTAGAAACCTTTTAATAGTAGTAAAAATACTGCATATTAGCCCAAGACTCTAATAGCTCTGTTTTCCTAATTTTTGACACTTAGCGACTTTGCATAGAAGTAGTCTGAAAAAATCTGATTGCTATTCAGAGATATTTCAGAATCGGGACAGTGCTCCTTCACATTAAGTCTGTCTCTGAAGTGACCCATATCTGGCCATCAGGTAACCTGTATCAGGTAGTACCACATGTTCACATTCAACCCCAGCATGCACCCTCTGGGCTGATAACTATAATGTGACAATTCTGATAATTAAACCACCTAAAGTCAGTGGCTGGTGTCTTGCATTAATTCAAAACAGCTTAAGGTGAAATAGTTCAGTATTCAATTACCGCAGACATGGCCATATACGCTCTCAACCATGTTGGTGGGGCCGTGTCCGGGTACACTAAATGCGATACCTGGCAAAAACTGTAATTTACATAAATATTGGGGGCAGTTGATGGGTTGTAATCTACCCACAAGTTCGTCTGACGAAGCTCCTTGATTAGCAAAGCTGAGTAGGTCAAAAGATGACATTTTCCAATCAACCGAACATTCACAGAAAATTATATTTTCCTATATCATTCATTAAGAGTCAGTGGAATTCAAATTGTTGGGCTCATAAAGAAAATCCCAATTAATTAAAATAATGAAGAATAAAAAAATAAAAGCAGATTACCTTTATACCAGGGTATAATTGTAACGTTTATATGCATAGATTTCATGAGCAGTAAAAGATGCTGACAATTTCACCATTCTTCCTAATGTTTCCAGAAAGAAAGAAAGAAAAAAAAAAGGAACTACAATGCAAAACACAATTCTAATGGTTACAGTTTTATGCCATTTTTGTTTTTCAAAACCAGAGAAGTCAGGAAGAATACAAACCTTAAGGAAAATTTTCTAATTATTGCCTAATCAGTTAAGTTGTTCTGAAATTTTCTCCATTAGCATTACTGCTGTAATTAAATAGGAGTGACTGAATGCCAGAAAAATGCCTTTAAATTCATATGCTACCTAATATCTCATGATGATTTTGTGTGTCTACTTAAGTGGTATGGAGATGCCCAGAGAGATGAGCAAGCATTACGTTGGTGATGGTGCTTTGGGCAGAGAATATCATGTGTGTTAATGGACCAAGTAAGAAAGACTTCCTCTTGTCAGCATCTATACAACCCTCTGACTGAGACAGGATTGCATCACTACTTCCCTGGTTTTCCAGTCTTCAGATGAAAACTGTGGGATCCCAGGCCTCCATAATCTGAAGAGTCAGTTTCTGTAATACCTCCTTGTACTACACACACACATTCTGGAGAATCTGAACTACTACAGAGGATGGTCCAAATTAGACTTGAATTTATCTTTTTCATGAACTATATAAGAATTTGTGGACAAGCTTTTATCAGTGAGCATCTGATAACTGCCAAACTCAAATTGAATATTTTTTTTTTTTAACATCAGAGTCTCACTATGTGCTGGAGGAAATTCTACAGCCAATAGTTACCCACCCACTGCAGTGTGGCCTCTTAAACTATTTATGCCAATGTAAAGCATGCGTCCGCCCTCTTTTCTCACTGCGGGATTCGGTTTTTGTTCTCCGTTCCAGCAGAGGATTCTGATTTGTGAGTCTACCCGTAAATAAATAACCGTCTATTATTCTCAATTCTGAGCTAGTGTGGGATTTCTTTTAAGCATCCTTCTTCAACTATGCAGCCTGACTGGCCTAGAATTCCCTATGTAGACTAGGCTGGCTTCAAACTTATGGAGATCCACTTGTTTCTGTCTCTCAGGTCCTGAAATTAAGACATATGACAGCTACCATGAGTAGTTGTATTCTTTCATATGCCATTTGTTATCACTCTCTCTCTCTCTCTCTCTCTCTCTCTCTCTCTCTCTCTCTCTCACACACACACACACACACACACACACACACACACACATCTCACAGGCTGCTTGCTAATTCTTTGCTGCCTTTCAGTAACTGGAGTATGGTTGACAATTTAAAAGAGAGTGACTTGAATTCAAGACTTTTGTGTCATATTGCTTTGTGTTGTTTCAATTTTGAGACCACATCATAAAAAAAATCAAGAGTATATAAAATTATGTAATGTATCCTGGAGCCCGAGAGATGACTTAGACAGCATGCAGGACACTGATCTTGAGTGAGATGCACTGGGTGTGGAGTTTGGTAGTAGAGAAGGCTGGAAAGAAGGCGCATTTGTCAATAGAAAGGTGCATTTGTCAATAGAAAGGCCCTATGCACTTGGAATGCGCAGGTGCGATTTTGGCCTAAGTTGGGGGCCTTTGCCAGGTGTAGACTCTCAAGGACACAGAGACGAAAGAGAATGCAGAGAAGAAGAATGAGAAAAGAGGACATTTGTAGAAAGGACAGTTCTGTATCCACGTAGATTAGAAGGTGACATGAATCTAAATGAAGGGAAATTGAAAGTGATCCCTCGTCAGATAACAGATTTTATAATCACTATCATTATGCCTAGGTCAAGAACATCGTAAACCAGCTGTATGAATGAGCCTGACTTGGGTATTTTAAACTTTCTCTGGCTGGAAAATACCTTTTGTGCCTATAAAACTCACAAATACACGTGATGATTGCCATCGAGGGTAGGTTTTCATTTCATTTCCTTTAATAATACTTTCATGTGCAAAACACATTGCAGGTTTCCTTATGACATCTTCTTTCCTCCTTCCGCCCTCCTTCTCTCTCTACTTCCCTCCCTCTTCTCCTCCCTCCTTCCCTCCTTCCCTCTCTCTCTTCCTTTTGTTGTGGTTCTGGGGCTTGAACCCAGAGCCTTGTATAATCTAGATGAGTGTTCTTCCTTTGTGCTATCTCCAGCCCCCATTACCACAGTTTCATAAAAATATACCATTGTGTTGGGACTGCCCAGTCAGCAACTCAGTCTCAGCCTGGTGTTCAGAATGGCAGGCTGTTTCATGGTGCTCATTATGACTGAGCCATTGGTTTAGTCCTTAGGGTAAACAAGGTGAGCAAACCGGAAAAGTTTTAAGAGTGTGCTGTGTGAGAATTCATGAAATAAAACAGGAAAGTATTTCAAGTATTTGCTTGGCTTTTATGAGCCAAATTTCTTCCAGGCGGTTATTTTTTGTAGCTTCCAGATTTTATTTATGTTGGCTCAATGGAGAACTTTCCTCATGGTAAAGGACATTCAAGCAGGTGTCAGGCACTAGGAATAATGTCAGATATTAATTACCCAATTTAGAAATATCACTGAATTAAACTGAATTAAAACTGATCATTAACTAAAGTTTATTAGTAAGGTATAATATCAAAATTAAGCTGGTAACAATGTAAGATTTTTAAGTCATATTTTTGATTACTTTAAGTTTTAATTTGAATATGAAATGAAGGCATGCAAAGCAAAAAGAAAAATACAAGAGACATTCCTAAAAATGTGGTCATAGATTGCTGAATGTTTTACATATGTCCACGATGTACTACTGTATTACTTATTTTACATTAAATGTATAGAGTAGGTGTAAATCATTAAGCATCAACAGTGTATAAAATATAGAGTATTTCAAAAGTCCGTCTTTCTGTGTGCGTGATGCATGTGTATGTACTTGTTTATGTGGATGCATATGTATATTTATGCACACCTGTGTTTAGTTATTAAGTGTTATCATTGAATTAAATAGAATTCATAAAATAATCCAAAAGTCTGTTTTTGTGTGTGCCTCTATGTGTGTGCATATTCGGGTGTATATATATGTGTGTGTGTGTGTGTGTGTGTGTGCATATTTAGCTGTGCATGTATGTATATGTATGTATATATATATGCATATGTGTACCAGAGGTCATTAATGAATATCATTCTCAGTCACTCTTTATGTGTTTTAAGACAGTGTCTCTCCCTATACCCTGAGCTCATTGAATTTAGAAGAATGGCAGATGTCACTTTAGAGTTCTGTTAGTTTTTTGACAAGGAGAGGAAAAATACCCCAAGACTTGGAAAGTGTGTGTGCATGCGTGTGGTGTTTGTGTACGTGCATGCATGTATCCCATATATATGGAGTGGCACTTTATTCTGATCTTAAACAAAATTCTGTTCACATGCTACAATATGAAAGTTTGACCCTGTGTTATATAGATGTTTTTATTCTGGAGAGAGCAGAGAGGCTCAGCAACTCAACTACCCAAATAACCAGTGCCCTGTAAATAAACCACCTTCTATTTTCCCATAAATAATTCCAGGAAACTTAGTGAATAAATACAGATTTAGCTGAATAGGTTTCTTTGGTCTGATACTATCCTTGCCATCTGGTATGAATAGCAGTGGATTCCCAGGAAAATTCACACAATACCCTGGTAACATTATGCCAGGTGAAATAAGCCAATGTCAAATGATGAGCATTACTTAAATAGAGTGAAGGGATAAGGGAAATGGATGAGGCAGATATGACCAAATATGTTTGGTCAAAAATCACAATGACTTATTATTTTGTGTAATTAGTACAAATGAACAAAAGGACATATATTATTTGATTTACTTTTTTTTGTTTTTTTGAGACAAGGTCTTTGTATAACAGCCCAAGCTATCCTGTAACTAGCTGTTGTAGACCAGGCTGGCCTCAAACTCACAGAGATTCGCCTACCTCTGCCTTCCAAGTGCTGGGATTAAAGGCGTATGCCACCACCTATTTGATTTACTTTTATGTGATACGTATAATCCAGAAAATGTCAAGGCTGAAAGTAAGTTGTAATTTATTAGAGGCAAAGACAGTAGGAATGGGCACATATTGTTTAAGGGGAACAGTTTCTTTTTGAATTGGTGAAAAAGTTCTGAAAAATGGTTATATACAATATTATGAACATATACCACTACAACTGAATTAAAGATAAATCTTATGCTATGTATAACTAACATGCTGGAGAAGCTTAAAAAAATTAAGAAAACTAAAAAGAATACCCTTAGTTCAATTTAAATTGTTTCTCTATTCTAAAGGAGAAGGCTATGTGAACCATGGTAATGAACTGGCTGGCTCTTAAGCAAAGTACCATACAGCAACCAATTGCTAGAAAAACCTATCAGGATGCAATGAAAACATGATAAATTCATGTAGAATTGTAAATAACAAGATTGGCTCCACATGGTTTTGTCTAAGAACACAACTATTTAACTTGTTTATCAAAATGTATTATTTCCCTTGAGGGATCCTGTGCTTTTAAGGAGGACCCTGGTACTGAACATGCTTCCATGTCTTTCCCGTGGCTGCTAGCGAGCTCCAGTGAAATGTGATGCTCAGCTTAAGACTTAGCTTATGATTGGCACATTTATATTCCTTTTGTTCCTGGTATTCATCTTCTATCGCTATGTAGAGTTTACATCACTGTAGGATTTTTTTTAAAATTACATATTACTTTCAATTCCTGGTGAAAAGATTTGAACTGCAAATAAATAACAGTATAAAATCAGTTGTCAGTGACCATGCTATTTGATATGATGAGTGTGCTCATTACGTTTGCTGAACACATCTAATAAGGATGATCTAGATGAATCCATTAAACTTTCTTTAACTCAACTAAATATACATGCATACAAAAGCATGTATATGTATAGACACAGGTTTTCTTTTAAAAATATATTTTGTATTGATTACTAGGTCTCAGTTTGGCCAGCTTATAATTTAAGAAGATAAACAGACTCCTTTTAACCCACTACTTAAAATAGTACAGAGACCAGATTAGTTATCTTACTTTCAATAGATAAATTATTTAAGCAAAGAAAGTTATTTGTAATAATGTATAACATTCAATAAGGACAAGATCTTACAAATTCAGAATGAAGACAAAACCCAAGCCATTAATTTGAGTAGGGATGGACTTTGCAGGAGTATAGAGTTTTAAAAGCCCTAAGAGTATAATAGCAAAAATACTGATGAATATTGTCTAAGATTGGGCCTTGGTTAACTTGAACTTAGTGGCTCATTTGAAATAACTCAATACCTTATTGGTCTGTCTTTTTAAATACTACCATTAAAAGCTAGTTCTGATGGCTTTAAGTAATTATTTCTATACTAAGGACTACAGTTATATCTCCCATTTTCAGCTCTCAGTGTTGGAGTAGGTAAGTGGATTGTGGAGATATCACCAAAGCCCTTTCCAGAAGCATACACCTATAATTATCTGGAAATATAAAATTTTAGAATTGCAGACCTTAGAAATAATTGTTGCTGAAATAAATGTGCTGTTTCTACAAATGAGGTCTTTGATGCTAAATGTCCAAGGTAATATAATCAGCGAGAGGCAGAGTTACGGCCATAACTCAGGTCAGTGGTCTTAGTTTTGCTTTCCTAGAAGGACTATGATGCAATATAAAAGGGGTACATGCTGTATAAATTTCTACCCTGAAACTCAAGGAGTGTCCTGTTTGGCAGACTACACTCTATTCTGGAATACTTAAATAGAACTTACAAGAATAGGGAGATAGCTCATTCTTTTCCTTTCTCATTTAGTGTGCCTTCATTCCAGAAGCCCTAGAGTACACAATGTGATGAGGAACAAATGCAATGAATGAATTCCCAGCTCCCATGTAGGGGAATAATTAATCCATTTGCCTCTCGTTTCGATTCTGTCACTCCCTTAAAATTTATTATTAGAATTGAACAGATGCCCTTTACAAAAGGGGTTTTTATAATGATGTCAGAGCCTAGAGAACCTGGGTACTGCTGCAGAATTCTACAGGAAAACAGGGAGGCCTGTGGAAATCCTTGGAAACATATGTTCTTTAATCTAAAACCTTGAACCTCCAAAATTAAGTTTAAAAAAATTACACCAGGGTGTTTTCAGCCCACAATTTCTGACTTTGAGCTATGTGCATATTTTCCTTTCATTCAGAAATGTATGAAAAAAATCCCAGAAGTTACATGAATGTGAGGGATAATGTAAATGATAATCATTCTAATTGGGAAGGATGCATGTCAAAAGCCTGAAACTAAAAATTAGGTTAATTATATAGTCGAGCTGCTTAGTAAAGAATGAGTACATTAATCATTTAGCTGAAGTGTTACTGTTTCCGTAACCACTTCACTTGACTGCCAGGGTTAGAAACCCAGGGAACCCAAGGGTTAACATCTGGCCTGACAGGGTTTAGACCTTGTGTCTACCATGGCTCTTTAAGTCTCCAAGACACACACTCATGCCACTTGCATGTCTTTGGCTTGTCATAGTTGTAATGCATACCAACGATGCAACCAGGAGTAATGCAATGGAAATCAATGGGGGAGGAGAGAGAGAGACAGAGACACACAGAGAGACAGAGACACAGAAAAAAATTGATTTCAAGATCAAGATGAACAATATTTCAAGACCTCCCTGTCTGGTTCCAAACAGTACCCCCTACTGCCCTCGGAAAATATAGTTGTTCACATTTATCTTTGATTATTCTATTTAAATCTGTCCTCCTTAAATTCTTTATTTCACCCTTTGCTTTCTCTTTGTGAATCATTTCCATAGACTTAGCTGTTTGTTGTTGGCTTCAGGTTTGAAAATCCAAAAAGAAGTAACAGTATATTAACCATTCTATCTATACATGGGTTTACCCTCTTATCCCGTACCATACCCCAAACTCAGCTACTCCTTTATCAAGATTGCAAGAGAACATCTCTCCTTGGGATTGTGGAGGGGAATTATTCTTGACCTGTTCCTAAATGAGAACTTGGAATAAGGACTTTTATGTTCAAGCAGCTAATTCAAACTTATTTAATAATATACCACTTTAGTGGGTCTCACTGAATATTCAGATTAGTTCTAGTAAAATAACAGAATGCAGACTACATAATAAATAAAGGAACACGACACATTTCAGGAACAGAACTGATCTCATCCTGACCTCGCAGAGATCCGCTGGGGGCTGGCTACTGAAGTTTGTCCTCTGAGGAGCTTTGCTCAAACGCTTCATGGATTTTCCTGCCTTTGTCAAAGGATGAGGGGCTTGTCACTTACCAGAGAACCTGGAGCTCTTTTGTTTACAGGAATATTTTACTCAAGCAAGAAAGCATATCTTGTTGTTTTTTTTTTTTTGTTGTCGTTGCTAATCAGTTTTCAAAGGGAGGGTGTAGGTTTAGTAAATAGATTTTTACAGTTGATTAGCATGCACTAATTATGCACTCTGAGCTTCATTCTGATGTCTTCATTCACACATATAATGTAGTTTGATCTTAGCCACACCTCTCTCCTCGCTGGACCTCCTTCTGCTCTCTTTTCTCTCTGAACCTCTTCCTGTTCCCTCCCCTCTCTGGCCCTCCTCCCCTTCTCTCCCATCTCTTTCTTCTTATCAGTTAGTTTCTACTTTCAGAGCTTTTCTTTTCTTTTAAAACCATTAGTTACAGTTATTAGTTTAATTAGGGTTTCTTATAGGAACATGGATGAGAAATCATTTATAGGTGCCATGTGCAATTTACCAGTGGTTATATAGCACTAAAGAATTTTTTTTTCTCTTCACCAGAAACAATAACAGCCTATAGATCCTTAAGGAAAGGCAGGGCTTCAGGAGCCCTTCCCCCTCCATGACAAGCCAAACTCAATTTTATAATTTAATTTACCAAATGTAATTTTATTTAGTACATACTAAATATCAAGCATTAGTCTGACTGGCAACAACTTTCTTCATATTCTTTAACATGTCACAATGACATTGTGTTTTGAGTATGACAAGTTGCCTCTGCTTCATTTTTAGCAATATTTTCATGTCAGAGTGGTAAACTAATTGTTGCTGATGAACTAAACACAATCTTTGAATCTTCTGGTGCCTTTTATAATTTTTAAACTTCAACGATTCTCAGCAACTGCATATTTGAAGTTTTAAACCACTTGTCCATTGGTTAATTCACCATACACCCCAACCCACCTCAGAATTTCCTCTCCATAATGTGATTTAGTGTGATTAGAATCACACGTGAAGGTGATCACTGGGCACTGAACTTGCTAACTTTCATACCTGGAAGGGAGAGACATAGAGGAAGGTGCCTTTGGCTGGTATAGGTCAGCAATCAACATGAGGCAGAATTTAACAGCGTTTCAATTATGAAGTGAATGAATAATATCACGAAGTCTCATGAAAATTATAATAAATTATTTCAGAGAACAGGAAGGGCAATGCAAATGAAAATCCCAGCCTATTTATCCCATCCCCATTGACTTGCAAATGCTGAATTTTGAAAAATTAGACACACTAAAAAAAAAGTTCACTGGTTTTATTTTTAAAACCCAAACTGAACATGAAAAATAAAATTAAAACAACAACAACAACAACAATTGCACATCCCCCACACCCCTTAACATCAGTTTGTGTGTGCAGTTCACAGGTGCGGATATTCAACAGATCATTTCGGCATGTGCAATCAGCTAGGTGCCACAAGTGTGCCTACTAATTTTATAAGAGGGAATATAAGAGTATGAGGCCTCTGCTAAATACCACAGCATCACATCTGGGCCTCTTTCATAGCAATCTCTAATATCCAGTGGGTGAGATAAGCACAGGAATATTTCAAGAAAACCTGAATTCTTTTTCTCTCTGACTGTTGTTATTGCTGTGCACCAAATTTTAAAAATAATGCCCCCCGTGGATTTTAATGAGGCTGTGGATGGTTAACCAACTCTCATGGAATCACTCACTTGGCACCTTCTTCTCTAAGTTGGCTGCCACTTACTTCCCCTCATGGCTGATCTATCGTCTCTCAGTTCCGCCTAGTTTTTGCGCGACTGCCTCGATTGCTCAGGGGGAACGGGGAGTTTGTATTCCTCAACATTGGCTAGTAGGACTGATGAAAACACAGTGTGCCCAGAGAAAATCTCACTGACAAATCCTTGGGGGCATTTCCTGCCCTCCTTTCCTCCCTCATTTTTCTTCATTCTCTTCTTGTGATTTTTTTTTTGAGGCAGCTGCTCATGTACAAACAGTATGCTGAATATTGATCTTTCACCTTTAGATCTCTTGATGGTGCTGATCCCTGTCGCCTGACCCATCTTTTCCTACACATGGAACTTACCAGGCAGAAAGTGCTGTTCTTCCACGTTTGAGAGCTATAGACTAGGAGGACATCCAGGCTAGCATGGAGCAGCCTGAGGCAGAGCCCTGCCAGTCTAGGACTCACTGAGAAGCTGATTGCTAATGGAGAAAGTATTATACTACAGTTTTACTCTTCCAATGTAATAGGGTGCTAGGGAAGTACAGCCGGAAGACAAGAGAGCAGTAATGACGAGCAGGTGGTGAGGGAGAAAAATCAGGAGGGTGTTAGAGCCATCTCCTTGCTAAGCAACAAAGGAAGCCGCCATGTATTAAGTTGTTAGAAGAAAAAGCTTTCTCAGAATGGTGTCCAAGGTCAACTCCAAGTATTTATGGATGTGAAAATAATCACCCACAAAAATAATAGAGCTGATAAACAAAACAGCACCCTGGACAGAATCATGCACCATACTATGACAATTATAGTCAATATGAGAGATGTACCTTTTGATCAGAGTAGGTACCAATATAATGCTAAGGCTTTCCTTCCATGTTCCCTGTTTGTTTTCTTTTTTCTCTTCTATCCTCCTCCCTTTTCTATGCTGGTTTTCTATGCTGCTAACTATACAATCTATTAGCTGTATAGTTAAACGTTTATCATTTACTCAAATCTCTCTCTCTCTCTCTCTCTCTCTCTCTCTCTCTCTCTCACACACACACACACACACACAATGTGTAAGTTAGCCATGCAACTAGACTATCTATCATTCATACCCTAGTGCATAGTCATTCATGATCTTGCATAATTATATTGTAAGCCCACAGTTGGAATGTTTGGATCCTACCTAAGGACTGAATAACATTCCTGGTATTTAGAAAACATAAGTCCATGACTATGACTTCTAAATATCCCATGAAATCACATGAAAATACCAGGAAGGCTCATCTGGGATGAGTAATGCCATAATGTGCATTGTTAACGTTAAAAATATTTAGTTGGAATGGCAGAAATTTCGATATTCCTCTTCTACTCTCCAGTGGCTTTGTCACCATAACAAATGCAACCTGCATCTTTAGCTTGGGTAGAGAGACGTCCATTTGACAACTGCATTTGCAACCTACAGGTAAGAAAGTGTGTGTGTGTGTGTGTGTGTGTGTGTATGTGTGTGCGTGTATGTGTATGTGTGTGTGTATGTGTGCGTGTGTATGTGTGTGTGTATGTATGTGTGTATGTGTGTGAGGGAAAGAGAGAGAGAGAGAGAGAGAGAGAGAGAGAGAGAGAGAGAGAGAGAGAGAGAACATCAGATTATGGGTATATTAACAAAGTACATTAATGATACTTCCTCTTGATAGGAAGGGATAGCAAATTCTTTGCCCTTTCCTTTTGCTGTAGGCTTAAAGAAAGATGTGTGGAGTGGAATGTTAGTTACTGTCATGGACCTGATCTAATGCCACAGAAGTATACTGAAGAGCTGTATTTAAGTCAGAAAAAAGTCCTGAGACCTCCATTTACCACTTGAGGCTTCCCTTAGGTGAGAAAATAAGCTGTGTGCCTTTGTTGTGATTTTTTCCCTTGGCAGTATCCTATTTAGGGACAAACATGAATTCTGATAGAACAGGAACAACCAAATATAAAAAACTGAACAGAGTATTAACGAACAGGTTTGTCTTTCTTTTTTCCCAATTAATATGAAACCAAATATAACTGCAAAATAGAAATTCGCTGGCTTTATTATGCTTTCTACTACTAATTTTTCATATCAAATGTATGCTGTTTAGTTTTAATGAAAATGTACTTAAATTTGTTAAAATTCAAGATTATTTCAACCATGAGCTGTTAGGATGCAGTGCCTCCGTTCTTCCTTTGAATCCCACGTCAGTCATGAGGTTTAGAATGGACACTTTTTTTTTCTCCTCCACACTCCAAGAGCACTTAAGAAAGCACCTTCTTTGGTAGTTTTTATTTAACCAGAACACAAACACAGGAATGCAAGGTATTTGTATTTCATCCAGCTCAAAGGCAAGTGATTTATCTACAATGTGTTTTAAAGTATTTATTGTTATTTATGATTATGTATGTATTCATATTATGATAAATACAGTTTCCCAATAACTCTTAGGAAGCACAGCTTTACTATTGATAATATAATTATTTCCCCTTCTTTTTCAAATCCCCTTAACAGTCTCAACCATCTTCCCCAAGAGAAATATGTATCTAAAATATTTGACCTTGTAAGTCAAGGAGAACAAAATCTATGAATATCTTAAATCCTGAAACTTTTAAATGCTATTAATAAAGACATCAAAATTCTGTTTAAAACGTTTTGCATATCTAATGTTCTTAACAAAACATGCATTTCAAGCAGAAGTTTGAAGGGTTTTAAATCACAGATTTTCACAGCATTTCCTTCCGGCAGCTGATGAAAATTGGATAATATACAATCAGAACACTTTTTCTACACATTTTAAATTGATTAAAAAATAGAAACAGATTTAACATTCAAAAAAAAAACACATTTGCAAACCGTTATATAAAAATGGCCTGATCTGATTTAGTGGATGTTAGGTATTGAGATTTTGAGCTGACAGCATCCTTCAAGATGTTTTAAAACAGAGGGAACACAGCACTGCACCCAGGCTCCCACTATCTAAACACATGGCCCTGGCTAACAGCGTAAGACTTCAATGAAGATTGTCATCAAAGAAAATCTTCTACTTAATGAAAGGTGTGGTGTACTCCACATTTTTCACGAGGCACAGGCTTGGCATTAAACAGGTTATGAATTGGTTTCAGTGTAAAAACATAAAAGTAATAAATTGCTGGAGAGGATCTGTATGGAAATACAACATATTTGCATAAGATTTGAAAGTTCAATATATATTACAGTCTTCAGTGTGATACATAACTCAGTGACTGAAAAATACCCGGGTACCCATTCACATTGTCAGTCTGCATTAACTAAGTGTACCTTCAAAGAAAAATAGTGAACAAGAACCCGACATCATGCTTACTAAGGTACCAAGGCGGGGCCATATGGCTAGGGATGGAACAAGGGGGCTCAGGTTTATGGCCATTGACAACACACTTACTCCTTGATTTACTGGAGCTACTCATTCTTTGGCAAGTATTGGAAAATGGGGACTGTGTTTCTTTGCATCTTACTTTTCCTGAAGGTGCTTGAGTGTATTTAAGCTCCCTAGTGTCTTTCAGAAAGCCAGGTCCTCATCCCTATCTGATGTGTAAATGACTAAGACTTTTATAAACTGGAGAAAAGAGGATCCAGAAGTAATAGCACATCTTAATTGCTCCTCCCAGTAACATGTAAATACCCTTTTCCAGTGTCACAGGGTTCCAAGACACAGCAGTGACAGAGGGTTCGCGGAGCTAAGTTAGTCAACCATGGCAAGCAAATCAGACATCCTTCTTAAAAAGCATACATTTCTGAGTAAATAGGATACAAGTATAATACCTAAAACACATTTTTCTTACAAAAGTATGCTTTCTGTGTATAGATTATCTGTTACAATATGTATTTTGACTACATTTGAAACTTATGTCAAAGATAATGAACAGTCAGTTGTAGGCAAACTGTTAAAGAAGAAAGTATTCCTAAAACAGAAATAGCTGTGCAATTTAGAAAGAATTAACTGAATATTAGAAGTTATTCTAAAACGAAGGTAAAGTTTAGCTATAGGATGTTCATTCTAAAAATTATCAGTATAACATTTAGTGTTTAAAATAGTTGGGAAAATTTTGAGAGTGGAATGAGGGGTTCTTTACAACAAACATTAAAGGGGGACCATCTTAAAAAATTGACAAATGTGTCCACCTTATTTGTTACTTTGTCTAGAGTTGAATATGATGAGTGGGATCACCTTAAAAATTGACAAATGTGTTCACCTTACTTGTTACTTTGTCTAGAGTTGAAGATGATAAGATATCTTCTAATTTTGCCAAAGTAAAGACAGAGACTCATCATATCTATTTGACCTGATAATAAAATAACGATGAAAGAACTTCTGTTCATTGCCATTGGACATTCATTCTCTTTCACTGTAAAGAACAGTAAAACTGGACAAAAAAATTACTGTTTTGAAGCAATGATATCATGCAGTCAGGACTACGACTCTCCACAGAAGGGAAACCCATGAAGAGAATGCAATATTTGTTCTGGCTTGCTGTTTTGTGGCAATTTCCAGATGGCATCAAAAGAAGTAGAGCCAAAGTAGAGAGCTGTGTCATCACCAAACAGAAGCATCTGATAAAAGACACCAGGTTGCTGGATTGTCTGGAATTTGCAAGGCAGGATACCAGAAAGGAATATGAATAGGGTGGTGTTACAATCTGAATATGAAATGTTTTCCACATGTTCATGTTTTGAGTGCTTTTTCCCCAGCTGGTAGCATTCTTTTGAGAGTCTATTGTTACTAATGAGAAAGAGGCTGACCTGGTAACAGTAGGTACTAACAATTGGCCGTGGGAAGCAGTTTGTAGTGGATGTGGTGTTGGTTGGACTCTTTAGGGGAATCTGTGATATGAAGAGCCCCTACCGCACACTGCCACTGCCAGGATAGATTGAAACTCTCTAAAACTGTGTGCTAAAATAAATTGGTCTTCTCTTTTCTGTCAGGTAGTATGGTCACACAGATTCAAAAGTAATGAATACAGGTAGGAATAGAGGGAGGAATTTCCTTGGCACAAGATTCTCTGTGAGTATTATACATATAGTTTGGCAAAGAGTGGCTATTTATTGCAAAGTTGAGAACCAATCTCTTTCTTTTTATTTTAAATCTATATTTATACAGGATGGGCACATGTTGATGATAAACTCTTTTGAGTGCTAAGACTAATGCAATTTTCCATTGTAATAAAGGGTGAGTTCATGAAAAACTGCTGACATAAACTTCAAATGTACCCAATAATAAAAACGCTAGTTACAAAGGTCAAGACCGAAAGAAGAAAAGTGATCAGAGTATATTCACACAGGTGCCTTCAGGGTGAGGAAGGGTGATTGTGGACAGTGATGGGACACGTTGTACAACTCAGATGGAGCAGAGACACTGAAAAATATCACTGACCAAATTAACATAAGAAAAATGAAAACATTGGTAACCCTATGTCTTAGCTACTTGGATTTATAATTAATAATCTCCTTACCAAGAAACTTCAAGGTTGATGAATTATCTTGTGATCATTTACACAAACCTTATGGAGTAGATAGATCTACACAAATTATTTAAGAAAAGATAAGATGAAATACTTAAATATTTTCCAGTTTATTTAATGAGGCCAGCAGCACCCTGCTATTAAAAGCCAAAAGCATATTACAAGAAGAGACAGAAAATTATATCTCTCTTGAATAAAAAATAAAATATTTAAAAATATCATGATTTCAAACTTTGGAGGACATAAGATAACGATACATCATTACTAAGTAAGGGATATAAAAGGAAGGCAGAGTAAGGTTATCTCTGGAAATATTTATTTTATTCACCAATTTATCAGAAAAGAAAGGAACACCTTATGATCATTTTAGTATCTGCAGAAAGAAAAACCTTTTGATGAAATTCAATATTTATTTATCGTATAGAATACTTTTTAAAAAACTAGGAATACAAACAATTTTTTTTTTTTGCTTGGTAAGGCCTTCACACAAAGTCTAAAATCAATATCATAATGATAAAACACTGAACATTCCCTTCAAAGATCAGGAACAAGGCAAATACATCTGTTCTCAGCTCCTGCTCAACATTGTTTGAATAGTCTAAGATAGTACAAAAAAGAAGAGAAAGGCATAAAAGAAGCATAAAGTTTGTAAATGACGAAGTAAAATTCTTTATTATATTAAAGTGACTAAATAATACAGCAATGCTAACTCTAACTGTTCATTAGCTTGTATAGATTTACAGTCAGATCAATTTTGTTGTGTGATATTTTTATATACTTGCAAATTTTTATAGTAAAGCTTACTTTAAAAAATCCAAGTGAAAAACAACATCAAAACCCTACTGGAAATAATAAGGAGATTTGAATGTTTGTAGGACATAGGTCATTACTTTAAAAATCAATTATATATCTATATACTGTCAGAAGATAATAGAGAGGACATAAACCCCTTTGATTTATAATATGAGGATTAAATATTTAAATATAAACTTGAAAGATGAATGAAAGTGCCAATGGAGAAGTATCAAGTATGAAGATAGATTTAATGAGAAGTGGCTGTCACAGTTATGGGTTGGAAGACAAAACATGGTTGCCATAGTCATTTCTCTTTTTTGTAGAGTCGGAAGGCTTATCTTAAGACGCATAAGGAAATACAAAGAATTTAAAACAGCTAAAGAAATCATATGAAACAAGACAGTTGATGATCTATCTCATCACAGTGAGAGGCTCATGGTACTCTGGGAAGTGGGGTTCATTGACACAATGGGATGGCTCAATGAAGTAAAATGCTCAGTTCAGAAGTACACATAGATGACCCGCTGACTTTCAAGCAGGTATCAATGCTATTTCATTTGGAAGGAAGTAATTTATCAATAAATTGCACTAGAAAAACTGCGTAAATGTATGAAGATTCACACACACATGCAATTAATTCCAGGCAATCACAGGTCTAATCTTAAGTGCTAGTACTGTATAAAGATGTTTAACTTGCTTTTGGCACATGTTTCCCTGAGAGGATATAAGAAGCTGTGGTGGTTTGAAAAAAAAATGGCCACCATATGGTGAGGCACTATTAAGGGGTGTGGCTTTGTTGGAGTAGTTCTAGACTTATGGGAAGAAGTGTGTCACTGTGGGGGTGGCCTTTAAGCTCCTCTATGCTCGAGATATGCTCAATGTATAACATAGTTCACTTTGCTGTCTGCACATCAATATGTAGAAACTTCAGCTCCTTCTCCAGCATCATGTCTGCCTGCATGCCAACATGTTCCACCATGATGATAATGGATTAAACTTCTGACACTTTAATCTACCCTCAATTAAATGTTTTCATTGATAAGAGTTGCTGTGGTAATGGTGTCTCTTCACAGCAATAGAAACCCTAACTAACAAGAAGCACAAAGTATAAAAGAAAATATGTAATTAGACCTCCCCAAATTGTATTCACTCAAGGATGGTTAAGAGAATAGACAAATTTCAGGTGGGCTTGAAATATTCATAATGGAGAATATTTGGCAAAGAATTCATGTCTCAAATACATTTTAAAAATGAGTCAAATACTTTTAATGGACAAATACCTTGAAAAAATATTTCAAAATTAAAAAAACTACATGACTGGCTAATAAGTGATGAAAGTGGGTTCTGCATCACTAGCCTTCGAATAGTGTAAATTAAAACTACATGAAGATAACAAGATAGACCCAAAACCAGAAGATTAATGACATCAAATGAAGGGGTATCTTTGGGAGAAATATAACTCTGGGACACTCTTGTGGGATTATAAAATAGGGCAGGCAATCTGTTAAGACATGACATTCCTACATAGTTTCTTATAGAATTAAACATACTCATTCTATGACTCAGAAATTATCTGAACAGAAATGAATCACACACACACACACACACACACACACACACACACACACACACACACCCCTATGTCATCACAAAAGGACTTCCTCAAAAATGCTTATAGCAGCTTTACTTATAATCTCTAAAACTTGTAAGCAAATCCTATGTCTTGTAAAATGATAACCACATGTGGCACACTTGCTAAATTCAATGCTACCAAACAGTAAAATAACAAACACATGACTACTGCTATACTCAGCATCACAAATGAAACTAAGAAACATCACAGCGAATAATGAATTTCCAAGTAAATAAAGCAGACATTGTGTCATTGCACGGAGCTGAAGTTCAAGGATGGGACAAATGAATCCCACCATAGAAATGAGACAGTGGTGGCCTATTGTGGGTGGGAGAGTGGGACTGACCTCGCCTTCACTACAGAAAGATCTCCTTGTTTTCCCCACTTATGCACACTGATAGCAGAATGGAGTATAGTCAAACTATCTATTTTTGTAAGCATTAACATTTTTTAAAAAGTTGGGATACCATCAAGTTGTCTTTTAATATCAATTTTTATTTTTCAACGCATTAACTATTTTATGACATACAAATCCTTTAAGATGTATAGAAAACACATTAGGTTTACATAAAACTTGCAGGAATTATTGATTTTAAGCAATTTTCTTACATGCAAAATTTTTGTAACTAAAGACACATATTTAAGAAACATATTTAGGTCACATAAAAGGCATAACTACAGATCCTTTAAAATTGATGTATATTCTAAAATTTAGGTCCTGGGTCAATCAGTTCCTTTGTAGAGCAGATTGTTACCATGCAGTGCACAAGCTTGTACCAAATGCTACACATAATTAATGACACTAAATAAAGAGAGATGAGATATGTATGATATTATTTTTTAGAAATGCACTAACATAAAAATTAATAATATGGGAAGAAGTATCAGTAACATTTAGAGATACCATAAAATTTAACAATTTATCTTTAGAATTTTGAGCAAGGAGAAATCTCATCTTTCTCTCCAATATTCAACCTGCACGATATTCAATATTCAACTGCCTGAGTCAGTGAGACAGCCAGGTGTCAGAATGTAACAACTATTCTTTGGCAAGCGGTCTAAAAATTAGCAAGGAATTGGGAGGTTGGTAGTAATCCCTTTGTAGTAAAGGGCTGGAAAAACAACTATCTTGCTGGACATGAAAAAATAAGATTTTTATTTCACATTTATTATTCTAAATACAATGGAGTATTCAACAAACGTGTCACTAAACTTCAGGTTGATCAAAATGTATTTTTATCTGTTTTCTTAGTTCCTTACAGTGGTCCATGTTAATTGGCAATTTAACCAGTCAATGTGAAAAGAGATTTTTTTGTTTGAACTATAAAAGACATTTCTTATAAATGTTGGGTGTGATGAATACTTTTCCTGATCTTGGGCAGGCTATAATTTATTAAACCAAATATTCAAGGGAGGGGAAGCTGAACATAGTGCTGAGTCAGCAGCAGTGATCCTCAATTAAACAGGTGAGGCTTGCTGGGCTTCAGTACAGCAGCCCAATTAGCTGTCCAATCATCTGGTAAGCAGCTGTTACATAGATGAGAGAGTCACGTGGCCCTCCTGCTCATATTTTCTCATTTTGTTGTAAATTTGAAGTCGTTTTAAAAAGACAGTTTCTCCAAGAATGGAGAACCAATTTTCATTGTTAGAAATTTGGTTTGTGGTTACTCCTAACAAGAATGAGAGAGGGTGGCCAGATGGGAAACAGGGGAGCAAGGGGTGGAGCCCCACTGGGATGCTGGTGAAGTTAATGCCATTTAACTGAGTCTTGTTGCCGGTACATACATGTTCACTGTGTGAAAATCCATGAAGCTGTGCAGAGATGTGCACATTTTGCAGAATATACGTTGTATTTCAAAACATTTTGCCCTATGTATAAATTCCTTCAGGAAAGATATGGAATTTCCCACAGCTTTATACAAAACTGAAAGATTCTATGCTCATGTCTAAAACACCCCCAAATTTTGCTTAAAAATTTTCTCTACTAAATCTGTCTTCTCTCCAACTTTACCAAGACTTCAGATTTTTTTAAAGTTTCATTTATTTGCATGTGTGTGTGTGTGTGAGAGAGAGAGAGAGATAGATAGATAGATAGATAGATAGAGAGAGAGAGAGAGAGAGAGAGAGAGAGAGATAGCTTTGTGGTTGCAGTATGATTTATAAATGTTTACGGTACTTACCCAAAAGTCTGTTCTTCTTCAGTTGGGTGGCAGATTGCTTGAGTCACCAAAACAAAGGTATCTATGTGGTTGAGGCCTGAAGGAGGAGAACAAAGAAAATGTACTCTGCTGTTAAACGTTCTTTTATTGCCTAGTCTTTACTTTGGTCTATTAATCTATGTAAGTATAAAAATTAAGTCATTCATACTCATATAAAATACTCATGCAAAACAAAATCTCTTGTTTCTTGACTTGACTCGACCCAAGGAGATTGCAAAGACTGGAGTGGCCAGCCTACCCTGATGCTGTTTTTCACATACACATTTGTGATACCAGTTTTTACAGCCAGTTCCTGCGGAAGTGGCACAGAGCCGTAGCAATGCCAGGCAAAGTTCTTCCTCAAGAAAATTAGGTAAACAAGCAAATATAACAGACACCTCACATGAATGAATCCCTAAAGGAGGATAGATGTTATGAGCCTAGAAGGCATAAAAGGCTGCTTCCAACAGGGAGACTAAATCATACTTTTTGGAACAGGTGAGCTGACAGCTGCAGTTGGAAGAAGTGGATGGGAATAGCAGGACAGGTATATGGGACACAACACTTATAGCCTTTAAATATATGGACATAAAAGGGTGGAACTTAATCCATTTCAGATTGGTAGAATGGCTTTTAGAGGTTTTGGAACCCAGAAAGAAACTTTTCATACAAGACACTGAATCTTCTACTATATTACAGACACATTGGCAGCAATGTGACGGGCGTTCAGCAGCGAATAAAAAAGGTTTGAGCCATGCCTCTGTCTTCATTGAGACTGACTGACACAGTGGATTACAATGACAAGGAGTAGTGATCTCTGGAGAGTCTGTAGTGGAGCAATGGAGAGAGAGAGAATATTTGGAGTTACAGGGAAGGGACTATTAAGGCAATGACATCTAATGAGATCAGGCCAGAAGACAGGAACATGTAAAGAGGAGGGAGAGGGAGCGATCTTCAGAAGAGCCTGGCATCAGGAAAATAAAGTGATGTGTTTCAGAAAGGAACCTGTGTCCTGAGACTGGCATGCTGTGAAATTCAAGCAGGGTCCATGCTGGAAAGCGATAGTTTCTAATTTTTTTTCTTGACTTGGTTAGAGCCAAGGTAATTACAAAAGCTATGGGGCCATGGAGTTTGCATTACACTCAGGATATCCACTTTGTATGGATATATTAGTAGGAAAAAATAGCCAGAATCTGTATTTTCCTGTGCTGAATAGATGTTAAGAGTTCTGAAGTTACCGTAGATGATGATATATTATTTTGTGTTGGGTAATTACTCCTATGAATGGCTCTTTTGAATGTTCTCTGTGTGTCAGTGACACTCAGCACATCAGGAGTACCTCCCAGTGATTAAACTTAGTATACCAGGGTTTGTTTCTGTAGATAATTAAATTTAGTGTGCTACAATTCTCTGCAGGTGGTTAAATTTAGTACACTAGTGTTTCCTGCAAGGGATTCAGATGTTTCCCCTCTTGAAGCCACCTACGGTTTTGTGGACAAGAAATGCCAAGGCTCTGCATGGTACAATATGTCACTTTGAGCTGTCAGGTCTAAGAAAAAGGACTGAGCACAGAATAATGTCTACGTGCTGAGTTCTAAACTTGGTGTGAAGACTCTTGGATCCCATTTCACTTTAGAATGTGAGGATTCCCTTATGGCTTGGGTGTGCCTGTGCAGCCAGAAGACTCAGGCTGACTGTGGGGCAGGGGGGGCAAACCCTTAGCCAGAACAAACCCTGACTCCACAGTACAATTGGGAGTCAACAGAGATGAGTATGAACGGTGCTGATGGGGAAGCATGAAGCACTCTTCTAGAAGATCTGTGAGCATTAAGTCATTTAACCTTCTCAGTTACCACAAAAACAGATACTGCTTGGTTCCAAATAAAATGGATCAGGTAGCAATAATTCAGAAAATTACAGATGATAGACATGGAATGTTAATGAGTGGCACTTAAGAGTACCATTGAGTTTAGCCATGTCATCAAAACTGTGGCTTCTAAGTATCAAGTGACTTTAAAGCATCCCTTGCTATTACCTCGTATCTGAAAAAGCTATTTTTAGATTTTAGCAATTTGATTTTCCTTGCAGATACATAGAAGAGATTTAAAGAAACTTGTTGGGACAATTTGTATCCTATGCAGTTTCATAAACAG
The DNA here is from genome assembly GCA_004026605.1 of Ondatra zibethicus. Classification (NCBI taxonomy): domain Eukaryota; kingdom Metazoa; phylum Chordata; class Mammalia; order Rodentia; family Cricetidae; genus Ondatra; species Ondatra zibethicus. The sequence continues at coordinate 1,649 of PVIU01001928.1, read as the reverse complement.
TCATAACTAAGTGGATATGTGTATAGATTGTCCATTTCCAGTGCACACAGATTATTTTCTGCATTTTGAGCTTTTTTCCAATCAGCCTGCTCACAAACACATTTGGGGTGCATCAGGAGAACCGTAGTACAGCCAGAGGAGTTCTGAGCAGATTTCTGGAGCACTACAGATGTTGGACATATATTATATCTGAAGATCAGGGGAAAAAAAGTCTATGATGAAAATAGAATAGAAAAAAATGGTTATTTCTGTCAGCACTAAAAAGCAAAGAGAGTCACTGATTAAGGTCACTGCCAATTTCATCAATGAGGAAAATGCTTTAGCAAGCAGTCAACCCCTCATTTTCACTACACTCTGTAGGCCTGTGAGGGTGGTCTGTCAGTGTGTCTATGATCAAACACAAAGAGGATACAAGAGTCAACTATACAAGAATATTTTTAGAATTACTTATATAGTACCTAAGCTATCTGAAACCACTATCACATAATGTATGTATGTCTTCCTGTCCCGTCTCCTTTGGGGCCATCATCCTCAACATACTGACAAGAAAAAGAAGATGAAGAGGGATAAACTAACCAAAAGCCAAATTAAGATGTGTCCAAGGGTTCCCTGGAAATAAAATCTCAAATCTGTACTCTGAGTCTTTCCATCAGATTTATTATAGAACAACAGCCACTGATAGGAGATATTAAGATATGAATTCCTCCTCCCAAGCTAATATCCAAAACCATATTGCTAGTTATTAACCATCATGGCCTTCTTTGCAATTCAAGTGAAATATGTTAAATGCTTTTCCTAAGAGCAAGACTCATAGACAGGCAAAGATACTTGTAAATTGACTTTAGTAACACTTGCATAATGTAATAGAACTTGTTAACAGGATGAAAATGGAGAGATTTCACGTTAGAACACACTTTCCTTTGTACAGACAGCTGGCATGTTTGGACATGTATATGTCACAGGCCTCGATGGGACCCATCGAACCACTTCACTGGTGAGCAAATGGAGAACAATAAACAGAAAATGTGGCCTGCTAATCTAATGTTGTTAATTCAAGGACCTTGGTGAGGGAGGCTGTTCCTCTGAGAAACTTAAAGGAGCAATGGCAATATAGCAATGAATGCGCGTCAAGAATTCTCTGCACACTGGGTCTTGCCTGGGACAGTTAGAAGCTAAGATACGAATTTAAACCTGTAAGGGCAAGTCGTCTACTACACCGAATTGGCGCTCATGTATCTTGACCTCGCCGGCCCCCTTGTAACTCTTCTTCTTTGTACGAAGTAAGGGGATTCATTGCGTTTCCACACATGTACATAATAAATATTTTGCCCCTATTTTTCACACCCTCTCCTTTTTCCTTTGCTCTTCGACACCATAGTACGTTCCCTTTATACTCATGTCCCTTCACTGAGTTCACATCTGACACAAAGCATGTAGTATTTAGTCATTTGGGACCGGCTTCCTTGTCTATTCTTCCTCCGGGTTGAAACAACCACTGACTACACTGTGATCAACTCAGTTCCTCACATTGGCTTTCCCGTTGTGGGGATTGTAAGATATATTTTCAAGCAGGAGACAGATCTGTGTTCGTTCCTTAGGCACAAGAGTCTCTCTCTCTCTCTCTCTCTCTCTCTCTCTCTCTCTCTCTC